>CM053571.1:55143948-55530479 GCA_028646485.1 Cryptoprocta ferox
CCCCATAAACATTAACAAAAACTTTTTTTTTAAAAAGAGAAGTATTTCCCCTTCTACCTAGAGATATGTTTTCCTTTTTAAAAAAAATTTTTTTTTGATGTTAATTTATTATTGAGACAGAAACAGAGCATGAATGGGGGAGGGGAAGAGAGAGAGGGAGACACAGAACCTGAAGCAGGCTCCAGGCTCTGAGCTGTCAGTACAGATCCCAATGTGGGGCTTGATTTCACCAGCCCTGAGATCATGACCTGAGCAAAGTCGGACGCTTAACCAACTGAGCCACCCAGGCACCCCTAGACATATGTTTTCCTAATGACCTAGAAGGCCAGAATTATTGGACTACTCAGAGTTCTGAGACAGGGTGGGTTAATGCAGAGGTGCCCTCTAAGTCTAGTCTCCATCCTCAGCCTCTCATCATCTGTCGCTTGGCCATGATTCAGACCACAGAATGGGTACAACAGTGGGTATAGGTATCGTCTATGGTAGGACAGAGTTTGAGAAGAGATCGACTGCAGGCCTTGGAAGTGGACTCAAAACTGCTTGAGCAGAGAATTCTGAGATCCAGAGCGTAGTCAGGGGTGGTAGAGTCAGGGGCTTTAGGTAGATTTGTCCATTTGGTCCAATGAACATCTTGCCTGAGGGTCAGAGTGGATATCTAAAGTGGAAGACACAGACTAGGGTTTCTTTACTATAACCACGGGTTGTACTAGTGCCAGGACTGAAATCCAGGTCTGACTATACTGTCTCTTGTCAACAGGAAAGCCTGGATTTACAAAGAAAGGAAATGTTGGCTTACTGTCTGGTAAATGGAGCAAGGATGGAAAACAGCTGATCTGTCCATGTTTGTTATCTCATACCTGGAGAAGTGCTTTAGGATGGACCTTTTTTTTTTTTCTTTTCTTAAATGTTTGTTTATTTTTGAGAGGGAGAGAGACAGAGCATGAGCAGGGGAGAAGCAGAGGGAGGGAGACACAGAACCGCAAGCAGACTCCAGGCTCTGAGCTGTCAGCACAGAGCCCGACTTGGGGCTCAAACTCAAGAACTACAAGATCATGACTTGAGCCAAAGTCAGACACTTAACTGACTGAGCCACCTAGGTGCCCCTGGACTGTTTTTTAAATGAGCCAGTCTATTTCTCTTCTGAAAATACTATTTAGTGTTTACATGTAAAAACTAGAGAATGTAAGAATTGAAAAAAAAAACCCATCTTATTACAAGTGCATTCTAGTCTTTGTGTAGTTTAAGTTGAATGGCACAGTTATAAGGAGACATAGCCAATTTTTTTTTCTAAAAAACGTGAGGCATAAGCATATTGGTCTATTTATGTAATGGTCTGCAGTTTATACTTAACAAGAATTTCTTCGGTGCTGTTTTACTGAGTTAGGAAAAAGCAGTATATAAAGGACCAGATTATGGTTTATTTTGTATTTTATATCAAACATTATAGGTAGGTTAGGCATCATTATATGGTCTTAAAATTTTCGACTTTCTGAAATTGATCTCAAATATATGAAGAGACTAGTTGTTGGGAAATGCAGTTTGGATATAGAATGTTATTTCTTCATTACATACATTGTTGAGTATTTAGAGTACATCTGGGTTCTGGTTATTCTTAGAGTCCTCAGGACACCAGTCTTAAGGTTGACTGTCCAGCTACACTATTTGTCAGATCCCCTACTTGAAGCATTCTTGAGTGCTTTGAAACCTTCACCATCCACATGATCCCAGGATCTCGGACTATCCTTATCTGTTAGAAATTCCTCATTTCTGTCAGACTTGGAGTTTAATATAAATCTGGTGAAAACATAATCATGACTTTTGTTCAGTTTTCAAGCTACTCTTTTTGTTAACAGGTGAGAATCTGTGTTTCCATGTATTGCATGGTTGGATCTGTTCAAAGTGTAAAAAGGAATAAGAAAATCCTAAGCGCTATGTACCCTTGATGCTAGAGGTATAATTAGTAAGTAAAAGTCCAAATTGATGTTAGACCTAGAACTTGGTGGTACAGAAAATAGAATTTTAACCCTCTTCTAATTTTTTCTTAACATGTCTTCCCTATGTTCTTTCGATTTGCTTTTTCTATGATACTTGGCAATAATGCCAAATAGTGCTATTGCTTATTAGCTCTTGTTACTGAACTTGCCAAGCTCCTGAAAAATACTTGTTTTTTGAAAAAGCACATTAAAATTCTGACATCCATTTTGAGTGACAGTTACAGCAGCATCCTGTATTGAAAGAGCTTGGGAATTTGTTGACATGAATCTATTTTCTCTGACTTCTGATTCCCCTACCTAAGTTCTGTAGCCTGTGGTCTATTTTTAAATCGTGCTGCTATGCTCTATGCAGCAGTTCTTTTCCTGAATTATTTATCATTGTTTGGAACTGAATGGAGCAGTGTGTTTTTGTTTTTGTTTTTTTTAACCACTGCTCATTAGAACTCACGTGTCTGTCTTCAACTTGGTTGACAGATTTGGTTCATGTTAAATCCCACTGGTCCATCCTGGGAAGACTGCAAGGCAGGGAGCAGGCCACAATCTGTGATACCCTGTAAGGGCATTCAGACTTTTGGTTATTGTTATTTTGTTTCGGTAGCAGTGGGAAAGATAGAAGCTATGCTCCGTTCTTCCCTTGGACTCTGCTCAGAGATTGTGTTATGCTGGTTTTTGTGATAATGTTTATTTTATGTTTTTATATAATTGTTACATTTTTAGGAGAGATGAGGGAAGAATCCCTATGAAAAGCACAACATTAAATCAAGATTTCATTTTCATTTTAAATATGATCCAGATACTTGGGGCACTAAAAATCTTTGGTCTTGGGATATGGGTTGTGAGGCATTTGTTCCTTTTGTTTGGGAATATTTCTTCTCATTGCCTGTTTTCTCACCTCCTTACAGACTGTAGGCTTGGAAGGATAGCAAAATCTAAAAGCAAGGCAATTATTTGGAATGATATTTCTTCCCCTTTCTGTTTTCTGGTGCATCAGAATTGATGTTTCTCTTTTGTCTTCCCCCTGTGTTTTTCCCCCTCTGCATCCTATCTTTCGTGAAAATATTTTTTGACACCGCTTTTTTTTTTTCTCTTTGATGGATGAGCACACCACTGCTTGGGTATTCTTTACTTTTTAAACTTTTTCCCTTTTCATGTCACTGTAGGTGGAAAGGGGGTAGCTCTCAATCATTTGGGCACTGCAGAAGGAAAAATCATGTTTGTCCTCCTAACCCTGTTGGCCATCTCTGAGTTTGCTTGTACCTTTAAAAAAAAATAGTAATAGTATATAGAATTGAGTCCCATTCTTGGACCGCTGATGAAATACTTTTATATTCTGAATCAGAACAAGTTTTTTTGGCCTCTGTTGCTGCTTTTGGTCAGTGCTACTGCCTGAGAAACTAGCTTCTCTCTGCTCAGTGATTCCAGTTATTATCATCATTATCATTTCACTCCCCTGTGATAGTGGCTCTCAGTTGCGTAAATCCCACATTTCTCAGCAGGACCTCAGGACAGTCCCACTCACATTCTCCTGACATTTCATTCAATTCATTTCTTTGGACTGAGTCAGCCAAGTTGAATTAGACTAAATAAATATATTATCTTTCCCTAGTGCTTTTGCTCTTCTTCAAGTTATCTTTGACTCTTTTGGCCAATACATTTCCACAATCCTTGAAATATCCAGTGCAAAATTAACATTTTTTAAGGAAACTGTCCATGATTTTTTTTATTAATTTGAACTCTTAATTTTTGTGTTGTTTGAGCCTTGTATTTTCAAGTTGCTGATGATTTAAAGCACAATGCCTGTGTTCAAGGAGGTCTAATCTTAGGGGAAAATCAGAGATAATTGGACATGTTTTTCTCATTATTTTGAATTTCTGTTGGTTTTTAATTTCACATATATGGCTTTAAATTCCAGATTATAATTATAAGGGCAGGGGCAATTACCTTCCTTTCTGTGGAATCTTATGAACTGTTTCTACTGCTTTTGGCACATGGTAGGTAGCTATCTGTCTTACCACAGGGCAAACTCATTGAATAATAAGGTATCAGTGTAGGGAAAGAAGGATCCTGAATATTGAGGATTCTCTATTTTGTATATTTTAGAATGGTAAGAATACTGAGACTTTACAGTCTTACTTGGAATTATACTTTGGAGATTAAAATGACACAGACTAAAAATTGAAAGTCCAAAAAGACATATTTGGTTTCTGAAATAGCCATCCAAATTTTGTCTGCATAACAAAGTTAGAGCATATTTATTATTGGCATGCTGGGAGGATGGTTTACTTCAGCAACTCTGTCCCTGCATGTCTGATGGTAGTGTTGTACATCCTTCATAAATTTGAGTTCACATTTGTTTACTGTAAAAATCTTTTAGTTGACATTCAGAACCAGAATTGCTTATTATCTGCAGGGTATTAACCTCACTTTCCAACCCCCATGACACTTTTCATGAGAGTTGAGTTTATCTTAGAGATCTTATTTCAGAACTAGGGTCCCTGACCTTTAAGAGTAGAGCTATGTGGCACCTGGGTGGCTCTGTCAGTTGAGCATCCAGCTCTTGGTTTCGGCTCAGTTCATGATCCCTGGGTCATGGGATCGAGCCCTGTGTTGGGCTCCATGCTGAGCATGGAGCCTGCTTAAGATTCCGTTTCTCTCCCTCTGCCCCTCTCCCCTGCTCGTGTTCTCTCTTAAAAAAATATTTTAAAAAATGTAAGAGTAGAGCTATGTTTCATTTTTCTGACAATGTTTAGAACACTTGATGGTGTTAAGGTAGGGGGTAGGAGAATGGGGATAGGAAGCAGCATGAAGGTTCTTGAGGGAAGGCTAAGAGGAAAGCTACTTGAGCCTGCTTATTTGTCCATTCATTCTGTATGAAATCAATCTCCTGACCACTTGTGTTGCCTTCTTTGCCCCTCTCCACCCACACCCCTGAATCTTCAGTCCTAGTACTGCTGACTGTGTGCAAAGCTAGGGAACAGTTCCCAAGTCTAGCCTTACTTCTGGTACCGATTGTAGAGTTTGAGGGTCCCCAAGACCACCTTTGGGTTCAGTACTTTGCTAGAAGGAATTATAGTGGTTACACTCAAAGTTATGGTTTATTTCAGCAGAAGTAAACAGATTAAAATCAGTCAATAGAAGAGATGCATGAGGTAGAGTCCAGGAGGGTTCTTAATACTGAGCTTATGTTTGTCCTCTCCCAGTGGAGTCATAAACAGTGTTAACTCTTCCTGGCAATGTGTGACAACACACATAGAGTATTGGCAACTAGAGAAGCTCACCCAATCCTTGGTGTCAAGTTTTTGTTGGGACTCCATCATGTATATGTGATTGTTGCCTTATGTAGCTGACCTTGATCTCCAACCCCGTCTGAAGTTGAGCTGATGCTGTGTGACTCAGACTCCCCACTATAAATCACATTGTTAGACTATCTGGCACAACTCAAAGCCCCTAGTAAACAAAGACTTTTAATAAGCAGACATTTCCACAGTTTTGGTTTATTACTTCCAGGGAGCTAAAGGCAAAGAGCAGAGCTATCTTTGAGCAAGGTTAAACTCTTTACTATACACTGTGCTAGTTAAAGCTTTGGGCCCAACCAAGAGGAAGGGGAAGGGAACTAGTTTAAATTTTTTGAGCCATGCAAATTTGTTTTTTGATCAGAAAATTTAATACACATAAATTGAATTTTTAAACAACAACAAAAAAAAGGAAATCCAAGTTGCTAGAGCTCCCAGACACTTGAGAGAAGCAAACTCAGATCATCCCTTGTGGAACATACCTCAACCCTAGCTTCAGAGAATTCCCAAAGATGGATTGCCAACAAATAAGGGGCGGCTGGGTAGCTCAGTCGGTTAAGCGTCTGACTTTTGATTTTGGCTTAGGTCATGATCTCATGTTTCGTGAGTTCAAGCCCCATGTTGGGCTCTGCACTGACAGCGCAGAGCCTGCATGGGATTCTCTCTCTTCTCTCCTGTCTCTCCCCCTCTTTCTATCTCTCTCTCTGTCAAAATAAATCAGCAAACATTGATAAAGTTATTAGTTGGCTGGAGCCTGTGATTTAGTATGTTCAACATCCAACTTCAGCTCAGGTTGTGATCTCATGGTTTGTGAGTTCAAGCCCCTGCATTGGGCTCACTGCTGTCAGCACAGATCGTGCTTTGAATCCTCTCTCCCCCCTCTTTACTTCTCCCTGGCTCGTGCTCTCTTTCTCAAAAATAAACATTAAAGGGGAACCTGGGTGGCTCAGGTGGTTAAGCCTCAGCTTTGGCTCAGGTCATGATCTTGCGGTTTGTGGGTTCGAGCCCCGCTTCTGGCTCTGTGCTAACAGCTCAGAGCCTGGAGCCTGCTTCAGTTTCTGTGTCACCCTCTCTCTCTACCCCTCCCCTGCTCATACTCTGTCTCTCTCTGTCTCTCAAAAATAAATAATGTTAAAAAAATGTTTAAAAAATGTTAAAAAAATAAACATTAAAAAATAGTAGATTGCCAACAAATAAGAGCTAAAAATAATAATATAATAACATCTCAAGTCACTACAAACAAGAATCAGCAGAAACAACTGATCCAGACCCACAGAAATTTAAAAAAAAATAGTAATAATTCAAAGTTAAAAACTCAGTGGAAGGGAACTTATAGTCCTGATCATGGTGGAGTAACAAGATGTTGATTTATGACCCTGCCTTAAACAAATATAAAAAACTGAATAATTGAACAAAATATATTTTTAAAACTGTTTTTAGACATTGGATAAAGGGTAGCACAGACCACTGAAATCCCAGAGAAAGGAAACAAACAACTTGAGCCCTGTGATAGCTCTGTCTGATGAAAGTTTCTAAGTACCTAGGATGAAAAGGGATACTCAAGAAGAGCTGGCAGTCTCCCAGATTTGAGGATACAGAGGTAAAAGGCCAGGGAAGCCAAGACAGCTAGAATTTGTGGGCAGAGTATTTGAGAGAAGAAAGCTTCACACAAAGGAGAGAGCTCCAGAGATTTTTAGAGGCTTCCCCTAAATCTGAACTGTCCAATACAGTAGCTTCTAACCTCATGTGATATTTAAAAATTCAGTTCTTCATTTGCACTGATACATTTCAAGTGCTCAGATGCCACAATTCCAGAAAGTTCTATTGGGTTTTACTATCTTAGTTTCATTAGCTGAGT
Source organism: Cryptoprocta ferox (assembly GCA_028646485.1). Taxonomy (NCBI): domain Eukaryota; kingdom Metazoa; phylum Chordata; class Mammalia; order Carnivora; family Eupleridae; genus Cryptoprocta; species Cryptoprocta ferox. The sequence continues at coordinate 55,151,094 of CM053571.1, forward strand.
GCAGCCAGTTTATGATTAGTGAGGAAACTAACCCAAGGCCATAAAAAGACCCCTGGAAAGCATTAGGAAGAACAGTTCCTGGAATACAGGGGCACAAATATGTTGTGTTTCCACTAGCCAGAGCAGAAACACCTTCTAACACCTGGGACATTTAATGGAGGCGTTAGAAGGGTATTGCCTCAAGAATGGGGTCAAATTTGCTCTAGTCTAGAGGATTTACCTTGGAGCATTAAAGCCTTAACGCATAAAAGCAAGGCTCAGAAGGGTGAAATTGTTCCTAAGTCACAAATTCCTGAAACAAAGCTCAAAATTAAAGACTTTAAAAAAATCACTGCAGCCAAGAACGCAAAATTTATGACATTTGGCATCCAGTCACAAATTATCAGGCATATAAAGAAGCACAGAATACAGTTTATAATTGAGGAGAAAAACGAGTCAATAGAAGTAGGCCTAGAAATTATACAGATGATAGAACTGGTGGATAACTATACACTGTAACAGTTGTATATATTCAAAAAGCCAGAAGAAAGATTGAGCATGTTAAGTAGAGACATGGAAGATATAAAAATGATCCAAATCAAACCTCCAAAGATGAAAATTACAGTGTCTGAAATGAAAAATATAGTGGACAGCATTAGTAGCACATAGGCATTGCAGAAGAAAAAAATTAGTGACTTGACAACATAGCAATAGAAATATCCAAAATGAAATACAAGTGGGGCACCTGGCTGGCTCAATCCATAAAGTCTGTGACTCTTGATCTCAGGGTTGTGAGTTCAAGCGCCATATTGGATGTTGAGCTTACTTTTAAAAAATTAAAAAGTAATAATAATAAATATAAAGAAAAGATTGAAAATATAAATATACAGTGATAAGTGAATAATAAGTGAACAGTGGGACAACATTAAGCAGTCTTAAGAATGCATGTAAATGGAGTCTCAGGAACATGGGGGTGGGGATAGAAAAAATATTTGAAGAAATAATGCCTGAGTATTTTCTAAATCTAATGAAAACTATAAACTCACAGATCTAAAGAGCTCATTTAAGATTTTTTCTTCATCACGGATTTTAAGCAATTTGATTATGATATGCTTTGGTGTATTCTCTTCATGATTTTTCTGTTTTGGGTTCCTTGAGATGCTAAGATCCATGAGAATCCAAAAGTAATACTCATGAAGAGAGCTGTACCAAGGCACATATTAATCAATTGCCTCAAACTAGTGAGAAGAGAAAATCTTCAAAGCAGAGAAAGAACTGACATTATATACAGAAGGGTTGTGATCTGAATTGTGTCATCCCCCTCTCCCCCAACTCATATGTTGAAGCTATAACACCCAGTATTTCAGAATGTGACTGTACTTGGAGAAAGGCCTTTACAGGGGTGATTAAGTCCCAGTGAGTCTGGTGGTGGGTGGTGGTGGGGGTGCCTGGCTGGCTTAGTCAGTAGAGCATGCAACTCTTGATCTTGGGCATATTGGGTGAATTTATTTTAGGGGTGACTGGGTGGCTCATTGGTTAAGCGTCTGACTCTTGATTTCAACTCAGGTCATCATCTCACAGTCCATGAGATTGAGTCCCATGTCGGGCTCTATGCTGGCATCACGAAGTCTGCTTGGGTTTCTCTCTCTCTCTCTCTCTCTCTCTCTCTCTCTCTCTCTCTCTCTCTGTCTCTCTCCTCTCCCCTCTCTTTCCTTTCTCTTTCTCTGCCCCTCCCCCACTTGCTCACACTTGCTGTCTCTCAAATAAATAAATAAATAAATAAACTTATAAAAAGGGGGCGGGATGCCTGGGTGGTTCAGTCAGTTAAACATCTGGTTCTTGATTTTGGCTCAGGTCTTAATCTCACAGTTCATGAGTTTGAGTCCCACATGGGGCTCTGAGCTGACAGTGCAGACCCTGCGTGAGATTCTCTCTTTTTTTCTCTGCCTCTCTCTCTCTCTTTCTCCCTCTCTCTCTCAAAAACAAATAAATACTAAAAACAGAAAAGAAATCACTTAAAAAAATCTTTTTAAAAAGTGAGGCTGTTAGGGCCGTAATAGAATCTGACTGGTGTCCTTATAAAAAGAAGAAATTAAAAAAAATTTTTTTTAATGTTCATTTATTTTTGAGAGAGAGACAGAGACAGACAGTGCGAGTGGGGAGGAGCAGAGAGAGACAGAGACACAAAATCTGAAGCTGGCTCCAGGCTCTGAGCTGTCAGCACAAAGTCCAACGTGGGGCTTGAACTCACAAGCAGTGAGCTAAAGTTGGAGACTTAACCAACTGAGCCACCCAGGTGCCCCAAGAAGAATTTAAACACATAAGGGACACCAGGGGCATGAGCACATAGAGGAAAAACCATATGAAGAGAAAGTGAGAAAGTGACCGTCTGCAAGCCAAGGAGACAGGCCTCAGGAGAAACCAAACCTGTCAACACTTTGATCTTGGACTTCTAGCCTCCAGACTGTGAGAAAGTAGATATCTGTTGTTTAAGCCATTCCATCTTTGGTATTTTGTTATGGCAGCCCTGACTAATACACAAGGTAAGAATTCTGGCAGACTTTTCATCAGAATCATTGCAAGCCAGAAGATATTGGAGTGGTAACATTAAAGTGCTAAATGAAAAAGCCTATAAAGCTAAAATTGTATGCGAAAATGCCTTTCAAAATTGAAGAGGAAAATGTGCAGAATGGGCAAATCTCTAGGGTCAGAAAATGCATTTGTGGTTGCCTAGGACTGAGGATTGGGAGAAAATGGGGAATTATTGCTAATAGGTTTAGGGGTGATGAAAATGTTCTAAAATTGATTTTGGTGGTGAAAGCACAACTCTGAATATACTAAAAGCCAGTGAATTGTGGACTTTAAATAGGTGAATTATATGGTATAATTTTATCACAATAAAAATAATGAAGATGAAATAAAGTCTTTTGAAATATACAAGAGACGCGGTGCCTGTGTAGCTCAGTCAGTTGAGCGTCTGGCTCTTGATTTCAGCTCAGGTCATGATCTCATGGTTTCCAAGCCCCGCGTTGGGCTCTGCAATGACAGCATAGACCTTGCTTGGGATTCTCTCTCTCTCTCTCTCTGTCTCTCTCTGTCTCTGCTCCTCCCCTGCTCACATTCTCTCTCTTTCAAAAATAAACAAACATTAAAAAGAAAAAAGTAAAAATGGGGATGCCTGGGTGGCTTAGTTGGTTAAGCACTAGATTTGGCTCAGGTCATGATTTTGCAGTTTGTGTGTTCAAGCCCCACATTGGGCTCTCTCTCTCTCTCAAAAATTAACGTTAAAAAAAAGAATGCAAAATTACAAATACAAAATTTTTAAAAAAACAGTAAAAATAAAATATACAAGAGGTGATAGAATTAATCACCATCAAACTGCCACTACAAGAAATGTTAATGGCAGGAGAAAATTACACCAGATAGAAATTTAGATTTATATGTAAAAATGAAGTGAATTGGAGATCTATATGGAAACTATTAAGTCTTTATTCAAAGACCACTTAAAAGATACCTGTTTAAAACAAAATAATAAAACTGTATTGTGGGATTTATAACATGTGTAGAAATAAAATGTATGACAGCAGTTGCCCAAAAGTATGAGAGAGGTGAAATGGAAGTATACTAAAGTTCTTATTAACTTACACAAAATGGTATACTATTTGAAGATACATTATGATACGTTAAAGATTTATCCCTTAAATCCTAAAGATACTTTAAAAAAAAACTAAAGAGGTATATTAATAAGCTCATGAAAGGAGATCATTGAATCCTAAAATGCTTAATGAAAAGACATCCAAAAAAGGGAAGATGAACAGATTGGACAAGTAGAAAACAAATGGCAAGATGGTTGACTTAAATCCAACCATATAAATAATCACATTAAATGCAAATGATCTAAACATACAGTTAATAGTTGCAAATTATCAGATTCCAGTTAAAAGGAAGACCTAGTTAAGTGTTGTCTACGAGAAATTGGACTAAAACTACGGGATGGGAAAAGATAGACTGCACAGACACTAATCAGAAGAAAGCAAGAATTACTATACTAGACAAAGTAGTTACCACAGCAAGGAATATTATCATGAATATGGAGTGTGATTTCATGATGAAAATGGGGTCAGTTCTTCAAGAAGACTAACAATCATAAATGTGCACTTGATAACAGAACTTCAAAATTGATGAAGCAAAAAGTAATAAAACTGAAAGAGAATTCATCAGAATAGTTGGAGATCTCAACAGTACTTTTTCAAAATTATTGATTGAACAGTTAGACAAAAAAAAAATCAGTAAATAACTTGACCTGGTTGACTAACTTGACCTGGTTGACATTTACTGACCACTCTACCTAACAACAGCATGATACTATTCTTTGCTAGTGTTCATAGAATATCTACCAAGATAGACAATATTCTCGGCCATAAAAGAATTTCAGTAAATCGGGGGTTTGAGGTTTATAAAGTGTGTTATTTTATCATAAGGGGATTTGATTAGAAATTTGTAACAGAAAAATATCTGGAAAACTCCCAAATATTTGGAAATTAAACATACTCTGAATTAGTTATCAGTCAAAGAATGATAAAATTTTAGAAAATTAGAATTTTTTTTAAAAAGTTTATTTATTTTAGTAATCTCTACACCCAATGTGGGGCTAGAACCCATGACCCTGAGATCTAGAGTCACACACTCTTCTGACTCAGCCAGGTTCTCCTAGAATATTTTTTTAAAAGAATGAAAATGTGACATAGCAAAATTTGTGAGATGCAGTTAATTGTAGCACTTAAAAGGAAATCTGTAACATTAAATGCATATATTAGAAAGAAGGAAGATCTAATATTATTGACCTAAGCTTCCACTTTAAGAAAGGAGGAAAAAAGGGTACCCATGTGGCTCAGTCAGTTAAGCATCTAACTCTTGATCTCAGGGTCATGAGTTCAAGCCTCGTATTGGGCTCCATGCTGGGTGTACTTAAAAACAAAACAAAAACCAACAATTCAAGGTTAGTTTAGCATTCAGAATTCAAACAGTATAATTCAATGTACTAACAGACTAAAAAAGAAAAAAAATATGATTATCTCAAGAGAAGCAGAAAAAACATTTGGGAAAAATTCAACTTCCAATCACTTTAAAAACTTTCAACAAATTAGAAGGGAACTTCCTTTAAAAAAATTATTTTTAAGTAATCTCTATACCCAGCGGGGGCTTGAACCTACTGCCCTGATATCAAGAGTTGCATGCTCTACTGACAGAACAAGCCAGGCACCTCTAGAAGGGAACTCCCTCAGTCTGATAGAGGGTATCTTTGAAAAACCAATAGCCAATACTGTATGTGATGAAGAGAAAATCCTTTGCTCCTAAGAACAAGAACAAGGTACAAATGTTGGGCTTCACTTCTTTTCAGCATAGCATTGAGGGTTCTGACCAGTGCAGTAAGCTCAGAGGGGAAGAGAGCCAATAAAAGGCATAAAACTTAACCACTGCAGAGGATAGCATCATGTATGTAGGAAAACATGAGAAATCTACAAAACTAGATTATTTAAGTTTAGGAAGGTTGCAGGATACAAAGTCAGTATATAAAAATCACTTGTGTCATTATATACTAGGAGCAGTCTGAAATTGACGTTGAGGACGTATGTCATTTACAAATAGCATAAAAATAAATTCTTAGGGTTAAATTTGACAAGACACATGCAATAGCTATCTATTGAAAATTACAAGACGTTGCTTTTAAGAATTGGAGGATTCAGTATTGGTAAAATTGCACTTCGTCCCAAGTCTACATATTCAACATCATTACAGTCAACACACTGACTAAAATTTATCTGGAAACACAAAGGGTCTAGAATAGACCAAACAAATTTGAAAACAAAGATCAAAATTGAAGGACTTACACTACCTGATTTCAAGATTTATTGTAAAGGTTTGGTAATTAAGATGGTATGATGTGAAAATAAATGTATAAATCAGTGGAAGGAAATAGAAGCTCAGAAGTAGATCCACATGTGTATAGACAATTGATTTTTGACAGCTGTCACGGCATTTCAGTGGGAAAAGGAAAACTTTAATAAGTGGTTTTTAAACAATTAGATAAACATTGTAAGGAAGGAAAAAAATCTTTTTCCTTCTATCTTTCAGGTTCACAACTGGGTCTCTGTAATGAAAGATAGATTAACAAGAGAAAAACAAGTTTATTGACATGTATATTTCATATATACATGAGAGAAACTCCTGGATGAGTAACTCAGAGGTTTGGTTAGAAGTTTGTATAGTGAGCATCTTAACAAAGGAAAAGGACCTTGAGTCTCTAAGGGTGGCAAATTGTGGTAAAGCAAACATAAGTGAAACTAATGGTAGATAAAGCCTCCTTAGTAAAGTTTGTTATGTAGAACTCTCTGGTGCCATCTGCAGGCTGGTAAGGTTTGTCTCCTGTGATTCGTTTCTTTCCTTACTGGTGAAGAGGGGAGGAGAACACCTTTATAAATTTATGTCCTGCTTTTAGGCACATAGAAAGGGGGCAGGGAGCTTTTCTTTTATCTGCTTCTTAATTTCCATCTGCTAGAAATAATCCTATGCCAAAGTGGCATATTTGGGGTAGCAAATTCTGCTGTCTTTCACCACATTAAAACAACAACAGAAAAACCTCCAACCTTATTTCATATCACCAAAAAAATAACTCAAATGGATCATGGACTTATATGTAAGGGCTGAAATTATTAAATTATAGAAGAAAATGTCTGAGAACATCATTGTGATCATAGATTAGGCAAAGATTTCATAAGTTGAACACAAATAGCACAAAGTATAGAAGAAAAAAATCTGATGTTTGATTTCATCAAAGTAACATTTATTTTTTAATATTATTTTTTAAACTTTTTTTTAAGGTTTATTTATCTTTGAGAGACAGAAACAGAGCTCTAGCGGTGCAGGGGCAGAGAGAGACACACACAGAATCTAAAGTAGGATCCAGGCTTTAAGCTGTCAGCACAGAGCCCAATGCTGGGCTTGAACCCACAAACCATGAGATCATGGCCTGAACCGAAGTTGGACACTTAACCAACTGAACCACCCAGGCACTCCTTAATATTATTTTTTTAATGTTTTACTTATTTATTTTCAGAGAGAGACAGAGTATGAATGGAGGAGGGACAGAAAGAGAGACAGAATCCAAAGCAGGCTCCAGGCTCTGAGCCATCAGAACAGAGCCTGATGTGAGCTCAAGCTCACAAACCAGGATCCTGAACTGAGCCACAGTCAAAAGCTCAACTGACTGAGCCACCCAGGTGCCCCTAAAATTTCTCTTTTAAAAACACAGTAAGGGGCGTCTCAAGTCTGTAGAGCATGTGACTCTTGATCTTGGGACTATGAGTTTGAAGCCCCACATTGGGTGTAGAGATTACTTAAAAATAAAATCTTAAAAAAAATAAAATAAACTAAAAAAATAAAGACATGATAAATAAAATGAAAAGACAAGCCACAAGGACACTTGGCTGGCTCAGTTGGTGGAGCATGTGACTGTTGATCTTGGGGTCCTGAGTTCAAGCCCCATGTTGGGTGCAGAGCTTACTTAAAAAAAAAGACAAGCCACCGACTGGCAGAAAATGTAAGCTTAAGGAAATACTTCAATGTGGGATATATGAAGAATGCTCATAATTCAACAACCTAGGGGTGCCTGGGTGTTCCAGTCCAAAACTTGATTTTGGCTCAGGTCATGATCTCACAGTTCCTGAGATCAAGCCCAGCGCAGAGCCTGCTTGGGATTCTCTCTCCCTCTCTCTCTGCCCCTTCCCCATTCACTCTCATATTCTCTCTCTCTCAAAATAAAATAAATAAACTTAAATAGAAGACAACCCAGGGGTGCCTAGGTGGCTTTGTCAGTTGAGTGTCTGATTCTTGGTTTTGGCTCAGGTCATGATCCCACGGTTTCATGAATTCAAGCCCCACATTGGGCTCTGTGCTGGCAACAGAGAGCCTGCTTGGTATTCTCTGTCTCCCTCTCTCTCTGCCCCTCCCCACTCTCACTGTCTTTCTCTCTTTCTAAATAAATAAATAAACTTAAAAAAATATTTGATTACAGTATCCATACATGGTTATTAAAGACATTTTAGAAAATGTGGGTAAAACTGTATAAAGAAGAAAATATCACCTATAATCATTCCTGAGGGGGAGATACTTGTTAAATTTTTGTTGTCTTTTACCATTTCTTTTCATAGATATTTATTTACAGTTAATATCATGTATATATAGCTTTGCATAAGATTTTTGTGTAGACTATCCCATATATTTCCCTTGTCATTAAAATAATTTCTAAATACATCATGAGAGTGACATTGTATTCATTTGTTTGAATTCATCATCATTTATTATTATTCTTTTTGGCTATTTATTTCTGGGTTTTTCTCTATTAAAATAATAGTTGTAAACATTTTTATTTTTTTATTTTTATTTATTTCTTATGAACATTTTTATATACAAATGTTTTATATATTTGTGATTATTAAAGAATGAGATTTCAATGAAAAGTATTTAAAATCCTTAGAGTAGTACCTAGAACATAGAAAATACTCAAAAGGATTTTGGCAAATGCAACTTGCTTTTATCACTTAATATGACTTGGGGATCTTAACATACTTTATATGGATTTAGCTCATGATTCTTTAAGAGAGTAATTTTGTGAAGGAACGTTAGGACTCAAATACATTGCAGTCTGTGCATCTGCTGTATTTGATGTAGCTACCACCTCATTTTTTCTTTACAGCAAAATCATTTGAAAGAGTTCTTTATTCTTGCTATTACAAATTTATCTCCTTTTTTCTTTTGAACCCACTCTCTTTTGGCTTTTACCACCACCACTGCTGTCTATTCTTAAATCCAGTAACCAGTTGTAAATTCTCATCTTACTGACCTATCAGTATTTGACAGTGTGTATTGCCTTTTCCTTGAAATGTTTTTTCACTTGGCTTCCAGAACATCACACTTTCCTTTCTAAATGCCATTCCCTCTTAGTCTCCTTTGCTGGTTCTCCTAGCTTTTTTTTTTTAATGAAAAAAAATATCAAAAATACAAAGTGAATACAGTATTATAATGAATCTACCCCATGTACGCTTTGATAATCATCAGCATTCTACTATCTTTGCTTAATCTGTACTACCTCCAGCCATTGCTTAGCCCTATTTATTATTTTCCTTCTTATTTTTAAAAGTCATATTTATCAAAGTATGATTTACATAAAATAACATTTACCTTTGTTAGGTGAACAGTTCTACAAAAATTTTTTATATATTTTATTTATTATTTTAATGTTTATTTAACTTAGAGAGAGAGCGCGCGTGAACAGGGGAGGGGCAGAGAGAGAGGGAGACACAGAATCTGAAGCAGGCTCCAGGCTCTGAGCTGTCAGCACAGAGCCCGATGTGGGGTTTGAACTCAAAAACTATGAGATCATGACCTGAGCTGAAGACAGATGCTTAACCGACTGAGCCACCCAGGCACCCCTGAACAGTTCTATAAAATTTTGACAAAATATGCAATCTTGTGACCACCACAGTGAAGACACAGAATATGTCCATCACCTTAAATGGTTCACTTTTGTCCCTTCTAGTTGTTCTTCTTTCCTTATTACCCCCAGACCCTGGCAACCACTAGTCTGTTTACTGTCCCTATAATTTTGACTTTTCCAGATTGTCGTGTAAATGGAATCACATAGTATGTAACATTTTGATACTGGCTTCTTTCACTCAGTATGTCTTTGAGATTCATCCAAGTTGTTCCATGTATATCAATTCATTCTTTTTTAATGCTGTGTAGAATTCCATTAATGAATGTAACACAGTTTATCCATTGATTGACCAAAGAATATTTAGCTTGTTTCCTCTCTTTTTTTTCAATTATAGATAGAACAACCATAAACGTGCTTTTACAGGTTTTGTATGAATGTAAGTTCTCTCTTCTCTGGGGTAAAATAGCTAGGAGTGGATCTGCTGGGTCATGGGATAAGTGTATTTTTAACTTAATAAGAAACTACCAAACTGTATATCTAGAGTGGCTGTACCAATGTATGAGAGTTTCAATGTATGAGAGTTCCAGTTGCTCCATATCTTCACTAGAATTATCAGTATTTTATATTTAAGTCTTTTACCCCTTTTTAAATTGGGTTTTCTTATTGTTGAGTTTTGAAAGTTCTTTATCCTGGACACAAGTCATTTGTTGGATACATAATTTGCATATATTTTCTTCCATCTGGTATCTTGTCTTTTTATCTTATTAGCATTGCCTTTTGCTGAACAGAAGTTTTACTGATAAAGTCCAACTTGTCATTTTTTTTCTTTTATGGATTATACTTTTGCTGTTTTATTTAAGAACTCTTTGCCTAATCCCAGGTAACAAAGATATACTCTTAACGTTTTATTCCAAACATTTTATAGTTTTACGTTTTATAGGTAGATCAACAATCTATTTTGAGTTAATTTTTGTGTAAGATTTAGGTTTATTTTTACATTTGTATGTCCAATATTTCTATGCCATTTGTTAAAAAGACTGTCCTTTCTCCATTAAAGTGTTTTAGAACCTTTGTAAAATAAACAGTTGGTATATTTGTATGGATATATTTTTTAATTTCTTATTCTATTGACCTATGTGTCTCTCCCATTGGCAATTCTATACTGTCTCGATTATTGTAACTCTATAGTAGGTCTTAAAATCGGGTACTATGAAGGGTGCCTGGATGGCTCAGTCAGTTAAGTATCCGACTTTCGCTCAGTTCATGATCTCACGGTTAATGAGTTTGAGCCCCACGTCTGACTCTGTGCTGACAGTTCAGAGCCTGGAGCCTACTTCAGATTCCATGTCTCCCTCTCTCTCCGCCCCTCCTCTGCTCACGTGCTCGCTCTCTCTCTCTCTCTCAAAAATATTAAAAAAATTTTTTTAAGTTGGGTACTATGATTCCTACATTATTCTTCAAAATTATTTTGACTGTTTTTACTTTTTTTCCCTTTCCATATAAATATTAGATTAGCTTTGTATCTGCAAAAAAATCCTACCAGGATTTTGAATGAAATTGTACTAAATCTAAAGATCATTTTGGGTAAAATTGACATCTTTACTATGTTGAGTCTTCCAGCTCATAAAAACAGTATGTCTCCCCATTTGTTTAGGTCTTCTGTTTCTTTCTTCAGTGTTTTAGTTCTTAGGGTAAAGATCTTGTACATGTTTTGTTAAGTTTATACCTAAGTATTTAATTTTGAGGCAGCAATCATAAATGGTATTTTTGTAAAATTTTTGGCCTTCAATTATTCATTGCTAGTATATGGAAATTTGATTGATTTGGCAGTGTTGACTTTGTGTCCTGTGATCCTGCTAAACACATTTACTAGTTCTAGGGTTTTGTGTGTGTGTAGAGGGGTGGTTTCATGGTATTTTATATGTATACAATTACATTTACGTTGTCTCTCAAGAGAAACACTTTTTATTTTTTCCTTGCCAATCTGTTTGCCTTTTCTTTCTTTTTCTTTGCTTATTGTACTGGCTGGGACTTTCACTATGATGTAATATATATAGTAATGGTTGACAGTAGACAACTGTCTTGTTTCTGATCTTAGGGGTCTTTTTTTTTTTTAACATTTTATTTATTTACATATTTATTTTAATTGTAAGTAGGCTCCATGTCCAATATGGAGCTTGAACTTACAACCCTGAAATCAAGAGTTGCATGCTCTACTGACCAAACCAAAATCAGTCTTTAAGTTTGTTAGAGTTGCCCTTTATCAGACTCAGGAAATTTCCTTGTATTCCTAGTTTGTTGAGAGTTTTTGTTATGACTGGGCATTTAATTTTGTGAAATGCTTTTTTCCTCAGTGGTTGAAATGATCATGTGTGGTTTTCTTCTCTTCTTTAGATTCAGTATGGTGGATTACATTGATTGATTTTCAGAAATTGAATCAGCTTTGCATTCTCGTGACACACCCACTAGTTTGTAATACGTTATCTTTTTTATATATTACTGGGTTTGATTTACTAATATTTTGTTGAGACATTTAGCATCTTTGTTTTATGAGGATATTGGTCTGTACTTGTAATATCTCTGCCTGGTTTGGGTATCAGGGTAATATTGGCCTCATAAAATGAGTTAGGAAGTGTTTCCTTCTCTTCTATTTTCTGAGGAGATTACACAGAATTGATATAATTACTTCTGTAAATGTGTGCTGAAATTTACCAGAGAAAATATCTGGGCCTGTAGATTTCTTTGTTAGTTATAGGATTATTCAAGTATCTAATTTATCTCTGATGACTTTTGATAACTTGTAGTTTTTAAGGAAGTGGTCTGTTTCAACTAAGTAGTTGAACCTGTGTTTAGAATTGTGTGTAATGCTCTCTTATTATCTTTTCTTTTTAATGTGTAAATTTTATTAAATCCAAGTTAGTTAACATACAGTGTAATATTGATTTCTGGAGTAGAATTTAGTGATTCATCGCTTACATGTAACACCTAGTGCTCATCCCAACAAGTGCCCTCCTTAATGCCCATCACCCATTTAGCCCATCCCCCCACCCAACACCCCTCCAGCAACCCTCAGTTCTGTTTTTTTTTCTAAGTTTATTTATTTATTTTGAGAAAGACAAAGGCAAACAGGGGAGAGGCAGAGAAAGAAATAGAATCTCAAGCTGAGAGCACAGAGCCCATGTGGGGCTCGAAGTCAGGAAACCCTGAGATCAGGACCTGAGCCGTAATCAAGAGTCGGAGGCTTAATCAACTGACCCACTTAGTTGCCCCTCTTTTCTCTGTATTTAAGAGTCTCTTAGAGTTTACCTCCCTCTCTGTTTTTATCTTATTTTTCCTTCCCTTCCCCTATGTTCATCTGTTTTGTTTCTTAAATTCCACATATTTTTAATTGGAATTGATTCCAGTGAAATCGTGTGATATTTATCTTTCTCTGACTGACTTATTTTGCTTAGTATGATATACTCTAGTTCTTTCAATGTTGTTGCAAATAACAAGGTTTCATTGTTTTTGGTTGCCGAGTAATATTCCATTGTATATATATACCGCATCTTCTTTATTTGTTCTTCAGTTGATAGGCATTTGGACTCTTTCCATACTTTGGCTATTGTTGATAGTGCTGCTATAAAGATTGGGATGCATGTGCCCCTTTGCATCAGCATTTTTGTATCCTTTGGATAAATACCTAGTAGTGCAATTGCTGGGTTGTAGGGTAGTTCTATTTTTAATTTTTTGAGGAACCTCCATACTGTTTTCCAGAGTAGCTGTGCCAGTTTGCATTCCCACCAACAGTGCAAAAGTGTTTCCCCTTCTCTTCATTCTCACCAACAGCTTTTGTTTCCTGAGTTGTTGATTTATCTTTTTAATGTCTGTGAGATCCAAAGTGATATCCATTTTTTTTAAATGTTTGTTTATTTTATTTATTTTGAGAGAAAGAGACTGTGTACCTGTGAGTGTGGGAGGGGCAGAGAGGAAGAGAGAGAATCCCAAGCAGGCTCCATGCTGTCTGCGCAGACCCCAACATAGGGCTTGATTTCACAGACTGTGAGATCATGACCTTAGCTGAAACTGAGAGTCAGATGCTTAACTTGCTAACCCACCCAGGCACTCCTCTGTTGTTGTTTTTTTTTTTTTTTTCATTCCTGTTAATATGTGTGTTTTCTCTTCTGTGTCAATCTTGCTAGAGATTTGTCAATTTTATTATCTTTTCAAAGAACCAGCTTTTGGTTTCATTGATTTTTTTTCCTGTTTTCAATTTTATTAATTTCTGTTTTTTATTATTATCTTCATTCTGATTACTTTGAGTTTATTTTGTTCTTTTTGTTTATTTTTATACTTGTTTATTTTTTATTTTTTTTATTTATGGGGGGAGGGGCAGAAAGAAAGAGAGAGAGACAGAGGATCCAAAGCAGGCTCTGTGCTCACAGCAGAGAGCCAGATGCAGGGCCTGAACACATGAAACATGAGATCATGACTTGAGCTGAAGTCGGATGCTTAACTGACTGAGCCACCCAGGTGCCCCAGTGTTTATTTTTGATAGCATGAGCAGGGGAGGGGAAGAGAGAGAGGGAGACAGAGGATCTGAAGTGGGCTGTATGCTGACAGCAGCGAGCCTGATGCAGGGTTCAAACTCAGGAATTGCAAGATCATGACCTGAGCCAAACTTGGACATTCAACCAACTGAGCCACCCAGGTGCCACCTTATTTTTTTTTTAAGATGGAAAGTTAGTATATAAACCTTTCTACTTTTTTTCTCTCTACTTTTTAAAAAAATTTTTTAAATTTATTTTTAAAATTGTTTTTAATCTTTATTTATTTTTGAAAGAGATAGAGTACAAGTGGGGGAGGAATGCGGGGGGGAGCACAAAATCTGAAGCAGGCTCCAGGCTCCAAGCTGTCAGCCTGAAGTGAGGCTCGAACTCACGAACTGTGAGACCATGACCTGAGCTGAAGTTGGATGGCCAACCGACTGAGCCACCCAGGGTACTTTTTTTTTTTTTAACATTTATTTATTTTTGAGAGACAGAGAGAGAGAGCACGAATGGAGGAGAGCAGAAGGAGACACAGAATCGGAAGCAGGCTCCAGTCTCCAAGCTGTCAGCACAGAGCCCAATATGGGGCTCAAACCCGCAAACTGTGAGATCATGACCTGAGCCAAGTCAGATGTTTAACCAACTGCGTCACTCAGGTGCCCCTAGACCTTTCTACTTGTATTAGTCATCACAGGCTGTCATAACAAAATACCAGAGAATGGGTGGCTTCAACAACAGAAAATTAATTCTCATAGGTCTCTAGCCTGGGAAGTCTAAGATTAAGGTGCCAAGAAAGTAGGTTTTATTCTGAGGAGGCCTCTTCTCTTGGTTTGTAGACTGCTGTTCTCTGGCCATATACTCACAGTACCTCTTATATATGCTAGGGAAGATGGAAAAAGAGGAAGCTCTCTCCATCTTATAAGGGCACTAATCCTATCAAATCAGGGCCCCATCAGTGTGACCTGTTTTGACTGTAATTACTTCCTATAGACCCCATTCCAAATACAGCCACACTGGATTAGAGCTTCAATATACGAATTTTGGAGGGACACACATATTCAGTACGTGACACTGCTTTTCTAATATAAACATTCAGTACTACATATATATTTCCTTGTAAGTATGTATTTAGTTTGCATCCCACAAATTTTGGTATGTTACATTTTCAGTTCAGAATATCTTCCAATTTTTAAAAAATTTTTTAAATATTTAATTTTGAGAGAGACAGAGCATGAACAAGGGAGGGGCAGAGAGAGAGGGAGACACAGAATCTGAGGCAGCTCCAGGCTCTGAGCAAGCTGTCAGCACAGAGCCCGACATGGGGCTTGAACTCAAGAACCGTGAGATCATGACCTGAGCCGGAGTTGGATGCTTAACTGACAGAGCCACCCAGGTGCCTCCTCTTCCAATTTTTCTTGAGATTACCTCTTTGACCCATGGATTATTTGGAAGTTGTTTAATTTCCAAGTGTTTGGAGATTTTCTATAATACATTTGTTAATTGATTTCTAATTTCATTCCATTATAGTGAGAGAATGTACTTTTTATGATGATTTCAGTTCTTTTAAATTTGTTAAGGTTGTTTTATGACTCAAGATAGATGGTCTGTCTTGGTGAATGTTCCATGAGCACTTGAAAAGAATGAATATTCTATTTTTAGTTGGAATGTTCTATAAATGTCAATTAGATCCTGTCATTTGATGATATTTTTCACTTCTTCTATATCCTTGCTAATTTTTGGTCTTATAGGTCTGTCTGTTCCTGGAAGAGGGGTCTTGAAGCATCCAACTGTAATTGTGCATTTGTCTTTTTTTTTTATTCTAGTCTGCATTTTTGCTTTGTGAATTTTGAAGCTCTGTTGTTAGATGCATAGATGTTTAGAACTATCATCTTGAGGAGATGTCCCTTTTATCATTATCTAATATTCTTTTTTTATCCCCAGTTCTTTCTTTGCTCTGAAGTCTACTTTGGCTAATATTAATATAGCCATTCCAGCCTTTTTGTGTGTGTATATTTGTATAGTGTATCTTTTTTGATCTTTTAAAATTTAAATTAATAAACTTTACTTTTTTAGAACAATTTTAGGTTTACAGAAGAATTGAGAAAGCACAGGGTTCCCATATACTGTTCTCCCCCAAAATACACACAGTTTTCCCTAACATTTTGTATTAGTGTGGTTGGTACATGTGTTACAGTTGATGAACCAATTTTGATACATTATTCTTAAGTAAAGTCCATTATTTATATTGTTTCACTCTTTGTATTGTACAGTTCTATAGGTTTTGACTAATGTGTAATGTCATGTAAAATATACACTATTAAAGTATCATATTGAGCAGTTCATTCTATTTGCCTTCAACCTGCCTATATCATTATTTTTGTAGTTTCTATATTTCTTATATTTGAAGAGCCTCTTTTAATTGGCATCTTTAGACCATTTACATTTAATGTAATTGTTGATATGTTTAGATTTAAGTCTACCATTGAATTTTTTTCTTTATCCTCCCTATTTTTAATCCTCTGATATCTTTTTCCTGTCTTTTGAGTCATTTGAACATTTTGTAGTATTCCATTTTAGTCATTTAAATTTATCTATTAGATTTTGACTGTACCTTTTTGTGTAGATTTTATTGATTACCCTAGGGATCTCTCTCTTTTTCTCAATACACACATCTAACTTATGGTCTACTTAGAATGAATACTTTGCCATTTTCGGTAGAATGTTGAAACCTTTAACACCCTATCAGTTCCTGTCCGATCCCCCACTTAGTTGTCTTATCTATTACATTTATTGACCTAACAGTGAAAATTCCACGAGATAATCATAGATTTTTTTGCTTGCAAATATCAAACATTTCAAAGAACTCAAGAGGAGGAGAATAATCTATTATATATAACCAGATATTTAGTATTTTTTATTTTTCTTTCTTTGTTCCTGGTGTTCCAAGATTAGGTGTATTATTCCCCATCTCTTTGAAGACTTTTTTTTTTTTTGGCCATTCTTTTATTTTATTTATTTTTTAAAATTGTTTATTTTTGAGAGAGAGAGCAAGAGAGAGAGGGTGTGCACATGCAGGGGAGGGACAGAGAGAGGGAGAGAAAATCCCAAGCAGGTTCAGTGCTAAGGAGCCTGCCTTGGGGCTCAAACCCATGACCTGCAAGATCATGACTTGAGCCAAAACTGATTAGGATGCTCAACCAATTGAGCCACCCAGGTGCCACTGGCCATTCTTTGAGAACTGGTGTGCTGGCAGTGAATTCTCTTAGTTTTTCTTTATCTGAGAATGTTTTTATGTCATTTTCATTTCTGAAGGATATTTTCTCTGGATATAGAATGCTATATTTCCTTTCAGCACTTTAAAATGTTATTTTATTTCCTTCTAGTCCCCTTTGTGATGAGAAATATAAAGTCATTCAAATCATTGTTTCCTTAATATGTAACACATCATTTTTCTCTGGTTGCTTTCAAGATTTAGTTTCTTCAGGGTGCCTGGGTGGCTCAGTCGGTTAAGCATCCAGCTTCGGCTCAGGTCATGATCTCACGGTTCGTGGGTTCGAGCCCCACGTCAGGCTCTGTGCTGACAGCTAGCTTAGAGCCTGGAGCCTGCTTCAGATTCTGTGTCTCCCTGTCTCTCTGACCCTCCCCTGCTCACGCTGTCTCTGTCTGTCTGTCAAAAATAAATAAAAAACATTAAATTTAAAAAAAAGATTGATTTTTTTCTTTGTCTTTAGTTTTTAGCCATGAGACTATTATAAATCCAGGGGTAGATTTTGTTTTATTTATCTTATTTGGGGATTGCTGAGCTTCTTGACTCTATATGTTTATGTCTTCTTTCAAATTTGTGAAGTTTTAAAAAAAATTTTCTGTGATTATTGATTTTGAGGGAGAGAATGAGTGCAAGTGGGGGAGGAGCAGAGAGAGAGAGAGACAGAATCTGAAGCAGGCTCCAGGCTCTGAGCTGTCAGCATAGAGCCCGATGCGGGGCTCGAACTCATGAACCGTGAGATCATGACCTGAGCTGAAGTCAGATGCTGAACCGACTGAGCCACCCAGGCGCCCCTAAATTTTTTTTAATGTTTATTTACTTTTGAGACAGAGAGAGGGAGACAGAGAGAGCACTGTATGTGTGAGTGGGGGAGGGGCAGGGAGAGAAGGGGACAGAGGATCCAAAGTGGGCTGTATGCTGACAGCAAAGAGCTCAATGCCAAGCTCAAACTTAACCAACTCTGAGATCATGACCTAAGCTGAAGTTGGACTTTTAACTGACTGAGCTCTTTAAGCTCTTTAAGCTCAAAAATTTGTGAATTTTTTTTAAAATTTGTTTTTATTTTTTTAAGTTTATTTATTTTGAGAGGAGGGAGAGAGAGCAAGCATGCGCACAAGCAGGGGAGGAGCAGAGAGAAGAAGAGACAGAATCCCAACCAGGCTCCTCACCATCAGTGCAGAGCCCAACGTGGGGCTTGAGCTCATCAACGGTGAGATCATGACCTGAGCTGAGATGGAGTCAGCCACTTAACTGCACTATCCAGGTGCCTCCCAACTTTGTGAGGTTTTTAAACATTGTTTCTTCAAATATTCCACCACACTCTTTATCCCCTCCTCCTTTTGGGTCACTGATGGCGCAAATATTAGACATTTTGATATTGTCTTACAGGTCCTTGATCATTTCTTTTTTTCCCCCAATCTTTTTTTTTCTCTTTATTGTTCAGATTTGATATTGATTCCTATTTGCATTGCTATTGAAATTTTTATGTTTATTTTTGAGAGAGAGAGCAGGGAAGGGGCTGAGAGAGAGGGGGACAGAGGATCTGAAGCAGGCTCTATGCTGACAATAGAGAGCCAGCTTCGGGGCTCGAACTCCCCATTCATGGGATCATGACCTGAGCCGAAGTCAGATGCTTAATCTACTGAGCCACCCAGCCGCCTCTAATTGCTGTTGAAATTTGATCTGTCTTCAGATTCATCTGTCTTCTGTTTGAATTTGATCTGTCTGAAAATTCACTGGATTCTGCTCTCATTTCTGTTCTGCTATTGAACCCATCAAGTGAATATTTATATTTTGGTTGTTAATATTTTTCAGTTCTCAAATTTCCATTTAGTTCTTTTTTATATCCTCTATTTTTTTTTTTAGACATTCTGTCTTAACATTAGTTTCAGGAATGCTTCCTTAATTTTTTAGGAAAAGATTTTTTTAATAAAAGTTATTATTTTAATCGTAGTTAGGGATATTAGGTCAATATAGGGAGTATTTGTCTTGCTTAAACACAATTCTCAAGTGATAGATTATCTTTCTATCTCCACAAAATCTTTTTAAATACTTTTTTAAAATTTAAAGTATAGTTGATACACAGTGTAAACATTAGTTTCAGGTGGACAGCATAGTGATTCAACAAGTCTGTATGTTATACTGCTGTTGGAGCATTTTTGTAATAGCTGTTTTAATAGTTGTCAGATTGCCTATTTCTGTGTCATCTTGATTTTGTATCTGGTCATCTCTTTTCCTGTGCAAATTGAAATTATCTGGTATCTTGATTTCTTTCATATGCTAAGTAGTTTTTGGATTGTGTTCTGGAAAATACGAATATTGTATTACAAGGGTCTGGGTCTTATTTAAATGCTAGGGTGAATGTTGGCTTTTATTTTAGCAAGGTTAGGTTCACCTTGCAAATTCTATTCCAGCTTTCAGTAGGTGGTGATACTAAAGTCATTTGAGCAGTGCTGTTTAGATTTTTTTTTGCAGGTGCACTACCCATTAACCCATCTGGGCCTTGACTAGTGGTTATTCTCATAGTTCAGAGTGACTTTATTAGGAGATACATGCTGAATTATTTTATGTGTGAAGGGTCATTATGAGAACATCTCAAAGAGTTCTGAAAAAAATTTACACACATGGATGCATGCACACATATGTACTAACCTGTATATGAATCTAGGTGACTATTGTACTATTTTTGCAAATTCTCTGAATGGTAGAAATTTCTCAAAAATTTGGAGGCAAAAAAGAAACATAGGTCAAAAGCATGCCATTTTCTGCTTAAGAACTCCCGGTGGCCTCTCATCTCAAGTGAGATGGCCTCTCCTCTAAATGTAAAAGCCAGATTTCTATCAGTGGTCTGTTTGTCCCTTCAGGATCAGCTTTCTAACCCCCAAATCACTACATCTCATTCAGAGTAAAAGCCAGATCCTTTTTATTCCTTCTGTATGACCCTTAATGAATCTGTCTCATATTCCTAGAGCTTATCATAGTGTCTGGCCCATAGTAAGAACACAAGCACGCAACCAATATATTTTTGAATGAACAACTAGTTGTCTTTGTGACAGGTTTTATTGTTTTCCTCAGCATGCCTGGATCTTACCATGTATTAGTTTGTGCTACTGATGACCTTGCACCACTTCTAATATCATTACTTCCTGTAGCATTGGAGATTATTACTACCTTTCCTTGGGCTTGTAAAAATCAGGACCAGATCACTTACATGTCTTCTGTCCCATAGCCATCCATACTTTTAAGAACTGTTACTCTTCTGGGGCTCCTGTGTGGCTCAGTTGGTTGCTCAGGTCATGATCTCACAGTTTACGAGTTTGAGCCCTGCGTGGGGCTCTGTGCTGACAGCTCAGAGCCTGGAGCCTGCTTCAGATTCTGTGTCTCCCTCTCTCTCTGTCCCTTTCCACTCGCATGCTAAATAATAATTTCTCATTCTCTAAAAAAATAAATAAAAATTTAAACAGTTAATTAAAAAAGAATAATAAAAGAACTACTACTCTTCTTTCCTGGTGTCTTTTGTATCACTTCCTTTTTAAAAATTCTGTTTATCCTCATCCGCATCCTTATACTCTATTCTCGTTCTTTTTCATTAGCTTTATCAGTAAGATGCCTTCACAGTTCCCCCCCCCCATTTTATAGCCAACGTCTTCCCCCCCTGTCCTTTTGGAGACAAATATGGAGGGAGGAACAGATAGCTACTAGAATTCTGTGTTGCCTACCTATCTACTTCACTGGAAAGGAAATTCTTTGTGTCTAGGTTTGCTCTTAATTTCTGAAGTCCAGCCTAGTAGCTTTTAAGCAAAGACCATTTCTCTGTCTTTTACAGGTAAGAAATTTCTCTGAGACATTTCTCTGTCTCATTTATTTTACAGGTGAGAGAAAGCCAAAGTAAATATAAAAGTGACCTCTTAACCCCATACATATCTGCAACTCGTTATTCTACTCTAATAAGACTTTATTTTGGCATCTCAACATATGCAGCAGGAAAGAACTGCTGCTGTGTCTTTAAAAGCTATCCTCAAAGCAGTGTGGAGGCAGGCATGTCACTGAAGTGCTTGAATGAGAGCGAGAAGACGAGTTGGGAGGGGTGCTCTTGCAGCCTGTGTGTGTGTGTGTGTGTGTGTGTGTGTGTGTGTGTGTGTGTATGTGTGTGTATGTGTGTGTATGTGTGTGTATGTGGCTGTTGGCAGAGCTCTAGGTGACATCTCTCTGAATAGCTGGGCTGTGGTCTGCTTCAGAGCTGCTTGTCAGAGCAATTAGCCTGCTGGAGACGCAGCAGCAAGGATCAGTAGCATTTCATTCAAGGGTGAAGGGGGTGGGAGGGCACCGTGGGCGGGGGAAGAGGCACAGGTTTCCCAGAAGAAATTTCTTCCTGCAAAATTCCAGCAGAACAGATTCTTACAATGAGGTCTCCATTAATAATGTGAGCTCGCTGTTGGTTTAAGTGCAGATCCATCTGGGGTGAGTTTTGGATAATTTTCTTTCTTTATATAAAAGTCCTTGAACTCCACAGACTGGGTAGGGAAGAAGCTAGAAAGATCTTTTTTATCTTAGCCAATTTAACTGTATTATACAAACTAGGAACATTAGAGAATTTTCATATGTTAAGTTTTGTGGGCATTTTCATTTGCTGGTTTTTATTTTTAAAATATTTTAAAAATTAGCTTTGCTAGAACTTTTATTGTATTCAGATTCTACCTCTTCAATGGCTATTTCAAGCGATGCTTCATTCAGATTTAGCTTATGAGAATAGTGGTGATTTCTGTTCTCTTTGGTGATGCTGTTGACGCACATTGCAGGAAGCAGGGAATCCCCTATAAATATCCTTCACTGTGTCATTCCACAGCAATCCACACCCGGCTGGTGAATATGTCTCTGTGTCCTATGTCTTTATGTAACTGCCCCCTAGTCTTTAACTGTGACGATAAGAAATATGTCGCCTTTGCTGTGTCTAGGAAGCTTTTTTTGATTTTGAACATCTTAGGAGGAATTTGTTCAGCCTTTTTATTGAAACATGCATTTTGATGTATTGACCTCATAAGAATTCCTGTGGGTTTACTGCTTCTTATTTCGGATTACTTGTTTGTTTCTTGTAATTGGCTTGTTTTTATTTGCTGGCCTTGGTTTCTAAAGAGTGCGGAGATGGGATTCCCTCTGCCTCCAGTGACGTAGTGATTTTGTTTGCAGTCTTTTTCTTCTGAGAGGGAGGGGACAGAGAGAAGGAAGAAGAAAATCCATCTGAAGCGGTGCGTTCTTCCATCTATGCCTTGATGATAACTGGGTTCCACCGAACAGAGCCGAAGCCAGAGTGGGATTTTGTTAATGATAGTGATGCTATTTTGTTTGTTTCCTTTTAGAATAGGTTGGGGCCAAAGTCGGGACTGCTGAAGCATAGTGCCCAAATTAACCCTAAATGTCCTGCTGCTAATGAATTTTACCTAATTGCTTTTTCTAAATATGGAATGATATGAAAAGAGGGCTCATAAGCAGGTTTTCTGGAACCTCACATCCATGAGTAATTCTAGGTTGAGCTTTAGAATTTGGAATTTTTTTTTACCTTATTTGCCCTGGTCCTGAGCAGGCAGTTTGTATGCTGTTTCCCAGACCTCAAAAAATAAGTAGATGGGTGAAATTCTTTGCTATTGTAGTTAAAGTAAAACTCTCATTTTGAATGTATGGAGCTAAAGCAAAGCTTTAGGAAGAAATTGTTAGATATCCTCTTGGGTGTGAACCTAACTTACCTTTTTTTTTTTTTTTTTGGATTAAGTAAGTGCTTGGGCTTCCAGTTCGTTTTTATGCAACTCCATTTTAATACATTGATCTCTCTCTGGAGGGCTGCCTGCAGAGGTCAGTGTGAAAAATTCAGTAGACTAGAGCTTAGGAAAATTTAAGATTTGCCTGTCTGTGGATGTGTTTGGGTGGCATGTATGGAAAAGTACCTTTAAGAACTTGCTGGCTTATTTTCTGCCTTGGCATGCTTTTCTGTTCTATGCTTTCATTTATTCTGTGTATGAAATGAAAAGAGTAATGTCTGCCGGACTTTTATTCAGTCCTATTTTTATGGTAGTTCAGATATATCCATATTTATTACAGATGTAAATATTTCAGACTAACAAAATTATAATTTTATTTGGAGAGAAGTGGGGGAAGAAAAAGGAAGATAGTCCTAGGGTTAACTGAGAGCATTCCAGAATACCCTTGCCAGAGACTGGAACTCTAAGGGTTAAGAGAAATTCCACCACATCCTTGCATCTCAGTATTGCAGCAAATATGTGGATAATTTCTTGCTAGCTTTTCAGGAAACCCCTGTGGTGGACAGCCCTATTAATCGTTGCTGGGAGACTGCTCTGACGTCACTGGGAGCAGTTCCCCGTCTGCAGAGAGGACAGGAATAGCCTTAGAGGGGGAAGAAAACTGCTGTGAAATTAAAAGATGACGGTTTTGTTAACTTGGTTTTCCTTCCATTTGGGAGTGGGTGGGATCGACCTAAAGTCTTCAATGTTTCAGTCATTAGCAGTGGAAAAATTACTAAGAGGTCTTTTTATTTCAACTGAAAGTGCCTTCTTTTTTCATCTTTTCTTCTAACCATCAAGGTTTTGGAAAAGGTCAAGGCAAGAAAAGCTGTTGAAAGGTGTTGAAGTAAGATTTCAGTTCCTTTTTATCCTTCCTTTTATTCTGCCTTTTTTTTTTTAAAGGGGGAAGAAAAGATCAAGAACTGCTTTCGTAAAAAGTGCTTACCATCACCCTATTTGGAATAATTTAAAATGTGATATATATCAAAAGAACTTTCTGGCAAAATTGATAGAGACTATTTCTGTGCCTAAAACTTTATACATACTTCTCTCTGATGTTCTCCTTTCCTAGCTCCTAGCCTACCTACTGCCACTGTTAAATAGTCTATTGGGACATAGTTTTGTTTGTTTGTTTTGTTGTGTTTTTTGTTTTGTTTTTGTTTTTAGTTTTTGGAAAAGTATAGAGGCTAAATGCTTGGACTCAGGATTTACGCTGCCTGAGCTCAATTTCCAGCTATGCCAATTGCTGGTTCTCTGACCTTGGAGAAATTACTTGATCTCTCCATTTCTTCATATGTAAAGTATATGAAATGAAGATAATAATAGTATCCACCTTCTAGGGTTGTTTCGAGGATTAAAAGAGTTCGTGCATATAAAGCCTTAAAGATAGTTCCTGGTTAGCATTAGCCATTATTATTAATGTTTAGGAATTAAACAAGGATGTACCATTTATATCTTCAGATGACCAGTAATTTTTTAGGAAGCCAGAGTGATTTTAAAGCCATGTAAGATACTGAGTTTTTAAATGAATATAAGTATAATATAAATATCTAAGTTTAAAATTGACACAGTTGATCCTTTTAGGAAGTATCTTTTCTAATTTGATGCTTATTTGAGGCGAAATTGGGAACATATTCTCTCAGATTAATTGCTCTCTTTTTCATTCCTTGGCCATCATTCATCGCTTGACTTCTGTAGATGATGGTTGGTTGGTGTTTTGTTTTGTGTTTTGTGTTTTCCTTTGTACCGTTTGTTCTGATGTACTTAAAAATCTTAGGACACTTGCCTTTGTTGTCTACCTCTGAAACTTTCTATCCTTTGTTTTTCTCTCTGTGAACTGATAAGGTGATATTCTTTTTCCATATATTTGTGAGTGTAAGATTTATATAAAGTACTAAGTAGAAAGATTCCTTAAATTCACAAGCTTAAAAAAATCTAAGACCTGGGGCAGGCCTGGCTGTCTCAGTCTGTAGAGTATGTGACTCTTGATCTCAGGGTCATGAGTTCAAGCTCACACTGAGTTTAGAGCTTACTTTTAAAAAAAAATCTAGGATCTCAAATGATTGACCATATGTCAGATCACAAACAAATACTGAAATATTCAATATCTCCATGCCCTTTTACCTTATAGTTTCATAGTAAGGACTTAGAGTGTTACTGTTTTGTGGTTTTTGAGGCTTCATCTTTTGGATTGCTCTTTAATATCAAGGTATACTGACAAGAGCTAGTAGATAGACTGTGTGTAACATTAATGTAAAAGAGAATATTTCCCTGTATAACTTTTTATCCTTTCCTCCCTATTAATTTTCTTAGGCCAGTGAGTCTAAGGGAGTACAGGGTATATATTTTTTCTAGTGGAATATATAGGTAAGGAGAGATAATGTTACTAAAATGGGGCATGAGTTGATGAAAAGTAAAAAGTGAGAAGCACTACCTGGGTGAATGTCCTTAAAGGCTAGGCACTGTCATGGAATGTGTGAAGTGGACATTTTTATGTTCCTGGGGGGACTGTTGAGAAACACTATAATTAGATAGTGTGGCTATCCTTGCTTCTATTAACTGGAGTGAACTAAGGGGGACATTTTTTACCTCTAAAACTCTTGAATGTATTTATTCTAGGGAGTTGATGAGAAATGTGAATAAAGACTTAAGTACAAAGATATTCATCACAGCATTATTTTATTATAAAAAGTAACAGCTTTCCTAAATATCCAGTAATAGGAAAATAGTTAAAAATTATGGTACGTTTGGGGTACCTGGCTGGCTCAGTCAGTTGAGTGTGCCATTCATGATCTCAGGATTGTGAGTTTGAGCCCCATATTGGGTGTAGAGATTACTTAAAAATAAAATCTTAGGGGCACCTGGGTGGCTCAGTTGGTTGAGCGACCAACTCTTGATTTCGGCTCAGGTCATGATCCCAGGGTCCTGCTGAGCATGGAGCCTGCTTGGGATTCTCTCTCTCCCTCTGTCTCTGCCCCTCCCCCATAGTGCTTTCTAGAAACTCTCTGTCTTTAAAACTTAAAAAATGACTGTTAAAAGTAATAATGGAGAAAATGATTATAGTTTTATTTTTGTCACAGTTTTAGTAGTAGAAAAAATCATGGTATAAATATGTTCTATGTAATGTAAACTGTAAAAATTATTAGATATGGGGGCACCTGGGGCTCGGTTGAGCATCCAACTCTTGATTTTGGCCTGGGTCATGATCCCAGGGTCGTGGGATCAAGTCCCATGTTGGGCTCCATGCTGAGCGTGGAGCCTACTTGAGAGTCTCCCTCTCTCCCTATGTCCCTCTCCCCTACTCGTGTGCACACTCACTGTCTCTCTCTCTAATAAAAAATATATCTATGTATAGATTAGATATGGAAATATATGCAGTATAATTATAAATTCCATACAAATATGGAAACAAAATTTAGAAAATATATCTGCAAATGCTATTATTAATAGCAATTATCTCTTATAGATTATGGTTGATTTTTCTTTTCTTTTTGTGTGTGTTTTCTGCAAATATAAAGAAGCCTATAATACTTTTCTGATCTCAAAACAAAGATGCAAAAAATTTAAATCCTGGGGCACCTGGGTGGCTCAATCGGTTCAGTGTCTGACTTCAGCTCAGGTCATGATCTTGTGGTTTGTGAGTTCGAGCCCCGTGTCAGGCTCTGTGCTGACAGCCCAGAGCTGGGAGCTTGGAGCCTAAATCCTTCGGATTCTGTGTTTCCCTCTTCTCTCTGCCCCTCCCCAGCTCACACTCTGTCTCTAAAAAATAAACATTACAAAAATTTTTTTAAAGAAAAAAATGTTAAATCCTGACTCTTAATATCTGAAAGTAAAATTTCAAAATGTGTTAAAGTGAAGATAAATGTGATAGAACTTATATAAATTCCTGAGTATGATGTATGGAACACAGTAGATGCACAATAAATGATAACCGCTGCAGCTGTTGTTGATGCTTGAGGAAAATGACCTCCTCTGACCAGAGCCCAGGGCTTTCACATTGGGAGACAGCATCACTGAGAAAATAGCCTATTCATGCAACTTCTTGTGCTTCTGAGATTAGTAAATCTGCTGTTTTTCAATACCTACTGGCCCAGGATTTTTTTTAGAAAGGGAACAAAATGTTTGGGTTTTCTCTTACAAAGGTATAAAGGAAACTGATCTAGAGAGAGGGCTAGTAGTGATTTTTTTTTTTGCAGTGACTTTTTTTTAGCTTTGATATTATGTTCCCACTACTAGTTACATTTTACCTCTTTTCTGGGTTGTATCCTTAACAACCTTAATTCTCTTAATAGTGCCTTAATTAGTGGGAATTTTGAAACAGTGTAACAGGAAATGTTTTCTCTGTTAGAGGAGTTTCTAGAACTCTGTCTATTGTTTCTCATATTAGTCTGCTCTTATGGGTCCCCTGGAACTCAATGCTGACAAAAGAGATGTAGACTTCTATATGCTTTGGATTTGTTTGGGAACTGAGATGTGCATGTAAGAAACTATATTCACCATGTGAAAAGCATACTGGAAATATACATGTGGGTCACTGTGTTCACTAGGCATTAGTGTCAGATATTAACATTTGACTATTCTTCATAATCTGTACTTCTTTTTAAAATTTTTTAATGTTTATTTTTGAGAGAGAGTGCATGAGAGTGCGCAAGTGGGAAAGGGGCAGAGAGAGAGGGAGACACAGAATCCAAAGTAGTCTCCGGACCCTAAGCTGTCAGCATAAAGCCTGACACGGGGCTCAAACCCACAAACCGTGAGATCATGACCTGAGCTGAAGTCTGACACTTAACTGAGCCACCCAGGCACCTCTAAACTATATTTCTTAATAATAAGTGACTTGTACAATAAATACATGTTTAGTAAATAGTCACAGAATGTAGTCACAGAATGTAGTCTCTTACTGTGGCCTTTGTGTCTGAAACCATGTTCTTTTCTGTAATGCAAATAATATGAATGTAGCTAATGCTACTGAACTGTATACTTAAAAATGAATAAAATGGTAATTTTTATGTTATATGTATTTACACAATTAAAACAAAACAAAAAGCCACAACAGTGTTAGCCAGATGAAAATGTACAGTTTCCAAGCTAATTTTGACCCTGACCTTTTAGATTCTGTCTACTTCTCAGCATTCACTTACCACCATAGACCAGCAGGTGGGGACCAGAGTTGCTTATAGCAGCCAGAGGTATTCTATCAGTTATCAGTGAAAAGCAAGCCAGAAAGCAGAATATGTTGTAATACGTCAGGTGGATTTTAGAATGTCAGTGAACTCCTCTGGGGAGAATGATGGGTTGGTTTAGTCTAGTCTCCTTAACTAGTTTGTAATTCTCTTGCTTCCACTTTGTTTCAATGAGGTCTACAGCTGATGGAGAAGGAATAGGGGCATATGGTATGTGAAGAGCAAATGTATTATTTCCTCATTTGGACATGGCAGTCTTTTTCTCTAAGCATAGTAGAGGGTGGGAGGGGAGGGGAATGTAGAGAAGACAGACATCACAGAATTTGAAGGACTGTATGAGCTGTGATTTGAGAAATAGGGGCAATAAGAACCTGAGATCTGTGAGTTTTGAGGCTTACTTTAACAGTTCAAAAAAAAAATCATGGGAAACGTACAAAATTAGCTGCCTTTAAAAATTTTTTTTCTTTTTTTTTTTAAGTTTATTTATTTTGAGAGAGAGCTTGTATGTGCACACCGGGAAGGGGCAGGACAGAGGATCCCAAGCAGGCTCCGCACTCCCGGGCACAGAGCCCAGTGCAGGCTGAATGCAAACCGTGAGATCATGACCTGAGCCGAAACCAAGAGTTGGACGCTTAACTGACCCAGCTACCCAGGGCCCCAAAGGTTGGCTGTCTTAAAACTTTTAGCTCTCCCTTTATATTGTGGCCTGGGAAGCTTCAGTTCTGTGATTTCAGCTGGGCAGCACTCCCCTAATACTAATCTTCAGTTTATCTTGTTGTTGGTTTTTCACAGTTCAAGGATTCCTGAATTTCTCTTCTGAAATTAAACAAGGGGAAATCTCTGGAGTTTTGGGGATCCCTTGTTATTTGCATAGATTCATTGTCATTGCTATTTACTCTTTTCCTTCCACTATTCATTTTTAGCATATTAGAACAGCAGGATTTTTTGTCTGAGGAGACTGTTTTTTGACAGTATTTGCAGGAGTTTCTGTGGAAAATGCTTTATTTAAAAAAAAAAAAGGCAGAGGAAATCTTATCTTGTAGCTCTTAGTGATAGAGCCTGTTGCCATGGAATTCTGGATCAGATTGGCTGACCTGGGGGCCAATGAGCAGATAGAACATAAACATATCATCATTTAACCTTGCAGAATTCATTTACCCAATGACATATGACATTAATACCGTAACTGTATATAGAGCTGTGAAATAAAATGTTTCAAGAATGGTGTAAGGTGGTTTTTTTTCTCTTTCAAAATTTGCAGTTTAATATAAACACTGTAATGATACATTATCTTCCTAATGTGATTTGATTGGAAGAAGATAAGGTAGGAAACACCTACCACCTATTTGTAAATCAAGCTGCTGCTGCAGTCAGTGGAGCTTACACCAAATCTAAGTCAAACTCTGGCCTTCTAGACCAGAGGAGATTTGTCTCTATGTCTAGAGAGCCCTTGCGTATTTTGGTAGCTTTGAAGCTGAGTCGGAAATTGGCAACTTTTTTCTTACTTGCTTTTCCTTGTTTCTCTTCCAATCTGATATGGTAGATCCCTATTGATAATATATTGGCACACCATTTGTCTGGAGTGAGAGGATTAGCTGGGAGTTACTTCCATGTTTTCTGTCTTCACTTTCCTAGCTTGTTCGTATTTATTTGACATAGGTCTGGGTGATTTCACTCAGTCAGTGTTCTTTGTCATAGCAAATCATGGCATGTTATCCCCTCCTGTACCTATTGCTTTAGAGGTTGAGAATGAGTCAGTCATACTAAGAAAATTCCCTCTCTAGATCTTATAAATGAAAGAAGTCAAGAAAAAGTATTGTTTCTCTTCTTACATTTTATATCAGGGATTGATATAATTATGGTGAGAAATTATGGTGAATCTTGTTCTCTTCTCCAGTGCTGCCATGCTTGGCTCTTTACAGACTTGAAGAACTGAACGAGACTTCAAGAGGTCCATGAGTTTGTTCTTTCTCCTCTTTTGAGGTATTTGCGTCTCTGTGAGTGAGATGTGAACTTTTCATTTTACTGTCACTTTCTATCTCAGACGAGGAAGAAAACAAACTTAAGATTTATCTGTTAAGCAGGGAGAAGCAAAAAGTCTGTTTGGTATCTGATTAACTTTTTGTGGGGGAGGCCTTAGGATAAGAAGCATTTGGGGTTTTGTAATTTTAGTTATTGTGACCAGAGAAAGGCTCACTGAGATGGCATGTTTCAGTAAAGAAATGAAGAGAAAAAGTAACAAGCCTTGCTGTTATCTGGAAAACAATCATTCCAGGCAGAAGGAAGGAACAGCAAAAGTAGTCACTAGAAAATGGGTTTAGAGCATAGGAGGAGCCAGTGTGACTGGATCTGTAAAAGTTAGTGGGGGGAGGGGGGGATAGTAAGAGATGGGGTCAGAGGGCAAGCTGGTATCAGGTTATTTAAGGTTTTGTAGGTCATTTTAAGAACTTTCGCTTTTGCTCTGAGATGGGGATCCATTGGATGGTTTTAAGTAAAGGTGTAACATGATCTGAAAATGTTTTTTCATAATCACTCTGACTGCTATGTTTAGAAAATACTGTAGGGGAGCAAGATTGGAAGCAGGAGACCAGTTAGAAGGTTATTGCAGTCATTCCACCAAGAGAGATGGTGGTTTGTACCAGGGTGGTAGCAGTGAAAGTGTAGCAAGTCATCAGATTTTGGATATATACTTTGAAATTAGAGTCAACCAAATTTGCTTTCTGATCACTTTGATCCTCAGTTTACTATAAAAGAGGAATGATAATATCTATTTGTAAAATGTCTAGCTCTGTGCACACAACAGAGTGATCAATAATAAGCACTCTAGAAGTGAGGGCTCCTTAGGATCTGAACCAACAAACATTGGGTATTCTTTACACATCTGACCAGCCATCATGAATAACAGAGTCTGCGGAAACTAGCCACTCTTCAAGTGATTGATCTCTTGCCTTGGGTCTATGCTTACAGCTATGTCAAACAATGGAGTTCTTTCTTTTGGAAAAAGCATTTACCTGAATTGACTTTTTTTTGGGGGGGGGGTGGAAGGGTGGTAACTGTGTGGCTTAGTCAGTTAAGCATCTTGACTTCAGCTCAGGTCATGATCTCGGGGTTAATGGGTTCAAATCCCACATCAGGCCCTGTGCTGACAGCTCAGAGCCTGGAGACTGCTTTGGATTCTGTGTCTCCGTCTCTCTCTGCCCCTCCCCCATTCATACTCTGTCTCTCACTTTCTCTCTCTCAAAATAACGTTTATTTATTTATTTTGAGAGAGCGAGTGTCAGAGCGTACAAGTGGGGGAAGGGCAAGAGGGTCCCAAGCAGGATCCCACTGTCAGTGTAGAGCCTGAGGTGAGGCGGGGCTCAATCCTACAAGCTGTGAGATCATGACCTGAGCCAAAATCAAGTTGGATGCTTAACCAACTGAGCCACCCAGGTGCCCTGACCTGAATTGATTAAAAAAACAAAACAGGGTTTTTTTTAAATGTCTATTTATTTATTTATTTATTTTTTTGAGAGGGAGAGAGACAGAGTGCAAACAGGGGAGGAGCAAAGAGAGAGGGAGACACAGAATCTAAAGCAGACTCCAGGCTGTCAGCCCAGAGCCCGACGTGGAGCTCGAACTAATGAACCGTGAGATCATGACCTGAGCTGAAGTTGG
The DNA here is from genome assembly GCA_028646485.1 of Cryptoprocta ferox. Taxonomy (NCBI): domain Eukaryota; kingdom Metazoa; phylum Chordata; class Mammalia; order Carnivora; family Eupleridae; genus Cryptoprocta; species Cryptoprocta ferox. The sequence continues at coordinate 55,182,995 of CM053571.1, forward strand.
ACGATTAACTGACGATTAACCTAAAAAAAAACCCCAGTTCTTAAAATACCAAAAGAATTACCGGGGCGCCTGGGTGGCTCAGTCAGTTAAGTGTCCCGCTTCGGCTCAGGTCATGATTTCACGGTCCCTGAGTTCGAGCCCTGCATCGGGCTCTATGCTGGCAGCTCAGAGCCTAGAGCCTGTTTCCGATTCTGTGTCTTCCTCTCTCTCTCTCTCTCTCTCTCTCTCTGTCCTTCCCCCACTTGCTCACACACTCTCTCTCTCTCTCTCTCTCTCTCTCAAAAATAAATAAACTTAAAAAAAAAAAAAAAACCAAAGTACCAAGAAAAATAGGAAGCCAGCACTAAGGGGTAAATAAAATTTCCTTTTCTCTTTCTTGCAGTCTTTTACTCTCTATTGATCATTAAAATAGATAAGAAACTCATCCCTGCAGGGTATCAGTAGTTCCTGTACTGATTGGGAAAAGGGTGTATACAAGATGCCAAGGAAAAGGGGTCTTTCAGTTATCTTTCTCTTCCTTTTTACTGTGGAATACAATTAAAGGGAACTAAATTTTATTGATTACCTACTGTTTATGGGTCCGTTGCGTGTGTTATCTTACATTTTTTTGCAATGGCTCTATGAGATGTCCATTATGCCTAGTCTTACAAATGAGGCTGAGGCTCAGTTACATGATTACTAAGTTGTGGAAACAGTAGTCTCATAGCCAAATTCATGTCAAGCTACAAAGTCCATAAATTTGTCCACTACAACATGCTTGCTGCGTCCTGTGTCTTCAGTGGCTCTGGAGATTGAATGTTTTTTTGTTGGGCACTGCCCCTAATTCACCCTATTATTATGTTTAGCCTTTTCCTTGCAGCAGAGGTAGTATCAGAACACAAGAGTGATGGTCTTATATCCTCCATAAAATGCCAACTTTTGAGTTGCCTGCTGGCACAGTCAGTGGAGCATGCAACTCTTGATCTCGGGGTAGTGAGTTCGAGCCCCATCTTGGGTGTAGAGATTACTTAAAAATAAAATCTTTTAGGGGCATCTGGGTGGCTCAGTTAGTTAAATATCCAACTCTTGATTTCGGCTCTGGTCATGATCTCATGTTTCATAAGCTCAGGTGCCATGTCAGGCTCTGCGCTGACAGCATGGAGCCTGCTTGGGATTCTCTATCTCTGCCCTTCCCTCACTCATATGAGTGCGCGCTCTCTCGCGCTCTCTCTCTCTCTCTCTCTCTCTCTCAAAAATAAATAAATAAATAAATATTAAAAATAATTTAAAAAATAAAATCTTTTAAAAAATACCAACTTTCCCTTATTTTACCTCTTCCCTCTCAAGTACATATAAGCTCCAGAGTGTTGCTGCAAGATTCTTTGCTTCTAGGAATTAAGGGATTTTTTTTTTATCAGAATTACTTTGTGTGTGTGTGTGTGTGCCTAAATAGTATCTTAAATAAGAGCGAAGTGTATTTTTCTCACATGCAGGAAATCTAGAGGTAGTCTATCTATCTAGTCTGACTGCTTTAGTCAAGGTCCCAGGTTTCTTTTGTCTGTTGCCTCACGATCTATGGTTTTCAATCCTAGTATCATCTCACAGTCCCAGATGGCTGCTAATGCGCCAGCCTTTACTTCTACATTTAAGCCAGCAGGAATTAGGGATAAGTAAAGAAGGACTACCCACATCCTTTAAGGATACTTCATAGAAGCTATATTTACTTCTTGTGTTAATTTCCTAGGGCTACCATAACAAAATACCACAGACTGGATGGCTTAAACAACAGAATTTATTTTCTCATAGTTCTGGTTGTTACAAGTACAAGATCAAGGTGTTGGCAGATTTGGTTTCTCCAGAAGCCTATGTCGCATGGTTTTTCCTCTGCGCATACATCTCTGATGTCTCTTTGTCTCTGATGTAAGAAAAATTTCCTTTTCTTACAAGGATACCAGTCAGATTAGATTAGGGTCCACTCTAACAGCCTCATTTTTACTTAATCACATCCTTAAAGGCCCCATCTCCAAATACAGTCACATTCTGAGATACTGGGGGTTAGGCCTTCAACATATGAATTTAGAGAGGCATAACACTGCTTCTTCTTATGTCTCATGGACTAGAACTTAGTCATGTGCTCATATTTAGCTACAGTGGAGGTTGGGATATGTGTTGCATTTTTCCAGACAGCCATGCGCCCAACTAAAAACCAGTGGTTCTGTTAAGGAAGAGTTGAGTAGATATTGCCAAGTAAGCAGCAGACGCTTAAAGAATAATGATTCTTAAAGTTTCCTGGTTCCTTCATATGAAATTAGATTATTCCTTTATCATTTCCCCGGTCAATCTCACATTCACTTTTATATTTTGAAATAATTCTTCTAATACTAAATTGTTGACTTAGGTGTCCTCTCTACCTAACAAGCGGTGGCATTGACCTCTAAGGTCATCACAGTAGGGCAAGATGGACTTAACCTGCATGGCATTTAAGTTAGTAATAGAAGGCATCCTGAAATGCCATGAACAGTAGGTGAATTGTGATTTTTATTTTTTCTTTTCCAGAATGTCTTCTCTGGATTGAGTTGGGAGCAATTTTGCCAGGGCACGGGAAAAGACAGTGTGAACTTTTCAAGGTCCTTTCCATCCCTGAGATTCTGTGATATTTTCTACATAGCAGCATTACTATGATAAAGCTAAAGAAATTGGAAGCAGCAGAAGGAAAGGCCCCCACTGCTGCTCTTTGGTTGAAAGAGGAGGAAATTTGATTTGTTCTGTTTGGCTCACAGAAGTAAAATAGGCATTTTTGATAAAGAATATAGAGAAGCTGGTAAAAATTATAATGAAGCCCAGCATTTCAGTCCATTGATCAAAAGCACCTGCAGTTCTTATTTCAGGGCAAGTACAGCCATAACAGATATTGAACAAAAGAAGAGGGTACATGTCCAGAACATTTAATCTTGTTTCTCTCTTCACTTTGCCTAGGGAATTGCTCTGGACATCAGCCAATGCCTAAGGCCTTCCTTACACACCAGTGAATCCTTTTGCGTTTATAGAGCAGAGTGATTTTCTTAACACTTCCCTGATTTAGCAAATTGGCACAATTGTTATTATTGTTGTTATTTTTATTCGCCTAGTACTAGTGAAACCTATGACAGTTGACTTTTGGAGTCCTTAAAGGACTTAGTGACTGTCACATAACTGCAGTCTTACATGTTCCATAAGTACTTTACTGTCTATTCCTCTATATTCTGCCTTCTGTCTTTGAAGAGATGGGAGTGTTGGACCTTAGGGCCTTCTTTCATGTTCTCCCAGGGCTGTTGAGCCATTTGCCTCTTTAGGCATGCAGTTATCATACTGTTGTTGGTTTTGTCCTTTGAGCACTGTAGTAGAAAGAACATTGGCTTTTGCCATCAAGAAGATCTGGGTTTGAACTCTGCCTCCTTATACACATAGGATGGCCTTGAACAATTCATTTAATATTTCTGATTAGTTAGTTCATTCAAAAATGGAGATAATATTTTATACCTTGAGAAGATCAAATAAAATACCTTCTGTAAACTAAAAATTATGAAGTCATGAGGAGTGACCCAGATGGAGGGGAAAGATGGGAGAATTTAGAAACCTAAGTTTTGAACCTCCAGATTTGTCCCCACCAACACTCTCTGAAGAGAGGCCTCGGACCTAGGCACCCTTCTCATCCCACACTTCATGCCCCAGAACACTCTTGAATGTCTACCTTGGGACACCTACAACTTTAGGATGAGACACAGCTAGGTCAGAATCCTGCTCTTGCTCCTCTTGTATTAACTTGGGAAAGTTATTTAATTCCTCTGAGCTTTAGTTTCTTCATCTGAAAAATGTCCTGACCAGGAATTTTGTTTAGATTAAATAAAATGATGTATAGAAACAATAAATCAAAGTCATAGAAAGAATGTAGACTTTGGAATCAGACAGGACCAGAGTTCTGGTCTGGTCTGTCACTTAGTAGTGGTGTGACCTTGGGGAATTGCTTAACTACTCTTGATGGATATGAGTTGAGGTGCAAAAAGCACCAGATTCATAATTGTGCTCAGTATACATTAGTGTTTTTTCCTTTTCTCCCAACTCCAGTTAAAAATTAGGGATAGGCTTGCCATGCGTGAGCACATAGACTTGGTTGGTTTTGTTTTAACCCTGCCATTTTAACTGTATAGATATTCTGTCCCCCATTGTCTTGACTCCTAAGAGCGTATGTGTGTGTGTTTAAGTAACATATAATAAAATGTACAAATCTTAGGCATCCAGTTAACAAAGCTTGACAGTTGCATACACTCATGTAACCATAACCCCAAACAAGATAGCGTATTTTTATCACTCTTGATCCCTTATACCAGTATTTTACCCCCAAACCTTAAGCACGCACATCTGATTTAAATCACTGTAGTTTAATTTTGCCTGTCCTCAAATTTCATATAAATGAACCTACATATTTTCTACTGAGTTCTGCTTTCTTTTACTTACCATAATAGTTTTGAGATCCATCCATGTTTTTGTGTATTTCAATAATATGCCCAGCGAAGTTCCCTAGTCTCACTGGTAATGATTGAATTACTTCTTTCTTCCCAAACCAGTCACAAAAAGGAAACAATTATCATAGTGGGTGTACCTAATTAAGGTCCATCTACTAGGGCTCCCTAATCATGTGTCCTTAGAGGAAGGCAAACACCAAAAGTTCATTCTTTTTTATTGTGGTACAGTATTCCATAAACATACAGTTTGTGTATCTATTCTCCTGAGCCCCCAAATTTTAAACAATTTAAAAAATATGCATATCAATTGGTTGTCATTTACTCTTGATATACAAACTGATAAATGACAGGAAAGTTTACAGAAATTTGCCACAGGGTAAGTCAGAATTTTTAGCCTCTACCTATTATCTTCTTGCTTACATTCTTTCTACTTGGCCATGGATTAAAAGGGAGAAAATGCCCTCTGTCTCTGAGTGTCCCCGATATAATAAATTCTTTTTGGCCTCATGCCTAGAAAGTTGTTTATGAGTTGATGGAAGGATATATAATTTCATTGTGCTCTGGAAGGTACTTATCTTGGCAGTCAAAAAATTTATAGGGAATATGCAGTATTCTTCCTGAAAAAATTGCCAGATTTCGGCTCCTAATCATCCTCCTCTGTATCATCCTATTTCCTTACTCTCTCCTTGCCCCCTACTTCTGGCAGTCCCCTCTCTGCAGCTTTGAGCCACTGAGTGTCCTCAGGAGACATCCTGTCTCAAAGTTGTGCTGTTTGCCTGGATGAAATGTACAATGTGCACAAATAGGTTGTAGGAAAGCACATATCTTGGCTCTCCTGGGACATTAATGTCTTTGCTTTGTTCTAGTCAAGTTACATATGAAATAGTTCCTCTGCTTTTCTGACCATCCCAAGCCCTTCATTCTCTCTCTATACTGAATAACCCATGAAGAGTGGAAATTACTTCTCTGCTTTTAACCCATTTCTTACTAGCTTTATCTTGCTCTTTAAGACTTTTTTTTTTTAGCTAATAAATTGTCTTTGTCTTGTCCCTCAACTGCAACTTTTGCTTTTTGCATTGAAAAATTTGTTTGTAGGAATTTGTTGCCCCAAGAGAAAGGGGAAACTTCTACATAGGATTGCAGGACTGGAAATGGCCATAGTTAAAGGTTATTTTGGAGAACAAAAGAAAACCTCAGCTCAAGCAATACAATTTTGAACTCAGTGTATTTTTCAACAAGTAGTAGCACTCTGACCTCTTATAACTAGCCTTTAATAACTTGAGGATAGCTTCTTTTATCTTAGACACAAAATGGTGAGGAAACTTAAGACCATATGATTTGAAGACTGACTTAACAGTATTTGGTGAACATACACCAATTTGTTTACCCATTCTCCTGAGCCCCCAGGTTTTAAACAATTTAAAAAATATGAGTATTATTTGGGAATAATTTACTTTTGATATACAAATTGGTAAAGGACAGGAAAGTTTACAGGAATTTTGCCACAGGGTAAGTCCGAATGTTTAGCCTCTAGCTATTGTCTTCTTGCTTACATTCTTTCTTCTTGGCCATAGATTAAAAGGGAGAAAATGCCCTTCTGTCTCTGAGTGTCCCCTATAATATATATTTTAATAAACACTTTTCCAAGAAGTATCTTCCTAGCCCTTCCAAGAAGACACCCAGATGGCTAACAGACACATGAAAAGATTCTCAACATTACTCATCATCAGGGAAATAAAAATCAAAACCACAATGAGATACCACCTCACACCTGTCAGAATGGCTAAAATTAACAACTCATGTTGGAAACAACAGATGTTGTCAAGGATGCGGAGAAAGGGAAAACTTTTTGCACTGTTGAGAATGCAAACTAGTGCAGCCACTCTGGAAAACAGTATGGAGGTTCCTCCAAAAATTAAAAATAAACTATGCTACGATCCAGCAGTTGCACTACTAGGTATTCATCCAAAGGATACAAAAATGCTGATTCAACAGTGCACATCCACCCCAAGTTAGCACTATCGATAGCAGCACTATCAACAATAGCCAAAGTATGGAAAGAGCCCAAATGTCCATCGACTGATGAATGGACAAAGAAGATGTGGTGTATATACACAATGGAATATTACTCAGCGGTCAAAAAGAATGAAGTCTTGCCATTTGCAACAATGTGGATGGAACCAGAGTATATTAGGCTAAGTGAAATAAGTCAGAGAAAGACAAATACATGATTTCACTCATATGTGGAATTTAAGAAATAAAACAGATAAACAGATGAACTTAGGGGGACTTCGGGGAAGGGAAGGAAAAATAAAAAGAAAGAGGGAGGCAAACCATAAGAGACTCTTAAATACAGAGAACAAACTGAGGGTTGCTGGAGGGGTGTTGGGTGGGAGGAAAGCTTAAAGGGCTAAATGGGTGATGGGCATTAAAGAGGACACTGTTGGGATGAGCACTGGGTGTTTTATATAAGTGATAAGTCACTGGGTTCTACTCCTGAAACCAATACTATACTATATATTAACTAACTAATGTGGATTTAAATTTAAAAAAATAAATAATACCTAACAGAGAGAGAGAAACTGGGAATATTTAGAAAAAGAAGTAAGATAAAGTTGTCTCCTGTATGGGGCTCACATGGAAGCAGGACTAAGCTTGTTCTTTATGATTTGCACAAAGAACTAAACTGGGGCCAGTGGCAGAAAGACTAGGAAGATGAGTTTTGTCTCTATAATTTCCCCCCAAAAAAGGTTTGTTTCTGGAGAAGACTTTCCCTTCACTAAAAGTATACAAGCAGAGTCAGGGCGACCATTTTTCAGTCTTATTGATGATTCAGGAACCTGACTGAGAAGGACTATGGATGTAGAAGGATGGAGGTAAATGAGAAAGCTTCTGAGTCCCCTTCCAGTTATGAGATTCCATGATTCCTTTGTATCTTTGGTAGACTTTCCATTCTGCCTAGTCTCTGAACATCTGTCCCTTAGTGGAAGTATTGGATAAAGGTTAAGAAAGCAAGTGCTAAAGCCAAATCTCCTGGCTTTGAGTCCTGTTCTGCCATGTACCAGTTGTATGACCTTAAATTACTTAACTTCTCTGTACCTCAGTTTACTTATCTATAAAATAGTGATAATAAATTATGTATCTCATAAGATCGTTGTAAGGTTAAACAAGATACATAAAACACTTTAGGATAGTGCCTGACACAGTGGAAGCATTCCAAAAATTTTAGCTGATTATTATCATCTTTCTCTCTGTCAGCTCTTTCTACTTGCAAAGCTGGGCTTCTCTGTCTGGTTCAGGTAGTCTCTCTCTTCACATACCATTTCTGACTATGTCAGGATGCTTTGGGCTAGAAGGAAGAGTAAACTCAACTCAAAAGAGCTTAAATGATAATAGAACTAATGACTCACATACTGGGAGGTACAGAGCTAGAAGGGTCCAGGTTGACTAATTCCATCTACCTCATAGCATCAAGCATCCAGGCTATTTTGTCTGCTCCACCATCCTCTGTGAGTTGATAGAATATTGCAGTCCTGCATCATCTGCACACAAGACTACCTTCAGTAGAAGACAAACCATTTTTTTCTAGTGGCTTTTTTTTTTTTTTTTAAATAAGAGTGAATGGCCTTTCTTTGAAGCCACTCACCTGGCAAGGTCCTCTCATATTTCACTGATGATGATTGAGTCACTTGTCCCTTCCCAAACCAGTCACAAAGAGGAAACAGAATTACCACAATTGATCTAGCCTACCTTCTCGGACTCAGGGATAGGGTCGCCTTCCTTGATCATGTGTCCACAGAGGAAGGCAAACACCAATAGAAAATGTGGGCTAGACTGTTACATGTGGAAGAAAGAGGAGATTTGAGTAGTATGCTAAGGTACCTTTTCCTCTGCTATTTGCATTTTCCTTGGAGTAAGACTTACTTTATCTTTAAAGCTCTTTTAAAAAGGCTGGTAGTCTCAGTGGAAATGCCTATCAAAATTCTTAAAAGTGGACGGATCATTAGTCACTGTCTTATGGGTGTTTTTAAGAATCTAAAGCTCAGTTTTTCTGTTTCCCAATGAATGAAAAAAACCATGTAGCTCCTTAAAACTGCAATTGGGGAGTGCCTGGCTGGCTCAGTTGGTAGAGCATGCAACTCTTGATCTCAGGGTTGAGTTCAAGCCCCACATTGGGCATAGAGCCTACTTAAAAAAATAAATAATTTTTTTTTAAAAACCCTGCCGTTGGAATATATGACCACATTCCACAGGTGACTATTATGAAAGACCTTTTTTGTTTGTTGTTTGTTTGATTTTTCCCATAGTGCTTTGGCTGAAAACAGTGTTTGGACACTGAAGTTAGTCTAGGTATCCAGATAGTTGAGCCTTTTCCGACTTATGTGTGAAGGGGAGCTGCGAAGTTGTCATTCTGATTTGAAGAAATATACCTATTTGGTAATTGAGGCCTGGAAAAAGAAACACCCAGTTGCTTTATATTTTTCAGTATCACTGTCCTCCTTTTTAAATTGAGATATAATTAGCATATAGTTCTGTGTGAGTTTAAGGTGTACAACATAATGACTTGACATACATATATACCATGAAATGATTACCACAATGTTTACTTAACATTCATCTCCTTACATTGCACTACAAAATTTTTTTTTCCTTGTGATGAGAACTTTTAGGATCTACTCTCTTAGCAACTCTCAAATATACTATACAGCAGCATTAACTATGGTCATCATGTTGTACATTGCATCCCCAGTGCTTCTTTGTCTTCTAAATGGAAGCTGCTACCTTTTGACCACCTTCATCCAATTGCCCCACTCCTCAACCTCACATTCTCTTTCTGACAGAGAAATCTGTTTGAGCCTATTTAGGCCTGAACAAATATCTTCAAGGTCTATTCTGTGATGAAAGAAGTAAACTTAATTTTGTGGGACTTCACAGCAGGTTTAGCATCACCATTGAACCCGTTTATAGCTCATTATAGGGAGAAACTATAAACGATAGCGTGTAAGAGTTAAGAGCGCTTAAGAAGTAGTGCAATGATACTGTGCCAGGGGTTTTCTAGGAGTGGCTTGCAGGCCCCTCTCAGGAAGGTACAGAAAGGAGGTCTGATATGAGGAGGTGGGGGGAAATTGCACAAAGTCCTATTTAAGAACCCTTCCAATTCTGATCTCTATCATAATGTTTCCCAGACAAGAGCTATGGGAAAGACATATGCTGGGTGTTATTACACTTCAAACTGAAGAGAATGGATGCTGGATTTACTCATGGGAGAAAACATACGTACGTGTATATGCAGTCTTCATGTACAGCCAGTGATCCATAAAGCTTCATAGGTTCGCAGGTTATAAGTCTTTTTATAGAATCCTAGGTACTAGATCCAAGTAATTAAAAAATAGAATATTGGCCATTTTATTGTGTAGTTCGTTTCTTCCAGTATTTGTCCTCTTAAATTCAACTGTATTATATGAATGACTCTCTAGCCTTTTAAAGGGCCTTCATGTAGCCCTGTGCAAACTAAGTCTGTAGGCAGCTGCCCAAGAGTCACCACAAGGTGAACAAAGCAATAATCTTGCAGACTGTTTAACTTATGCCAGGATGAGACTCCCTGTGGTCCTCAAGAGCCTTCAGGGTCTTATCGTTTAAACTGATTAGAAGGAAGGAAAAAACGCCTGGTGTGACAGTTTTCTTGAATCATTGCTATTTGTTTAGCCCTGTTTCTAAGGCCACATGGAATAGATATGAAGTCTGGGAGGGTTTCTAGTCTTTTTTTTTTTTTAGTTTATTTATTGTGTGAGAGAGAGAGAAAACACAGGTGGAAGAGGGGCAGAGAGAGAGGAGAAAGTGAGAATCTCAAGCAGGCTGCACACTGCCAGTACAGAGCCCAATGAGGGGCTCAAACTTGCAAACCGTGAGATCATGACCCGAGCCGAAGTCGGATACTTAACCTACTGAGCCACCCAGGTGCCCCCCTAGTCTTATCTTTTTAAAGAAAGGAAAGAAGCATTCAGGATTGAAGTAGTCTGTAATCTATGTAAGGAGGAACTTCTGCAAACTCATGTTTGAGTGTGTGCGTGATGGATTACCATATTGACTTCATTACAGGACTTCCCAGGTGTCACCAGTAAGTGATGAGCTGACCACCCCTGCAGTACGGATGCTCTGTATCATCGGGAGGCTGTAGAGTGACTGAACAAATAGTGAATAACAAAGCAGAGATTTTCTCTTCCTTTAGGGAGAGACCCAGTTTTTCTAAAGGACAGCTGACTACAGAGTTTTCTACTTCTTCGGTTTGCTTAAGATAAGGGAAAGAATTTAAGAGTCTATAACCATCTTCTGATTTTGCTGCTTTTGGGTAGGGGAGACACTTGAAGTTGGTAACATTGTTGTGGTTTGTGGTAACTGAAAGTTCTCCCTTGGGAAAGGAGGGTAGTCCTCTGGTGGTGAATAGAGCTTTATGGTTTTTTTCTTCTTTTTGAAGAGAGTCTAGTGAGTTAACTCTATCATGTGCTCAAGCTGAAAATGTGAGCAGATTTCTGTAGGAAATAGGGGAGGGCAAATAAAGTGCTAAGAGGACTCATACTACGTTGCTTTAGAACCAAATCCTGGTGAATCTCAAAGTAATTATGCTGGGTAAAAGAATCCAGATAATGTATGATGTAAAATTCTAACAAATGCAGGCTAATCTGTAGTAACGGCAGATCAGTGGTAGGTCGTGGATGATGGAGAGGTGACGAAGGGCTTACAAAAGAGCAGGAAACTTTTCGGGTGACGAATGTGCTCACTATATTGATTGTAATGATGGTTTCACAGGTGTGTGCATGTTTCATAATTCATCAAATTGTACATTTTAAATAGTGCAGTTTATTATATAACAGTTTTACCTCAGTAAAGCTTTTACTATTTTTTTAAGATTTTATTTAAGTAATCTGTACATCTCTGTGAGTTCTGTGGCATTTGAACTCACAACCCCAAGATCAAGAGTTGTACATTCCACCAACAGCCAGCCAGGCACCCCTACCTCAATAAAGCTTTTTTTAAAAAAAAAGAAATTGATCCAGGGGGAGCAATTATTCAAGGACCCTTTTCTGAGTTACAAGGTAACTGCTGCGGACTAGTATGTGAAATACAAGTCTTGTGTGTATGTTAAGTATGGATAAACACTTCCTGTTTAATTCATTTGATGTTTCTTTAGGAGTCCATAGAGGCTACTGTATTATACTGAAGAAGATGTCTAACAGTAACACTACTCAAGAGACCCTCGAAATAATGAAAGAATCAGAAAAAAAACTGGTGGAAGAATCTGTAAACAAAAACAAGTTTGTATCTAAGACTCCAAGTAAGGAAGAAACTGAGAAAGAGAGTGAAGATACTGGTTTGCGTCAGGAGACACAGGTAAGAATTAGAAGTGCATCATATGCACATTCGTTATACCAGAATAGAAATGTCATCATAATTGGTATTGGCAGTCTGTAAGAAGCCAGTCACTTGATTCTTCCTAAAAACCTATTTTCCAGCTTTCAAGAACTATCTCCTTCCTTTTTTATCATAGAATGTCCACAGTGAAGTCTAAAGAAGAGTCATTTCCTAATCCATTCGGACCTGATTTACACTGGTTCTTGCTACCTTTTGATATTTCTTAACTAGCAAAAAGTAAACTGTATACAAACACATATTTAACAAGTCATAATATGGCTCATACAATAAATTCTTAAAACTACAGCTGCCTGGCTTTACACACAATGTTAAATTCGTATCCTGGTCGTGTTAAAGCAGTCAGCATTTTCTGGGTCAGAAATAATCCCTGAACTTGCCACTTGGTAAGTGAGTGAGAAGAATTTCACTCTTTGGTTGCCATGTTGTTTTCCATCCAAATTCATAGTGCAATGCAGATATGATGGCAGTAGATAGCTAGCAGATCTTCCTCCAGGGCTCCTGTTTGATACCCAGGCAGCTCAGACTCTGAGCCTCCTCTAGTTTACCTGTTCCAGTCCTTCTGTTCTCTGTGGTCACTGCTAGTTTCCTGTGTTACCCAGATCCAAATTATATAAATCCTTTCCTTCGTGCCCAGGGGTTAGACTGGTCTTTATTGTATGCGTAGGAGATAGACGTCTTAACAGTTAAGAAGTTAGTTTAAAAAGCAGTGGCAGCCACATTTTGTAGGGCCTAGAAACTTGAAACATAATTTCTTTTGACAACCCAATTCATCTAGGCTTTTTCTTAAGAGATTAAAACAGCAACAACATAAAGGGATGAATTAAAATCAGACAGCTCTCTGAAATATTTTGTTCTCCTGCTGCCTGTTCTTCCACTGTCTCTCCACTTACAGTTTGCCAGATCTCTGTCCTGGCTGCTTTTCTTCCCATTATCCTTTGCATGTGAGTTGTCATTCCCTGCCCATCCTCCCAGAGTTTGTAGAGACAATCTGCCACTGTTCCAGCTATACTTTCAGCCTCCACTGATACCAATAATGAATTTTAAATCCTCAGGACAGCTAAGTGATGAATGTTTAATTATGTGCTGTCATGTTACATGGAAAATAATAATTAAATGAACTTTTGGATCCAAGTTATTCTAAGGAGACCACTTGAAGTGGTGTTCTGAATTCCTGTTGTGTGTACTCCTTGAAGATAGGCAGGAAAGAAAGGATGTGTATAGGTGTTACACACCGTATAGACACTCAGTTCAAGAATGTCTTCACCTGGATATACAAATAGGTCGTGTGGGAGCTTGGAAGGGAACCCACCTCCTCTCTGACTTGTTGCTGGTGCTGGAGCAGGTGGAGCTGCTGCTGCCATCTACTAGAGCTCTTGCTCCTTCTAGAAGTCTTTAGTCTTGTCCCACCCTTCAGAAGCCTTTTCCCTCCACCATTTCCCAACAGATCAGGTCCCACTTCAATAGCACTAAAAGTTCTGCTGTTTCTCCTACCTTTCCCCACCTCTCCCCACCCCACTCAAAGCCTGGAAGTTTCCCCAGTGGTCTTACTGATGCTGTCAAGGGAGTGCCTCTTATGAATTGGGGTTGGAAAGTTTGCAGAAAGAAGTCTTTCATTACTTGCCCTGTGTGAGATGTATTATTAGAATCAGCAATTGGAACTCAGAACATCTTTCACATGCAAACGGTGCTATAAAAGGCAGGTTCTGAGATTCAATTTAGAACGGACAAATCAACCTTGACTTAACACCTACCTTCAGCCAACCATCTGAGTGTGACCTCCTAGCTGGGCTTTCTGCCTTTAAATTTGTGATCCTTTTGGATTCATCTATCAAACTGCTTTATACAGATGGCCATGAAATTAAGATCTGGTTATGTTCATTCTTTTCAAACTTTCTGTGTGTCTCATTGTCCTAGGCTAAGACCCAGATTTGTCAGCATGGCATATTGTGACCTAGTCCCTTGCCTGCCTGGGCAGGATGCCCATACTAGAATGCCACCTCTGGCATTCTGTGCTTCAGCATTATCTGATTCATTGGTCCCTGTTATAAGAGCTGAAATGTTTGGAGAAAGCATGCTTTCTCTGCCTAGAATGCCTTCCGTGGTATTCTTGTCTCGGCCTCCTCTAACCCCTGAACCTCCCATGCCAACATCTGTCTAATACCTCATTATCCGTCAAAACTCAGTTGAGATGTGTCTTTCTCCAGGAGGCCTTCCTTGACAACCTTACTCACCCACTGCAGGTCTACACTGTATAATTCTTTGAGTAATGCCTATCTCTGTCTCCTTCACGAAACTATAAGCTCAGTGAGGCCCAGGATTAGGTCAGATTGGGCTCACCGTTGTATCTCTTAAGGCTCAACACAGTTCCCTGCAGGCACCAATATCTGTGAATGTATGAATTTGTGAATTACCTGGTCTGGCTTCGACACTTGCACCATGTGCTCCTATAGCACTGCATAACTATTTCTGTAATGCATTTATACTGTATTGTAATTGTCTATTTGTCTGTCTTCTCCAACAGGATTATGAGTCCCTTTTGGACAAGGTTTGTGGTTTTTCTCTCTGTATCCTCCAGTAGTTAGCGTGGTACCTGGTACATATTAGACTTTCAGTGTGTGTTTGACAATGAAGTGAAAACTATCCATTCTGGGAAATAAGCAGATTCATACATTGCTTGTAGGGCTATAAATTGGTATAACCTCTTTGAAGGGCAATTTGGCAATACTTTATAAAATTTTTAATTAAAAAAATTTTTTTAATTGGACTACAGATATACTGTATTTATAGATATGCTTAATGATGTGGTCATTGAAGCATTGTTGATATGAACAAAAGATCAGAAACATCCTAAATGGTGCGATTTAAGGGACTAGTAAAGTAAGTTACGGGATAGACACAGAGTGGAATACCATATTAGATATTAAGAAAAACGGTAATCTTCTATAGAATAACATCCATGAAAAAAAGCCTGTGTGTGCACATGTACAATAGGCTTATACATATTCATAAAAGATATATGGAAAGATGACAAGAAAGTCAGTCCTACTTGAGTCTTTAGGAGAGAACCAGGTAGCTGGGGGACAGATATGAAAGGAGACTTGCTATTATATATACCCCCATTATACCTCTTGAATGTTTGTGCTCTGTGTACTTTACCACCTTTTTGAAAAAAAGTGATAAATGCCGCTTCGTATTCCTGGACTATGGCTCTTCCCTCATTGTGACCATCTCTTACATTGACCAGATTCACCATCATTTCTTACTCTTTCCATCTGCCTTCCTGGCTTTCCATTTTGCATTGTGGCAATGTTGTCTGGTAACTAGTGAAGAGGACCAAGGAAAGAGAAATTCTCACCTACCCAGGACCATGCTGGGATTCTGCCTCTGTCTCGTTTTCCTTTCCCCACCCAACCTCAGTCCTCTCCATACTCCAGTGGCAGCAAGTTCCATTCCAAACATCGGAGAAGCCCTACGTACTTCATCCCATACATAACCCTACCTCACCTCTTCCCAGAAGCCCCCATTTTGACTTTTCAGCTGTTCAGAAACCTCATTAATTAGTTGTTTCTCCCCTCATCCTACCACAGGCCCTCATTCTTCATCTTCATCAGCTTCTATTCTGCTCCTTACCCACTCTTTTTACCCTCCCTTTGCTCTGGAAGTCTTTCCATGCTCCCTTATTTTTATACTGTCCCAGACAGGCTATAAGAGCCACCACCAGGAGCTTAGAACTGGGAGAATTCTCATCTTCAGTGAGGGAGGCATTTGGCAAGAAGTGTCTTCATTCCGTATCAGCAGCCAAAGGGACAAGTCCTTTGAGTATCTCAAGTTGGAACTCTGAATGTGTTTTCCTATAAAGATGTTATTATAAGTGATGATTAAGGACGATATTACCTGTCCATTATGGGTTAAATAGGCTCCTGTGATCATGCTTGGGAAAAAAACACTCTGTCTTTGCTATGGTAGTAACATTTCCAGAAGCCTCCTAATCAAGAGAGAATTCTGTGGTCTATTCAAAAGCAATTTTTATTAATCTGTGAAATAAGCTAACCAGTAAGTGTCTTCTTATTCACTTTCTTCATGGTAAGTGGTGATTCGTCTGTAGGTGGCCTGTGGTCCCTTCCGTATCACAGTTACTAGAGTTGTAGCAGAAGGGGATGGGGGAGGACCACCACACCAAGTGGGTCTCGTCATAGTTTAGCTATTTTAATGGCTTTACAGTTAGTGCTTTTTCTTTGTAAACTTGTATTGTTTTTAACCTAAATGTTGATTTTCTACACCTTTAATATTTTCTAATCCTCTTGTAACAGAGGCGGACATCCAGCCATGGTCATGCCAGGAAAAGAGCCAAGGTGAGAGCCCTTTCTCTATGTAGTAGTCCCCCACCTTATCTGAGGTTTCACTTTCCATGGTTTTACTTACCACACTTCAACCATAGTCCAGGAGTAGATGATCCTCCTTTTGACATATCATCAGAAGGTCATTGGTAGCCTAACGATAGGTCACAGTGCCTATAGCATGCACCTCACTTCATCTCATCGTGTAGACATTTTATCGTCTCACATCATCCCAAGGAAAAGAATGAGTACAGTACAGTGGGACATTTTGGGAGAGAGAGAGAGAGAGACCACATTTATATAAGTTTTATTATAGTATAATTGTTCTATTTTATTGTTAATCTCTTACTGTGCCTAATTTATAAATTAAACTTTATCTTAGGTATGTGTGTATGGGTAAAAACATAATATATATAGGGTTCAGTACTATCCATAGTTTTACACATCCACTGGGGGTCTTGGGAAAGTGTCCCAGGTGATAAGGGGGGACTACTGTAGCTTCTTTTCTACTATTATTAGTAATACATTTCACAGTGGACCTATCACTTATATGTAATTCATTTGGGTTATATATAGGCAAAGTTTTTCTGCCTGCACTTTATACTCTTAATTGTGAATGTGCACACACTCATGCACACATTTCCAATTGGAGGGTCTGGCTTTATTTTTCTCCATTATCTTTAGTTCAGCCACAGTCTATTTCTGATGCCCAGCCGTAGCCTCTCACAAAGCCTGAGCGAATTGGTCCTGGTTCTGCTGGAAAGCCAGTTTCTCTGCTCACCTCAGGTTTCTCTAGGAGTACTATATGAGTGTTATTTTTTCCTCCAACATTTTTTCCCATTTATCCTTTAAGATAAATCTTGCACCATTAGTAGAAATGACTCAACATTTTTGAACATCCTAAAAATACAGTCTTTGGCGGGGAGGAGGGGTTATTTTTTAGGTTGGGCCAGGGAAGAGGATTTTTTTTTTAATCATTTTATGATAAAATTAGCACATCACAGATTATTTTGAGCAGTGTTAATCAAGGAGGACTATATATGTGTTAGTGTGTGATGGCTTTTTAATTTTAGTTGAGGGAACAGTAAAATATTAAACCTTTCTTGGGGCACGTGGGTAGCTCAGTGAATTGAGCGTCCAACTCTTGATTTCAGCTCAGGTCATGATCCCAGGGTCATGGGATCAAGCCCTGCATTGGGCTCCGTGCTGAGTGTGAAGCCTGCTTAAGATCCTCTCACTCCCTATTCCCCTCTCCCCTACTGACACGTGCACATACTCTCTCTCTGTCTCTAAAATAAAAAATAAATTAAAAAAAATCTTTCTTGCAGTGAGAAGAATTGTCACCAGAGTAATAATTAAGGGTGTCTACCCCATCCCATTTCCCCCAAAAAAGCAGTGGCAGAATTTGGGAGTGGCTCAGCCAGTGTGTGGCTTGGGGTTTGAAGACCACACCTAGGATAAATTGGCTCTGTGTCTTGCTTGACGTGGCCTAAGCCACAGTGATGGGCTTGATATTAAAGTTTACAGTAGAGGGTGTTCACTTCTACTTAATTTCCACCCAAACATTTTGAGATAAGTAAGACAGTTGTTATGTCCATTTTATAGGTGAGGAGACTTGAGTTTATAGAGACTGAGTGAATTTGACAGGATATCATTAGTAAGTGGCAGAACTTGGCTCGAAGTCA
Source organism: Cryptoprocta ferox (assembly GCA_028646485.1). Lineage (NCBI taxonomy): Eukaryota > Metazoa > Chordata > Mammalia > Carnivora > Eupleridae > Cryptoprocta > Cryptoprocta ferox. The sequence goes on from CM053571.1 coordinate 55,200,929, forward strand.
GTTCTTCAGTCTTGCAAGTTCTTTTCACTATACTCCACAACCCAGAACACACATGCCATGTTTTGTGCTATTGTATTTACTGTAAGCCTTTATTTTTATTATAAAAACCCTTAGTAAATGTGTATAGGTAGATTTCCAGTGAGTCAAATCTATAATTTTTGGCTTTGGGGATCCTTAGGAGAACAATGGTTTTGCAAAGTATTCTTTAGCCAGCGAAAGTAAACCAAGTGTATTAGCTTTTTACCACATTAAATCCTAAATGTTATAAAATTTTCTTTCTCTTTACTCTTAAGACACTTCTTTGCATACCCTTGCCACCTCAGGTTTAGAATATTTTAGCATCTATTATCTACTCTGTTCTAGGCACTGTACTTTATGTCACTTAATTCTCACATGCCATCCTTTAAGTATTTTTATCCCCATTTTATTGAGGAAAAACAGAGATCCAGAGAGGACAAGTAGGTTGCTCAGGGTCTCTCATAACTCACGAGCACAAAAGCAGGGGTTGAAGCTAGGACTTCTGGCTCTTAAATCCAGTGTCTACTAAGCTCTGCTCCTGTGTATTTTCAGTAAACCTCTGAATCTGAAATTGGTAGAGAAAGGAGGGAAAGCTAAGTGAAGTGGTTTTCCTATCATCTGTTCAAGGTAGCCATTTTATTTTTATATGTCTACTAATGTAAGCAGGGAAATTACCTTTGAAGTAAATCAGGAACTGGCAAGTAAGTCCTGTTTGAAGGGGAAAACAAAACGTACTTAATGGAAGCAGCAACTAACAGAGCCAAAGAAGATACCCTTCATTCAGCAAAAAGCTTTCTGAATGTCCACCAAGTGATTAATATATATTTGTTTTTTTCAGTCTAATTCCAAGCTGAAGTTGGTGCGCAGCCTGGCAGTGTGTGAGGAGTCCTCTGCCCCATTTGCTGATGGGCCACTAGAAACCCAGGTAGGTCCTTTATAAGAGTAAGTATAATTTTGGGTTTGGCTGTTGTTTGGGAAACGGTAAGTATAACAACCACAGCATCAACATTAGGCTTGGAAATCAGGGTAGAAGGGGCTTCAAAACAAGTGGTTGCAGTAAAGCAGGGGGCATGGGTGAGAGCATGATGTATAGGTCTTCATACCTAGACCACCTGGGATGATATAGACGAGGAGATGCCAACGTTGAATCTTGTTTTCCCACCCACACTTTTTCCCTCTGGCGGTTAGAACCATATCCATCCAGTTCCTTTGCCAAGAACAGCCAGTGTAACTTGAGCTCTCCCTACAGTGGCTGTGAGTGTTGGCAGAAAAGGCTTGGCTTTTTACCCTTTTGGTAGAACAAAAGCTAAAACAATTTATTAACAAAATACTTTCTTCGCAGCAAGAAAATGCTGCGTCCCAAGATTTCCCTTCTAGGAGATTTCAAGGGAGAGTAAAATCCTGTGGGAGAATTTAAATCCTTTCCCCCCCTTTGATTATATTCTTCTTTTCCCTTATCCAAGGATATAATTCAGTTGCATATCAGCTGCCCCTCTGACAAAGAGGAAGAAAAGTCCACAAAGGATGTCTCTGAAAAGGAAGACAAAGAGAAAAACAAAGAAAAGGTCCCAAGGAAGATGCTTTCTAGAGGTGAGAACTTTCCCCACCTCTCATGTGTCCTAGGTTCTGGCTCTGCTGTGTCCTTTCCTTCCATCTTGCAACCTGCTGACCTTACTGGCCCAACAGTTCCTAGTGTCTTGCTGACTTGGGGAGGTGCCTAACTAGGTAGGTGACTTTCTTTGCTGATTTAGCCAACCCTGCCTTAGGGGCTAACATGCTATAGAGAGCTACTCCGTTAACATTGGCACTATCTATAAGAAGTCATTGTAGTTACATGACTGTTTGTCGGTAACTACAGACAAACAGTCTGATTCTGTTTCTGCTCTGGAATAAGTAGTGACATGATTCATCACTAGTAGCAGATCCTCCAGATACCATTTATATTTTGATTTAGGGATGCTTAGAATGATCTTTTTTAAATCAGGTTTGTATCTAATTATTAAGCTGTCTTTGGTTTTAAACTCTTGGGCTGGTAGCAAAAAGACCTGGTCCATAAAAGTTATAGTTGAGAGGAAAAAGGCAATCTTGGGATTAAATTTTTGTAAATAAATAAATAATAAATAACATTTGATGAACCTGTTTGCTGAGATTCTGGAAAATTCGGCCCCAGCTGCTCTTACCTGAAAATTATTTTCTTTAACTAGAATGAAATCTGCTTTGTTTTGGTTAAAACATTCAGCAAATTTTAATTATAGTTAGGTAGCTTTTCAGTGTAATACCGATGAAACACTGTGACCCAGATTCTACCTTCCATCATTGTTATGGGGAGTTGGGGCCAAGAGCTGGCAAATCAAGCATCCTTCTGGTTTTTAAGCTAAAACCCTCATTGGGTTGTGGGCTTCTGCTTATGATCAGATTTCATTCAAGGCGGTTGCATTTATTTTAAATTTCTTTTGTTGTGGTGGTTCTAGACTCCAGCCAAGAATATACAGACTCCACTGGAATAGACCTACATGAATTTCTTGTAAATACACTGAAAAAGAACCCAAGGTAAAAACATTATTTCATGGAAGTGGGATAGCAGGGCCCAGCAGAATACCTAAGAGGCCAAGCGGATTTTCAGAATTTTTCCATTATTCAAATCTAGGATCCCCACCCTATCCCCCCCACCATTTTCCTCCAGTGTAGTTTTATAATCTGTGAAGGATTTATAGTACCCTCGTGTTAGGTGTCTGCTTTCAGAAGAGTTGAGACAAATTCCAGGGAAAGAGAATGCAGAGACAAAGAAATCTAAAGGCTTGGGCGTATGATTTAAAAGTACAGGGGGGAAAATGGATATGTATATAAACTAAATATACGTCTATAACCAGATGGAATGTAGACTATTGATTAGATTTGTAAGTATAAAATATGTGTTTAAATGAACATAGCTGCCATCAGAATTAGGTTTCTGATAAGGAAAAAAAGTATATGATTAGGAGGATCTGCAAAATGATTGTTTTTCTACTTGATTGTTTTTCTTTTTTAAAGTAGTGTAAGACGGTCCCATGAGGTCCATCCAGATTATTGGTCTGCTGTTGGGGGTTGGATCTGTTCCTCCCTTCAGCTTCTGTAGTGTACAGGTTTCAATGCTTTCAATGTCTATGGGAGGGCTGCTTTTTGTTTTGTTTTGTTTTAATCTTTTCTAAACAGGGACAGAATGATGCTGCTAAAATTAGAACAGGAGATTCTGGAATTTATTAATGACAACAAGTAAGTTACTTGAACGAGATACACATTTAAAGGTGGGAGGGGGCACTGAAAAGAAATTTAGGTACAACTTTAGGATATCCTTCTTTCATTGTTCCCTTGAAGTCTGAATTTTGAACTAATTACTCACTGGGAACCCAAAGAAATTGGGGAGAAGTAGTCAGAGTGAATTAAGAAGTATATGTGTGAAAACCAAGTGAGGTTTCTAAGTTATTGCACGGACTTGAGTTGAAAAGAATTGTTATCTTTTCAGTAGCTAGCCCTTGTCCTGTATTTAATTATTCTTCAATTTCTCCCTTTTTTCTTTGTAGAATATCATCCAGGTGGGGGAGACCTAGGAATAGTCTTAATGAGGGTAGTGGATCAGAGTGATCTACAAAATGCTATAGATAAAGAAGCTGAGAGAACCTTTTTGGTTCCCATCGAGTAAGGATCTATCTTCCTTAAGAAAAAGTCTGTTCCTCTTAAGAAATTCTCCATTTTAGACACTTGTAAGAAAAATTACAATTGGTTATTATTGCTGTTGTTTGTCCTTATTTCACTTCCCTGCCCCCTGGTTTCCTTCAGTAACCAGTTCAAGAAGTTCCCTCAGATGACCTCATATCACCGGATGCTATTACACCGGGTAGCTGCCTATTTTGGGATGGACCACAACGTTGATCAAACTGGAAAAGCTGTCATCATCAACAAAACCAGTAACACAAGAATGTAAGGGAGGAAACCACAGATCGGAAGATTTTCCTGGGTTAGCCTCTAGGGTGGAAGAGGAAGGTGTAGGATCAAGAGGTCTCTTTCTGGGGAGGGGACAATGTGGGGGGTTATATTATCAATTCCACTCTTCATGAGGACTTGGAGGTAGATTCTAGAGGCACTTGTGTTTTGTAAAGACTGGCCCCTGGCCTCTCTTCACCTTTATTGATGGGACAGGTATAACTTTGGAGGAAGACAACTTACAAAGAATAGACCTTGAGAATTTCACTGTGACTTTCAGGATGCTTGATTCCAGAAACCCCCTGAGGGAGAATTGTGGAATTTAAGAGTGCTATACTAGAAGGTCTGCTTCCTAACAAAAGGGTCTTTTTCCTTCCTTCCTCTCCCAATCCAGCCCTGAACAGAGATTCTCAGAACATATAAAGGATGAGAAGAATACAGAATTTCAACAGAGATTCATTCTCAAGAGAGATGATGCCAGTATGGACCGAGACGATAACCAGGTGAAGAATGGAAAGGGGTGGGCCTATACAGAGAGATTGCAGTAAGAGAAACTGGGAGGGGAGAAGGATTTTTGTGGGATAAAGAAAACTCGAAATACCTTAGTATGGAAAAATGTATTGAGTTCTACTGAGTTGGCCGTGGCTTAATTTTGAGGACTGACTACATTTGTTGAGCTGAATGCCACCCTCTTAGCCCCAGAGAGACATGGTGCTGAGTTTTGCTGGGTTTCCTCATTTGGCCTAGAACTCCCTGGTTCTGCCACTGACTTCTAACTCTAGGTCATTTTGGGACAAAGCAAGGTCCCTCCCTGCTTCAGCCTTGATTCAGCTGACGGCTTCATTCTTTTTTTTTTTTTTTTCTTTAATAGTTAGGAATTTCTTTGGGAACCATTAAAAGTTACTTTATCCCACTTCTGTCTTATCCTAGCTCAGGGCTAGCCTTGGACTGGCAAAGTTGTGATGTAATTTACCCACTTATAAAGATGTTTCTGATCCCTTTCTGCAAACTCCTTATTTTCCCAACTCCTTCCACCAAGGTGAGTGAGTTGATTTGACATTTGATGCTGGGAATCTCAGGCAGTATCCCCTTTTTAATCCATTCCTCTGGGAATAAAACGTGAACAGTCTGCCCTATCGCTTCACTCATGGGCCTGGCTGTTGCCTTGACTTCTAGCCTACCCTTCAGATAGTATGTTTTTGTTTGGGGATTAGTTTTCCCAGCCGTATACAGTGCTTACATCCAGCCAGCCTCTGTTTGACCTCCAAAGGAGGTTAGGTGGAGAACCAGGATTAAGGTTTGAAGAGCATGGTTGGGTAGAGCCAATATGAATCTTGCTAATTAATGATAACTATAATAATATCTTGCCTCTAGAGTCAAAATTAATATTCTTGGGATACTGTATGGTCTTGAGACCAGGACTTTTCCTGCTTGCTACTTGAGTATTTGAGGGAGTCCTTTTGAGAAAAACGCCATTATCTTTTGTGGACAAACACGCTGGGTCTGATTGAAAACAATAAAATATTAAAAAAAAAAAAAGACAAAATTTTACAAACAAGAAAGAGCCTTTCCATCCTGATGCCCTTCTCTCCATTTTCCCAAAACCCTTTTTCTGTGGATCAGGAATTATTCAGGCCTAGAGGCACATTGGGGCGGAGTGGAATCTGTCCATATTATGAACTTTTCATCTCTCAGCATCAGGCTTGATCCATAGTAGAGTAGGCTCTATGCATTTTCTGTCCGTGATATTAATAATAAATACATTAATTGTTATTTCTTTTGAGTGTTTCCCTGAACTAGATTCTGTTCTAAACACATGATGTGCATTATCTCTTTTAATCCTCTCCATAACCCAGTATACATGGGGGTTATTAGCGCCACTTTAAATATAAGAAAACCGAGGCTAAGAGATGTTAAGTTACCTGCCTGAAATAACATTATTCAGAAGTGACAGAGCTGAAATTCTACCTGACCTCAAAGCCCATTATGCTTTTTCTGCTCTGTCCCTGGTTCACTGGTACTAGGGGTACTTGAGGTCCTACATCTTCTTGGAATGGGATTTATAAAAAGACATTTAGTAGAATGTAGGTTCTTACTGCTAGTGAGGGTTCAATGTAGTCAAAAGTTGGTACTCCTGGAGTTATACCTACCTGTGGAGATGGGTGAAGATCAGGAAGATCAGCGTAGAGCAGCAGCCTCCTTGGTTGCATCATCTGAAGCTTTCAGAGCCTCTGGATTAAAGGTCAGAATCTTTTATAACTGATGACATTCATTTGATGGGGTATCTCCCTCAGAGCGTCTTGCCTTCAAGAGCAGTATGGAAAAGGATACTGTATACAGCACCCTACCCAGGACAGTGCTCACAACTCAACAGGCCAAGAGAGGAAAACAATGGCGGAGAGTTGGGTGGTGGGCTAGCCAGAGGTGGTGATCTGCCCAGTCATCCCTCATCACCTTCTCTACGTTTTTCAGAGAATTTAACGTTCTCTCTCCTCCATTTCCTTCTTTTCCCTTTCTGTCACTCTCTCTGTCTCTTCTCTCCACCATACCTTGTCTCTTCCTTTCCCTATCCATCCTTCTTTCTGTTCTGTTCTTTTCTTTCTCTTCTCCTCTTTGTGTTGCTCTGTTCTCTTTCTTCTCTATTTCTGTAATTTCTGTCTCTTTTCCCTCCCTCCAGTGGCTATAGCTAAAATGAGAAAAAATGCTTAAGCTTTGAGGTTAGCTTCACTTGGATTTCATTCCCAAGGCCCTCTTTGCTGAGCTGTGTGTGACTTGGATCTTCAGGCCATGGCATTAGTGAGTAAAGAAGGGATAATATCAGGTGCTGGTTCTGTAAAACTCTTCTCTACATTCAACTCTGCTAAATACGTTTCTTCTCCCTTGCTAGCTTCCTACTATCCCTTTCTTTCCCTCCAAAGCAATATTGTTTATTCCCTGGGCTATTCTCTTGATCCTTAGTACCTGATTACTAAAAGGAAGCAACCCAATCCTTATAAATAGTTGTTGTTCTTGACACTCTGGGTGGGGGTGGGGAGACGAAGAGGTTCCAAATCATTCAGAAAACCTGATCTCCCAAACTGCATGGTCAGATGTACCCAGTGAAACCTGTCCAACACTGGAAATTTTATTTCTTTTTTTTTTTTCCATTTTTTTGATGGCAACTATAAACTCTCCCGGTTTCTCTTCCTTGCTGGTGTGCAGTGAGCTTGCAGTACGAGGAGAACTTAACTAGCTTAATTCTGCTCATCGATCTAGATCAGAGTTCCATTGCAGGATGGAAGGAGGAGCAAGTCAATAGAAGAGAGAGAGGAGGAATATCAAAGGGTCCGAGAGAGAATATTTGCCCGAGAGGTAAGTGTAGCTTCTGAGAGTTGTCAGCCCATAGCTTTTAGCTCTTAATCTTTGGAACTGTGATTGGAATGAACCCTCCATAAATGTTTTGTTGTTGTCTTTTTTTAACCAACATCAGCCAGCCCCAGTTTGGTTCTCAAATGTGGCTTACTGGGAAGCTGCAGATTTTTATTTATATTATTTTTAATACATTTTGTTGTATGGCATACAAAGAGGACAAATGGAATGGCTGAATTTGGTAGATGTGATTAGACTGAAAATAGAAATGGTTTTGGCAGGGCTTATGGAAGGGCCCTGACTCTTGCCTGTCAATCCCTTCTCCCACTTACCCTCTTTCACTCCCACTCTCCATTTTAGGCATCTTTGCTTCTAAGTGGAAGACTTAGAGTGTCCACATAGCCTATATACATCCATCTTGTTTGGCCAGTCTCACTTTTAGGACATGTTGGTGGTTGTTAGAGCACAGATCTGGCATCCATTCTCTGAGCTCCACATTCCACATGCACAGAGGGTACCACTTACTATTCCCTCCTCTCTCTATCTGAACAGGAAGTCTCTTTCTTCCTGTATTTCCTACCTTGCTTCTTAGAATAGGATGGACTCTGTGGGCCAGAAGGCAACATGATCACTTTAGGCAACTTTATTCTTAAGAACTGTGGGCCATATTAAATATACTTGGTACCCCTGTATTTGGTGGCCTTTGCGTACAAGACTGAAGAGAAGTACAGCAGAAATTCAGGAAAGGCTGTAGATGAGCAAGAGAGGAACAGATCTCCAGAAAACGTAGGATCCAGATAACAGCACTATCTTACAGTCAAATTAGCAAACAAAGGAGGAAGAGCCAGCCTACCTTTGTAGTCAAAAGATGGCCAGTTCTAATCAATATACTTTAATGAACACTACTCTCCTCTCATTTCCCCACTCTCCCCTCCGTCAGCAAGACAAAAAATACATTTAGCTTTCCATCATCACCTAGCTCAGAAAAATATTGTCTCTGACTTGAAGAAAACTGAACTCCTCTATGAACTTGTTCCATTGTCTCAGGAGACCCAAGTGTTCCAAGGATCCTCAGTGGGGACAGATACACAACAAACCTCCTGGCCAAGGAGAAGGAATCGTCTTACCTTCTGTTATGTAGACTTCCATTCTGAGTCAGAAAAAATCTGTCCTCCAGATTATCCAACCATAGCCCAAAGAGGGTCCTCTGCCTTTACCTGCAAACCAGTTGGGTGGAATGAGAGGAGAGAGGTCACTTGTACATGGCTGTGGCCGGCGATGACCCTAAGTTGTGGACAGAGCAGGTTGGTGGATGATAATAACAAACATTTATATAGTGCTTACTATCTTTGAGACACTGTTCTTAGCACTTTGCATAAATGTATTTAATCCTCACAGTAGGTCTATGAGGTAGGTTATGTTGTTTTCCTCATTTTATAAATGAGGGACCGAGGTATAGAAAGGTTAAGTAATCTTAGATCACAGCTCTAGTTAGTGAAAGGGTTGATATTTGAGCCCAAGCAGTCTGGCTCCAGAGACCATGCTCTTAACCCCTAAAGTAAACCACCTCTCACTAGCTTGCTCTGCTCTGGGCTCTTCAGATTAGGAAGTACCAGTGACATCATAGCATAGCTGTCTGTGATGTGCTGCTCTGCTTCACTGACACATGGCAAATGACTGTCCCACCGTGCCAGCCATTAGCAAAGCCATAGATCCTCTGAAAGCAAGGTAGCTTTTAGTAAGGTTTTGGGGCTAATTAGGAACAACACCGGAACATATGTGTGTACAGCTGTAACAAAATCACAGTTAGCTCTTCCCTCCTTTTTTCTCCTGATTTCTAGTCTCTCAAGCCTCTACTCATTTAAGTATTCTTTGTTAAATCCTTGTGGATTTACCACTTTTCATTTCAGCACTTCCTAACTCTTGCTGTGTTAGAAGCATCAGGAATCTCAGAAGGTCTAGACAAGGAAGTATGTCCAGAGCCCACCATGCTCCAGAGTCCCATGTGGAGAGGAACCTGGCCACTCAGAGGGAGCCAATTAAGGGTGGAGTTGTAGGTAGGGGCAGATGGGAGGAAGAGTTAGGCCAACAAGAAAGGGAGGTGGCAAGAAGGGTGTTTGGATGGAAATGCTGCCGCTGCAGCCTTCTCTGGAGCCTGAGCTGTGTGCTGGGAGAGCTGCCCCACTTAGGCTCTGCTCTGCACGGAGCCCACTCTGCTCAGCAGCTGGACACTCTTGGTACCTTTCTCTAAGGCTTGGGAGTGCATCATAACGCTCACTTCACTCAGCTCAGTAGCTTTGTCAGGAAATGATCCCCAAAAGGAATGTTTCAGGCTTTTAATTCTTTCATTTTTTCTAGGCTCCGAAAAAGTACCTGCTTCCCCAATTTCTTACTCTCCTTGGGTCTCAGGTCAGAATGTCTTTCATTTTGGCCAGTGTGGAGGATAGAAATGGAATAGTCACTAAGGTTGACTTCCGGAAAAAAACCTAAATTTCTTTCTCTTGTCTCCCTTTTCCCTTCCCTCGATCACACTCTTTAGGACCAAGCACACCAATTATTATGCTCAGCTTTACCTCTAGAGAGAATAAAGTTAGAACCAAAAAGGAAATAATAGGTTAATACTTTCCTCTTCCTCCTTTCCATACTCCCACTTTTATCAGCGTCTCTTTTTAAACACTCTGTGGGAAGGCTAAAAACACTGAATGCTCTTTCCCACTAAAGGTGAGAGGTCAGATTGGGTGTGTGGGTGTGGGTCATCCTGTCCCTGCTCCCTCTCTCCCTGTTGGGGGGTGAGCTTGGTTTGAGGACCTTGGGTATTCATAGCATCACGGACACCCTTTTCGGTTATGCCATGCTGTTTTCTTATAAGTTATTTTCCGTTTTCTCCCCTTCACCTAGACTGGCCAGAACGGATATCTAAATGACATCAGGTTAGTACCACTTAGCATGTTCCCTGCTTCTCATTGAGCTTTGTCAGTGAGGTTAATATAATCCTGTAATGATGCTTTTCTTTGATGTTAACCAACAGACTCTCCAAAGAAGCCTTTTCTTCTAGCTCTCACAAGAGAAGGCAGATTTTTAGGTACCTCTGTGTGATCTATATCTCTCCTTGTTGTTGTTTGTTTTTTTGTTTTTGTTTTTGTTTTGTTTTGCTGTAATCTTTTCAGCGGAGTGAGTTTGCTCCATGCATGGCTGCTTGTGGAATAATTCAATTTGTGGTTTTTGCAACATTGGATATTTTTCCCGATTAAAAAAGAAATGGCTCCTGCTCAATGATTTATTTTTGTTGTTGCTGATTTCATTTTAAGTCGTGGATAGGTGATGAAGGGGACCAAATAGGTGTGTCTGGGATAGGTACTGCTCATTTCCAAAAGTTGCTGGAATTGGGCCTTTGGGGAGGATTTCAACATATATTTATATTAAGGTAAAAGAATGGGTATCTTCTGGCTACCTTTCCTGAATCTGTGAAAGATGTGAAGAGCTTACCCTTGACCCAGCATAGGGAATATTTTATGTCTTTAAGAAAGAATAGTACACACACATACACACATATAAAAACACATACAAACATCTCTGTCTATGCAGTTTTCTCTTTGGGACAATGTAATCTGTAAGATGACCTCAGAAAAGACTTGTCTGCCTTAGAATGGTCTTAGAGCATGTCTTTTTTATATGACTGTCCATTGGTGAAAGCTGCTATGTTAACTTCTTTGGGCCTAATATTCTCCATTTTCCACAAAGCCATCATGAGACTCTCCCTTTCATTTCAGTCTCTCAGTCCTACTCCAGAGGATCACCCTACGTGGTGGTGAGAAAAGCACTTCATTAGGACCCTATCTGGCACCAACTCATTTTAAGTGTATTCTTCCTATTTTACCGATAGGACAACTACAGAGTAGAGAAAACCTAAGTATTCAATATTAGGATTCAGGTCTAACCCTTTCCAAAGGGCTTCTTTCTTTTTGAATCCTAAGCTTGATGGGAACTAACTAACTCAGAGTAGTCAGAGCTCTCATTCCCAGCACTTCAATTGTCCCTTCCCCCTTGTCATTTCTAAACCTAGTCAGACCACATAGAAATTTGGATCAGAAGGTTTCTCATTCTTGGAATGGGGCATTATCTCCTTTTCCATATCTCTGAACTCTTTTGCCTAGACCATCCCACCCTGAGGTCCATCCTAAAGCCCTTAGGCAGTGAAGGCTCTGTGTTGTTCGTGGTGGTCAAGATAGATTTCCCCTAAAAAAAAAAAAAAAAAATCCCTGTTCCATATTGTATACTTCAGGGTCATGAATCATCCCAGAATATCTGTAATAAACAGGACTTTTAAACTAACTTCTATGCACCTGCACAGGGCTTTACGGTTGCCAAAGTATACTGTATCTGATTCAGGTCTCTCAGTGTCCTGATTTGTAAGCTGGTTTACATGGAAGAAAGAAAACAAAAGCAGAGAAATTAAGTGGCTAACCTAATTTTACATGGCTATTAGTGGCAAAACTGGGACTCTTTGTCCAGTGTTCTTTCACCGCACCACACCAGCTCTCTACAAACATCACCCCTCCTCACTGAGTAGTGTTCCGTTCGGAGCCCTAATTCAGAGTCACTGCTAAGAATGATGCCCTTACCAGTGCTGTGGAGCATTGAACTACATCAAACTGTGCTGATAATAGCTCCAAGGATCTAGTGAACAGATATAACCCTCTCCTATCCACACCTCCTTTTAAGCTGCTGCTTTCCATACTATGTGTTGGTGAAAGATCTAGGTCATCTAAAATGCAATTCCATGGACTCTCAAGGAGGTAACTTCTATTTGAGTGCTAGTCCAGAATTATGGTGATAAGAAGCTGGTCATCTCTAACTACTTTATACCTTTCTTCCCAAGTGTGTGAAACAAATACTGATACACCACCTTCCATCATCCACAATAACTAGGGCAACTAGTTCTTTGGAAGATTCTATTCCATTGACAAATAAGCCATTACTGACATTTACTGTCACCTCTGACACAGGCCTCCCTACCCACTCCCAGGACCCGATAAACTGAACTTTTTACCATCATAAATCTACTTGTGAAAGCTAGGTCAGCTTTGATTTTACAGGGGTATGAAATGTGAATGCTCTGTCCTACACCCGCATCTCTCCGACACACACACATAGCCCAGTCCAGGGCTTAGAACTGAGTCTGGGAGCTTTCCCTAGTTGCTTTATGTTTAGTGAAGTGGAAGGACATGATTTAGTTGTAGGGAAGGAAAACCAATCTCTTTCCTGGCCAGTACACAACTCAGATTCCCTAACTCTTGGGGGGTGTAGTGTACTAACCCAGGCCAGATCATCAGACTAGCCACATTTTGAACGCTTGGCTGCCATTATCGTGGGGGAACTGGATGAGTACAGAAGTGCTGCCACTTTGGCTCAGGCTTCCCAGAGTGTTTGGTTTAAAGTTGTCTCATTCACTATTTACCTCTGGTAGAAAGAGAAAGTAAATGGCAGAATTGGCCTAAAGGATGGTGCTGTGTTTGATTTAGGTGTAAAAATCTATAGGACTTGTCTTGTAAAATTCAGGCTCTAATCTCTAATGAGCAGCGTCATCCATTGCCATGGCTGTATCCCCTGCCCATAAACAGACACATCGTTATTGAGTCCTCTCAGTAGATTTGCCTTTGTCCATTCAGTCAGGCAGTGGTTGGCTCTCACTTCAGGTCTGGTTCTGTTTGTGGAGAGCTCCTGATTTATATTTCTTTCTTGTTTCCCATTCTACTTTTGACATTCCCAAGAGAAAGGGATAAAGTTTTAGGGAGACGGGGATATTTTTCAGTTCTCTACTCTTAACTTAAAGAGAGAGAAGCACTGAGGTTATATATACATCTACTTGGGATTCAGAGAAGAATTAGCATGTCCCTAACCAGCTGTGCCGGTGTGTTTGTTCTTAGCCCACCATGATTGCCTTCACTAAAAGCTAAAATAGTGACCCTAGTCTTTATTCTTGCCCATTTTCCCTACAGTATCTTTGGAGCAGATATTCTAATAAAGAAAGGTATTTTCTTTAATATTACCCTCATAAGAAAACTACCTCTTTTTATTAGAATAACTCTGAGCCTCGTGTCTTTGAAACTAAGGGGATTGGGATGGGGTTTCTATTTGCTTTAGGTGGGAAAGTAGTGAAAAGGAGGGAACCCAGGCTACTATGATTTTTGCTCACCTGCTCCCCAGTATATATACCAAAATCTTTGTCGTTATTGTCTTTGGTGTCTTTAGTTCAGTACTTGTTGGTGGTGGGAGATATGAAAGGAAAATTCCTGGTTCTTGGTTGCTTATTAAGAAGCAATAAGGGCTCAGTAAGACTTGGGGGTTTTAGGTCAACCCCACCTATCTTGAGTAGAACTGTTTATAATCAGAGGCAGTGATTATAGCATCAGGATAACCCTGATGTTTCCAGAGCAAAAGAAGAGAGGAGGAGTCCCTTTTCTCAATAGCCTTTTGCCTTGCCTGGGGCAATAGGGTTATTAATATGGTGGCAAGTAGGCACAGTCAGCCCCTTGCTCCTTGCCGTCCTGGATGCCAAGGGCATATTTACTTGATCATGTTGAAGACTTTAGCCCTTAGAGACCCTGGAACCAGTTATTCCTAGATACCAACATAGAATTTCCACAGAACCAGTTGGGTCAATTTTAGACTATCAGACGGAGTTTTCTAGAGTGCCCCGTTAATGTACTATACTCCTCTTTCCAGCCGTGGAAAAGTGGTACTTCTGCTGGCTTTGACACATGTTATGTGGAAGACCTGTTAGATTTATCCATGTCATTGGCTACCCCTGCCTTCTAGCAATAGTAACTTCTAGGAGTCCTTTTGTTTAAAGAACTCCTAGAAGGAGGTGGTACCCCTCTGCTCCCCACTACCTCCTGCATGTATGGGATCCCTGCGGGGGCAGGGGAAGAGACCACAGCCAATCTCAGCATCATGTATATAGTTTCCCATCCACCTCTGGTCTCCTATTGAATTCGCTGCCAGCACACTGTCTTCCGGATTTGCCTCTTTGCTCCTTGTTACTGTACTGGATCTTGTTCTGTCTGCTCCCGGCAAGTCTTGGTTGGCCAACCAACTAACAAGAAATCAGTGTCCATCCTCCTCCCAACCCTCACCCCTTCTTTGTTACTGAAAGAATAGAAATGAACTCTCTCCTAGCCCTTCTGCCGGAAGTGGTAGGTGGGGGGTGCTCTGACCATTGTGGTCTCTGCAGGGGGAACCGTGAGGGGCTGAGCCGAACCTCAAGCAGCCGCCAAAGCAGCACAGACAGCGAACTCAAATCCCTGGAGCCACGGCCTTGGAGCAGCACGGACTCTGACGGCTCTGTCCGGAGCATGCGGCCCCCTGTCACCAAAGCCAGCAGCTTCAGCGGAATCTCTATCCTCACCCGAGGGGACAGCATTGGGAGCAGTAAAGGTGGCAGTGCAGGAAGGATCTCCAGGCCAGGTACTACAGCTGCTGTCCTTCAGTGTCATGCTCATCATCTCTTGTTTGTCTCCTGTAAAACATCCCTGATATCTGGGGCACCTGGGTGGCTCAGTTGGTTAAGTGTCTGACTTCAGCTAAGGTCATGATCTCACTGTTCGTGGGGTCAAGCCCCGCATTGGGCTCTGTGCTGACAACTCAGCTTAGAGCCTGCTTCAGATTCTGTGTCTCCCTCTCTCTCTCTGTCTCCCCTTCCCCTGCTCATGCTCTGTCTCTTTCTTTCAGAAGTAAATAAATGTTAAAAAAAAAAAAAATCACTGATGTTTACTTCTAAGAAAACATTTCTTGCAGTACAGTGTCCTGGAAAACTAACATAGCCAGATGAGGAGAAAGTTGAGTTCTTGGATCCGTTGTTTTTTGATTCTCCTCTCTAATTTTCTTTCAAACCTTTCTTTCCTAATTGGAAAAATAAATAAATAAAAGGTTGAGATTAGATTATTGTATCTTACTTCTGACCGAGGTTGGACATCCCTGTCAGCCCAGGTTCAAGTTATATGCTAAGATGCGAATGATACTGCTTTCATCCTGTGGCCTCTGAGATTATAAAGAGGGTTGGTAGAGCAGAAGGAACTGTTGCAGTTGAGCTGTTTATGATGAACTGGGAGCAACCAATAGGCCACAACTACGAGAGAGGCTGTGCCTGCTTCTCTGGACCCCGTCCCTGAGAAGGAGCGTCTGTTCCATGTGCCAGCCCTGTAACCACCCTCAGCTCTCCTGATGTGCTCCAGAACCTTTTCCATTTATTCCTTTTGTACTTTCTTAGCAGGGGGTATTTAGCTCTTTATCCCCGGTGGGCCTCTATGTCCCCCTCCTCCCATCTCTAAAGAATCCTTGCATCTCATTGCAGAAGTTCTGTAGGTTTTGTCCTCAGAAGACATCAGTAGTAGTGAAGATTCTGCCTTGGTTAGGTCTCTGATGGCCTTCTCTGTTCCCTCCTCTCTAACCCCACTGCCTCTGCCTTTACCCAGGCCTTTATCTTCTTTTCTTTAGTCACGACGCTAAGCCCCCAAGCTGGTTCCCCTGCCCCATCCTTAGCCCTTTTTAGAGCCAGTTTACCACTCTAAAACATGGATCTAATCGTGTCAGTCCTCTCTTTAAAAAATATTCATGTTTTGGAGCACCTGGGTGGCTCAGCTGGTTAAGCGTCCCAACTTCGGCTCAGGTCATGATCTCACAGTTCGTGAGTTCTAGCCCTGTGTCAGGGTCTGTGCTGACAGCTCAGAGCCTGGAGCCTGCTTCAGATTCTGTGTCTTCCTCTCTCTCTCTCTCTGCCCCTCCCCAGCTCATGCTCTGTCTCTCTGTCTCAAAGATAAATAAAACATGTAAAAAAATTTTTTTTAAATTCATGTTTCTGCATTCCCAGCATAATAAAATCCGAACGACCTAATGTAGCATTACTTCCTGACCCCAGTTTGCCATCCCAGTCTTACTCCCAGATATCCTTCCTCCTCTGGCCCTCCAGCCATTTCTTGAATATGATATTAGCTTTGTCCTCCCTTGGTCTAACAATACTTCTATTCATCCTGCAAATCCATTTCTCTTCCCATTTCCTGTTTAAGTGAGTTACTGCTTTCTCATCTTTGCTTTTGTACAACTCTGTTCCTATCACTGCTATCCTTATCAGATCGTAATCATGTGTGAATGTCCATCTCCTCTCGGAAGATCCTGTGCTGCTTAAGGGCAAGGACTGTGTTCTCTTCACCTTTGTGTCCTAAGTTCATTATACAATTCCTAGCACATAGCAGATACTCAGTAGAAGTATTTTGTGTGAATGCGTGCATGACTTGGAGAGCCTGGAAATGGGAAGAATAGTCGGGTGACAGTTGTGCGTATGTGTGTGCACAGGCAAGTGCTTGGAGAGGCAAGACTGCCTCCTCAGCAACTCTTACAAAATGCTGCAAGTTGAGGAGAAATCCAAGAAGCCAGGTCTCTTACAGGACTGGGAATCTGTACCTTCCCAGGAAGCAGACATTCATGTTTTCAGCTGTCTAGTCATGTTGGTGGGTGCTGGGTACTTCAGCGGAGGCACCTTGTCAGCCTCATATTTTGTTCAGTTCCAAAGTCAAATATCGGCGGGCATGGTGTTTACTGTTCCTGGGGAACAGACACCTGCTAAGATCAGGGCTCCCATTAGCAGGGCGGCTGAAATATAGCTGTGCTCATTTATGGATCTTCCCCAAGACAGTGGGGGAATGGACAGAAGGGCAATGAAGAGAAACAGCAGAGAAGGAGCAGAGCCCTACATGTCCCAGGGTGGCATGTTCATGGCTGGTGCTTACAACTCTTGGTGGGTCTCCTCTTTGCCTTAGGTTTGGCGCTAGGTGCCCCAGAAGTGTGCAACCAGGTCACCTCATCCCAGTCTGTCCGGGGCCTTCTCCCTTGTACTGCCCAGCAGCAGCCGCCACAGCCGCAGCCGCAGCCACTTCCTGCTCTCCCACCCACGCCTCAGCAACAGCCACCCCTGAACAATCACATGATTTCACAGGTGAGTCACCACCAGAGCCCCTCCGCTTTGATTCCAGCAAGCTCTAGAAGTACAGTCATGTCTGTTGTGCTGTGGGTGGCAGGAAAGATCTGCTGTTGGAGACCTGCCACTCCCTCCCCCGATTCTTATTTGTTAGTTGCGGGGAGAAAGAGTAAGGGTGAGGCTTTGGCCAGAGGGCTCTTAGAGTCAGCCTGGGAGCTTTTTTGCCTTCCATTTCTTCCTTTTCTTCCTGAGAATTGCCAGTGGGATCTTTTACCCCATATTTCTGCTGTACCCCATCTCCCTCGACATCCTGTGTAATTAGCAAGGTGATTTTGTTCACCGCATTCATATATGGAGCTTGAAAAGATCACAGCTCCCACCATAACCAGCTGGATGTGTTCATGTGACTGTTGACCCACAAACACATATTTATGGATTGGGGTATGAAAAAAGGAAATATACTCAAGACCCCTGCCATGCATATGCCATAAGGCACAAACCCCCCAAGGTTGTCTTTGTTTCCCATGCCACGAAAGAGCTCTTTCTCCGTCTGTTGCTGGACCGGTAGATATTAATATCAAGTATGGTTTGAGGGAAGTTTTCTTTCTGTAGAGATCACACAAGTCTTCAGCATCAGAATCCGATCCTGTCCTAAACTGGGACATCAGTATTCTAGGTTCAGGTCTCCCTGATACTCTGAGGAGAGCTGCTCATGAGTGGAGCCCATCCTCTGTCCTGGGGTATGTCCGGTGGTGGTCTCTGCCAGTCAGCCCGCATGTCTGCCCTTCTGCTGCTGCTGCAGTTTTTCTTCCTTGTACCTCCCAGGCTCCCTCACCTCCATGCTCAGTCAGTCCAGCTTGGCCTCAGCTCTATCTCTTCTGTAGGTAAAAGAAGCAAATCACAAGCATTAACACCCCAGGAACTGGAAACTAGACTGGAAAGAGCCCAGGATGGCCCAGTCCTACCCCATTCTGATATTGTAATGATCTAGGAAACCCTGCTTCGTGTCTTAATGTAACCCACATGCAGATCATTCCAGGCCTTTATCTTGGCCCCTAAATCAGTTTCTTGACTTTTGTTCTTGTTCTACCACCATCTACCTCATTAGGTCTCATTCGTGTCAGCTTAGCTCACTCCGTACACCTATAAGTGGGTACACCTTTCTCTCTCTGGGTATCTCCTACTGTGTTTCTGTGTGTTCCTCACTTTTCTAAGGTCCCATTGTTTGAGTTTTCTAAAATGTGTGTATTTTCTCCCTCTTAGTCTTCATCTGCCTCCTCCTTCCATCCATATCTAGAAATAGACAACAAGAGTGGGAAAGGAATAAAGCGATCACTAGAATAACCATTTGGGACTGAAAAAATGTTAGAATGTCTAGGTGTCTGGCTCTAAATGCCAAACTTTTACGCAGATTCTGGCCGTGTGTCTGGATCATGAGGTTCTGTGAGTCAGTCATTGATACTGACTGATCTCCTGCAGGGTGTACGGTACTAGGTTAGGCCCTGTAGATTGGAGATCTCTGTTTCCTCAGAAATTTATTCTTAAGGTTAATTATGATCACAGACTCCAAACTAACAGATCTTATCCTGGTTAAGTTTTGGTGTCCCTGAAGCACTTATGATGGTGACTAATATTATACTACCATCACCCCACTATTTATTTTTTTAATCTTTATTTATTTTTGAGAGAAAGAGAGAGAAAGAGAGAGAGAGAGAGTGTGAGTAGGGGAGGGGCAGAGAGCGAGAGAGACACAAGCAGAAACAGGCTCCAGGCTCTGAGCTGTCAGCACAGAGCCCGACGCGGGGCTCAAACCCACAAACCGTGAGATCATGACCTGAGCCAAAGTCGACGCTTAAGGGACTGAGCCACCTAGGTGCCCCCACCACCCCACTGTTTATAGCTTCTTTTTTTTTTCCTCTCCACTTTTTCCCCCTCTCTCTTTATCCCTTCTTCCTACTGCCTTTTTCTTTCTTTGTTTCTTTCTCTTTTTCCCTGTCTCTCAGCACTGGTGACTCTCCAAACTCAGGGTGCTGAGCCCCAGCATACTTATTGTAGTTTCTCAAATGGCATGCAACAGTGCAGGGATGGAGGAAGGAATCACACAAACATACATGCCACTGTGCTTACTCTAAAAGTTTTCCTTTCAGAGAAATAGTGAGAAAAGCTCTGTTCCAGGCCTGGGGACAGTGCTAAACTATGTTAAACTTTCCCTTCTTGGAAGGCCTCCGATGTCAGAGCAGACCTCCCTATCATGTGCAGTAGAACATGGGAAACCAAGGGTTGAGGCTGGGAATTAAAGGGCCAGTGGGTACCTTTTGCTGCGTTTACCTAAGGTGGAGTGTACCACTAGAAAAGGAGCTCTCTGGGAGTCAAGTCAGGCAGCCAAGAGCCAGCGATCTTGCCCAGAATTCACCAGCAGGTGGCAGTCATGTCCCTCATGGCCAGTCTTTGGCTTCCTCCTGGTTTTTTGGAAGCTCCCTAGCCTTGGAGTTTGAGACTGAGAACTGTCGCTGAGGGTAGTGGTGGAGGAACTTAAAAACAGCCACAGAGATGCGTCCTTTTACCACTACCTTCTTCAGCCAGAAGAGGCCTAAGAGAGGAGCATCATTTCTTCCCTGTTTACTTTTTACTCAAATGTGTAAGAAATGTGACAAAAATAGGCAGCTGTACCTAGGGCCACCCCTTCCCCCCCAAAGGATGTAAGATCTGAAGCACAGTAGACCCTCCCCCACGAGAAAGAAGAGGATCAAGGTAATAGAACACGGATTTAAAAGCTACCAGCACGAGGAGCTCAGGCTGAGCAGCTTGGCCAGCAGTTACACTTGAGATGCCACTGGCTCGCAGAACGTGGGCATGCCGGGAGAGCTGGGGCTTTATCAGGGCTGCGGCAACATCTCCCCCAGTCACCCAGTGGATTCTCAGGAACTTTTCCTAACCAAGATGACTTACACTGTATTTTCAATAAAGTCCAGGTATCAGGAGCATTCTCTGTTTTGGAGACCTTCTAATTCCTGGACTCTGCCTCCAGAACTGCCTTCGTCCCCTCTGTCAAAGAGTCTCCCCGGAGGTGTACGGCAAGGGACGATATCGACACCTTGGCCCCCCACACCTCTTAATACTCTAAATGTGGAAGCGGGGAGGTGAATCATACAAACAAAAAAATACATAAATCTGTTTAACATCTTCCTTCACCCGCTCCCTACTGTTAGAGTGGAGTGGGAAGAATATATATGTCAGGGAGAACTAGGTTCCCCTCCCAGCTCTGCCACATTAGCTGTGTGATCCTGGATGTGTGATTGAATTTCTCTGAGCCTTACTACCTTAACTGCCAATACAAGTGATCCTGTTCTCCCTTTGGATTATTGTGAGTCTGTAATGAGATATGTATGTAAATGAGACAATGTATATAAATGTTATTTCCCCCTCTCTTCCTAGCCTCGCTCCTTTTCTCCCACCTCATCTACCACCAGGGGCTACGGCTGGAGAACTGGTTCTCCAGGAGAAGTGATTGAAATGGCTGGAGGGGAAGAAGAGAGAAAAAAAAATAACTCCCCATTAGTTGGTTTAGAACACATCATGTTCCTAATAAACAAATCCTCCTGCTTGAGGCTAGTGAAGGGACTAAAGGAACAAAAGCTAAAGCGAGGCTATTTATATTTTATTCCAAATCCTCCCTCCCTGCTTGCTTATGGGGGCATTTTTCATACTACCCTCGAAGCCTGGAGGAGCACAGAACAATCACGGAGGAGGAGGAAGTAGCTGGAACCAGGCGTAAACTGGCTCTTTTTTCCTTCTGTACCCTTGGGAGGGAGACGATCCTTGTGAATGAGCACTTCCTCCAGGAGAGCTGTGGTGTGAAATCCGGAGTGTGGCCTGCGGTAAATCTGAGCCAGACCTTGGATGACCCCTCCTACAAAAGCAGGAATCCCTTCTCAAGTGGGCATTCAAGGAGCCTTATGATCGTGCTCCCCAGGAATCGTGTGTTCAGAAAAAATGCTTTGGGAAAAGCCGTGTTTGGAATGAGAGACACACTGGCTCTGAGAGTCTTAAGATTGCTCTCAACAACTGCAGAGTCCCGAGTAGCTAATGGGGTGCAATGTGCGCTAGAGCAGGTCTCTCCTGATAGGAGAGATGGTGGATTTGTCAGAGATGCGAAAGCCACAGGCTGCCCTGGACTTGGTCTCCAGTCTGCTCAGCAGCCTTGCTCTCCGTGTGACGTTTTTTTTTTTTTATAATTAACATTGTTGTTCCTCCCCTTTCCCTCCCCACCTCTGCCCTCCCTCCCCCCGCCTCTCCCTGCACTTCCCTCTTCTCTTCCCTGTTCCACATGCCTCTCTGCTGGTCCACAGCCAGTCCCAGCTCTGCAGCCCTCTCCGCAGCCTGTTCAGTTCTCTCCAGGCTCCTGTCCCCAAGTCCTTCTGCCAGTCTCTCCGCCCCAGCAGTACAACATGGTATAAACTCCGTTCCCCTTTTTGTCGTGTCCATGTGTGGTATGTCTGTGGGTCCGTCCGGGACAAAGCAGCTGCACTTTCTGGAGGGCCGTGTTAAAAGGCGTATCTTCTTGAGCAAAGGGCCAGCATAGGCTGAGCTGTATTCCATTCTGGTGGTCTCATCAGAGCACTGTGGCACCAAAAGATGCCTAAATGTAAGACAGAGAGGAGCACTGGTTCCCCTGAGTTTCAGGAGAGGTACGAAATTGGATGTTGCTCTAACCTGGGCTCTTTGTCTTTCTACTTTGTGCATCTGTCATCTCTTCTCCTCCCTGGACATGTCTGAAGAACCCAATTTATCCAGTATAGGATGGTTTTCTGTCATTTCCTTTGAAGGTCAAAACACAATTGCAAATTTGTTTGGTATCACTTGTCCAAACCTAAAATGTTCCCCTATGTTATTACTGTGTTATTTTATACTTTTAAAAAAAGCCATTTCCAATGCATAGCACATGCTGTTTAAATTGTTTGTACCCTGACTACAAATCCTATGAAGACCTGATATACCTCATAGTTGATAACTTCCTTTTTTTTTAACTTAACATCTTTTTTTTTTTAATGTTTATTTTGAGAGAGAAAGAAAGTATGAACAGGGGAGAGGCAGAGAGAGAAAGGGAGAGAGAGAATCCCAAGCAGGCTCCATCCTCAGCAAGGAGGCTGACTTGGGGTTCAGTCCTATAACCTTGAGATCATGACCTGAGCCAAAATCAAGAGTCAGATGCTTAACTGACTGAGCCACCCAGGCGCCCCATAGTTGATAACCTTTATCTCGGTTATCAGAGCCCTGTTTATTTTTAATTTTGTGTTAATCACACCTGTCTGATTTTTTTTAATGTTTATTTATTTATTTTGAGAGAGAGAGCGAGAGAGAGTGGGAGAGGGGTGGAAAAAGAGGGAGACAGGGAATCCCAAGCAGGCTGTGCACTGTCAGTGCAGAGCCTGATGCGGAGCTTGAACTCACGAACCGTGAGATCATGTCCTGAGCTGAAACCAAGAGTCACCCACTCAATCAACTGAGCCTCCCAGGCGTCCCACGCCCATCTGATTTTTCACTAGAATCCCCTCTTTCCTTCCACCTTTATCACCATTCTGAAAAGTTTTGGAATGTAGACCTCAAAACTGTCTGCAGTCCAGTCCTCTTGTCATCTGTTCCTGCCCAGTAAGGGAGCAAAACAGCTAAGTTGAAGATCAGATTCCTGAAAATTAAGTGAAAAATTAAGTGAAACCACAGGAGAGCATTGTCTTTTCTTTCTACTAGTTTCTTTTTCGAAAGAAGTCCTGCTCTGCGTGTGTGTGTGTGTGTGTGTGTGTGTGTGTCTGTGTCTGTGTGTGTCCCCACTATCATCCAGGAAGCAGAAAGAAGGAGGAAACTAACGAATTCTAACCTGTCATACAAGTGAGAGGCAGAACACCATCCCTCTTGCTGCTTAGAGAAGAGGGCTGAACGAGGAGGCAATTACAGACTAGCCTGTCAGTCTCCTTGCCCTTCACCTTGACCACTCAGCCTGGCCTCCTTTCAGAGGTGAGAATTGGAAGTATTTCCTGAAGGGCAGGAGAACTCTAGGCAAGTGTCAGCGAACAGAGGTGGAAATGACCTCGAGAGGAGGGAGCAAGGAGATAAACAGCAGGAGGGGGAGTCCACCAGTCCTTTCACTGCATAGGCAGAGCTGGGGAGCCACGAGAACCTAACCATCCCTAATCCATTCAAGGTGTTATTTATCAAGGTTCTTTATTATAAAAACAGGGTTTATGGCACTATAGGGCCTTTTGTATGGTTGGAGACCAGAAGACAGGAAAAGAAGGACTTACAATCTTTTTCTTTTTCACCCATTGGTTTGTCCTGTTTTTCATATATATGTGTGTGTGTATGTGTGTGTGTATGTGTGTGTGTGTGTGTGTGTGTGTGTGTGTATATATATATGGAAAGTTGTATTGATCCCATCTCTCTGGGACTAATTCTAATAAAGATCAGAGTAACAGTGGCAGTGGCCATTGTTACCTCATATGTGGTAAGGGGTCTGGTTCTGGGGTTGGGCTTCACACAGCTGTTCAGTTCATAGCAATTTTTTTTTAAGATTTTATTTTTAAGTAATCTCTACACCCAGTGGAGGGCTTGAACTCAACAACCCTGAGATCAAAACTTGCACGTTTCACCAACTGAGCGAGCGAAGCACCCGCAGTTCATAGCAGTTTAAAACACCACATGACAGAGGCCTAGGGCTAAAAAGTGCCTCCTACGGCACGGAGGCAGGAGTGTCCCAAATTGGTTTAAGGAAGGAAGGCTGTAGAGAGGGTCGCTGTATCTGTCTGTCTGTCTGCTTTTGTGTTGAAGCCAAAGACTTGGGGCTTGATATAATCTCAGTCCTTAAGTCTCCCTTGCTCTCTCAACAGGCAGATGACCTCAGCAACCCCTTTGGACAAATGAGCCTTAGCCGTCAAGGTTCTACTGAAGCAGCTGACCCATCCTCAGCTCTGTTCCAGCCCCAGCTTATCTCCCAGCACCCTCAGCAGACTAGTTTCATCATGGCTTCTACAGGACAGCCCCTCCCCACGTCCACCTATCCCCCCTCTAGCCATGCACCGCCTACTCAGCAAGTCCTGCCGCCCCAGGGCTATATGCAGCCCCCTCAGCAGGTGAGCAGCACTGGCTCCCAGCTTAAATCACTAATTCAGCTTGCCCACTGTTAGAGCCTTCTTTCTTCCTCTAGTTTAGACAGAGCCGAGGGCATACCCATCCCCACTTCCATTTCCCACCTTGCATTTGAGAGTTGTCTTTCTAGTCGTAAGGCCGTCTTTCTGTATAACACATATCCTTCCAGTTCTGTTTCATACTTGTATATTAATTCGGCAGTTGCAGGTCCAGAATATCTCCACAGATTTCTGGCTATTTACCCTGATGCATTTTATAGTTGGGGATGTTGGGGCTGAATTTAAGGGACCCTCTCACGTATCTCTTTCCTCTCACCATAGATCCAGGTTTCTTACTATCCCGCTGGACAGTATCCTAACTCCAACCAGCAATATCGACCTCTCTCTCACCCGGTGGCCTACAGCCCCCAACGTGGTCAACAGCTGCCTCAGCCATCCCAGCAGCCTGGTAAGAGGAACTGCTGGTGTAAGAAGGCAGTGAATAGGGGAAGGGCAGAGACTGGGAAAGAGAGTAGTACCTTCCTTGTTTAAAACAAACAAACAAAACATGGCAGAAATGATTAGTCCCAGGAGGAACCCAGGATCTTCAGAAAGAGAAAAGGTAAAATAGCCAAGAGAAGGGAAGTTACTGAGAGAATATGACCTCCTAAATGTTGTTGAGACCATGCTAATGTCTTCTGTGTCTTGCCCGTCCCTAGGTTTACAGCCCATGATGCCTAACCAGCAGCAGGCGGCTTACCAAGGCATGATTGGGGTCCAGCAGCCACAGAACCAGGGCCTGCTCAGCAACCAGAGGAGTGGCATGGGGGCCCAGATGCAAGGCCTGGTGGTTCAGTACACTCCACTGCCTTCTTACCAAGTGGGTGCATTCTGTACTGGGAAAGATCACCCAGTCCTTGGGATGAGGAAAAGGAAGACAGTCTCCCACGTTATCCCGTGTGACAACTCCAACACTAAAATACTCTTCACTTTCCCCCTAGAATTTGTAGGTGTTTTTCCTCTGAGAGAAAGCCCAAAGAGCCTGAGAAGAGTCTTTATTTAAATTGTTTGGTCTTTATACAGCCATGCAAATGAGTATGTGGCCCAGAAAAGTAGGATCTAAAGGAAATCAGGCTCCTTTCTCTACATCAGATGCTCAAATGGAGATAGCTCTGTATGCATTTTCTTTAGGCAGATGAGGTGAGTAGGAGGAGTCTCTAAAGGTAGGGAAGGAAGTCAGTGTCCTAGTCTAGTGATGACTTATTTGGCCGTTGTCTGGCGGAACTCATTAGGAGTACAAGTGGTCATTCTCTTCTCATCTCTACCCAGGTCCCAGTGGGTAATGACTCGCAGAATGTGGTCCAGCCGCCTTTCCAGCAACCCATGCTGGTCCCTGCGAGCCAGTCTGTGCAAGGGGGGCTCCCAGCAGGGGGCGTACCAGTGTACTACAGCATGATCCCACCGGCTCAGCAGAACGGTACTAGGTGAGAACCCCCAGAGAGTCAGGGCACATCTCCCATGCAGCAGCAGCTATTTCCACTGACCTAAGAAGGACGAGGGTAAAGATCCCAGTGCCCCCTAAAGCAGGTAGAATATGAGGAAATTCATTCTCCTTGTCTCCTCTTTGACATGTGAATAAGACCTTATCAGCAGAAAAAAAAAACTTGTGCTTCAAAGACAGAGGCTTTATCATGTCCCCCATTTTTTGTTTTTTCTAATCAGTGGGATTTAGAACTATAGGATAGAGACTGCTCATCATTAAAAGAAGCAATTTGGGGGTGCCTGGGTGGCTCAGTCGGTTGAGCAGCTGACTCTTGATCTCAGCTCAGGTCAGGATTTCACGGTTCGTGAGAGCGAGCCTTGAGTGGAGCTCTGTGCTGACAGTGCGGAGCCTGCTTGGGAATTTCTCTCCTGCCCATCTCTCTCTGCCCCTCCTCTGCATGTGCACATTCTCTCTCTCTTTCTCAAAATAAATAAAAAAAAATTAAAAGAAGCAAATTGGAGTATATATATGTGAATTTTTCTATGTAACTCTATTTAGATCCATGGATGAATCTCAGATGGTGTATCTATTTATATATATATCTTAGTATAGGTCATACCTGAGAGAATTTTAGAGGTAGAAGGTACCTTAGAAATACTTAGTCCACTCCCCTGTTTTATTGTTCTCCCTTCTTTCAGAAATGAGAAAATTCCAGCTAGGGAGGTTAAGAAACTTACTCAAAGTCAACCAGCTAGTTAGAAGTAGAGCTGGGACTAGAAGTCAGGTGTGGCCTGTATGTATTTCTGTGTATTTCTCTCGGTGTGTAGGTTCACTTATTTTTGTATGTATGTCTCTGCATTATCTTGAGTTTGTGGGGGGTTTTCCCCACTTGTCTTTAGGTAACTCTGTTGTTACATAAACATCCTAAATCACACATCTCCTTAGTTTTTTTGTTTTTTGTTTTTCGTTTTTTTTTCCCACCCCTGTGTAACACTGTGTGTCTGTTTTTGGTACTTTGTGTTTCTCAGAGAGAGAGAGAGTGTGTGTGTGCGCGCGTGCGCATGCACGTGTATGTGTCTGATGTTTCCACACGGTTGGGAAGAGCATGTGTCACTAACATTCCATCTGTAGCACTGATTAGCAGCTTCCTAATTGAAAGATGATCAAGTACAAATATATATAATTAACTTTGAACTGATGAGTGATTTTAGAAATTGCATGGCAAATTGGTCTGGGAATGGCTGGGAGCTGCCTCTGCTTCCCGCAGGGGAGGCCTGGGAAGCAGCAGCTGTTTGCCAGGAGCTGTGTTCCTCCCTCTGCCACTTTAACCCTACTCTCTCCTCCACCCCCAGCCCTTCTGTGGGGTTTCTGCAGCCTCCCGGCTCTGAGCAGTACCAGATGCCTCAGTCTCCCTCTCCCTGCAGTCCGCCACAGATGCCACAGCAGTACTCAGGTAAGAGGATAAAGAGTGAGGGGGTCTTGGGTACTGGCAAGAGCAAACGCTGCTGAAGGACTTGTGCTCTAGAGCCGGAAAGGTCAGGAAAGTTCCTGGATTGGCTCTGTCCCCAGCTGTAACACCATCACAAGAAAAGACCAGAGTCCTGACTGGTGTTTTCCAGGGGTGCTGAAGCTGACCTCGTGAGAGGTGAGGTTGGTTGCCCCATCCCATCCCTGGAAAGCCACATCCTTTATTGGGTTCCTTGGGGTTTTTTTCTTTCTTCTTTTTTTTTTTCCTTCCATCTGAAACCAGCATTATACTCGCCACTCACATACCTTTGAGACACGAAGTGCTTGCCTCTGCCTCCTGCACTCATTCTTCCTATAGACAGCTTTACTTTTCGGTTGGGAGTGTGAGGGAGGTTGATAAAATGCTTTTTAAGTCCTGTCTTAGATTTGTTGAGCAATTTTTCATCTGTGCTCATATACATTGTGTCATTTTAGTTCTTACCAGAACCTTGTGAAGAGGAAATTTAAGACTCAAAGAGGATAAATGACTTGCCTGAGGTCACAATCCTAGACTATGAACTTGGGTCTTTTGCCTTTTCGTAACCCACGCTGCACCCTCAATATCACACTTTCAACAGATCTCTGTACTCTATTCCTTTCCCTCCAGTGGGAATAAATGAATATCACGTTAAATAGCTAAAGGCCTTCTTTGAAGGGACAGCTATCAGTGAATAGGCTTATGCCTCTGCCAAGAATTCTCCCAACAGACCAAGTACAGCTACCCTTGTTTGTTTCCCTTTCACTCGACCCTGACACAACATTGCACTGCAGTTAAAGAAAGCAACTTCAGGGGTTCTAGTGGGGGGGAGATCTTAATGTAGCCTCCAACCATCCCCATTCGGCTCTGTTGTGGGAATATCAGAGTGCCCTCTTCTGGTGAGAGGGAAGCATTTTGAAATAAGATTTCCCCGTTTTTGAAATAAGATTTTCACATAAGAGTTTTCGCACTCTTAAGGTCAGATGCTGTGGAGTGGATTCCAGAATTAATCTTGCTCATAAGACAGGATCAGTTCTTACCTTCAAGGAGCAATGACTTCTGCCTTCATCCAGACCAAACATGGCTTTCTCACAGGCTGAGAGGTTTTTAATTCAGCAATCTTTACCCTTTATTACATTACTGGTCTGTAGCTGTTTCTCCTAAGAGTGTGCCGGGGGGCACTTGACCTTGAAATTCCCAGCGGGATATGGAAATTGTAGAAACCAGCTCCAAGAACCACTGTAGCCTCTGGTGGTGCTTACTACTGCAGGGCATTTTCTCTCTTGTTTGTTAAAAGTGTGTGCATGTGCAAATAGTTATACTTGTATGTGCATTTTTATGTGAACCCTTAGTGGTATATCAGTGTATGTATTGAGCCTCTTTGATAACCAGTTATCTCTTCATCCTGAAATACAAGGTCTTTGAATCTGAAACAAACCAAGTGAGAATTTTTCACTACCTGCTCTGGACTTAGTGCTAGGTTAAGCAAACTGGAACAGCTGTTGTTCTGAAAGTTGGCAGCACTAGAGGTCTGGGCTGGGATTGGAAGGAGATCATCTGGACTCTCCCCAAATCAATAGAAATGGAGGAAGCCCTCTTCATCATCTAGTTCCCTTACTTCTTTGGAAGTTCCTGTTATATGTCCTTTCTTCAGAGCTGCCCTGATTAATTTGAGTCTTCTCTGATCCTTTGTACTTGGAATTCCTAGGTGATGGAACCCCTCCCTCCCTACCCCCCCCCCCGTTCCATTCATGTCACCAAAGAGACCCGTATTTACCACATCATTGATTTTAAAAGTCTTCAGTCTCTACTCATGGAAATACAAGAGGAGGTGGAAGAAAAGAAACAAGTGCTGCTTCTTCCTTCCTTTTCAGTTTACCCCTTACTAGGAAGAGAGAGGGCCAGCATAGCCCACAAGGGCTGCTATGTCACCTTCAAAGGACAGTCACCTGCCCTTCTCCCATGTAGCAACATGGTCACTTTTCCAAAAATAAAGGCAGGGATTAAGATTGGCTGTTCTTGGAACAACTGTTCTGTTTTATTAATACATTTTTGTAGTTGCCCAGTTTACCCCCAGGCTTGGACCTTAATTCCTCTACTATGATATTAGACAGCATTATAACCCCAGGAAACACTTTTATTCCCACTAAAATGATGGCCCACAGGTCCCTTGAGGTTTCTCCAGAGGTGCTTGTCTGTGAAGATGCACACAGACATGAAATGATACACACGCACAGACTCCCAACTCACAGTGACGCAGCGCCATGGCCAGAGTGAGGTATATACAGAAATAGCCTCTCACATACTTACTGGCTCATTTTGTATCTGAGGGGTTTCCAGAGCTGAAACTAACTCCTTTCTCTCCCACTCCCTGAAGATATTCCTCCCCTTCACCAAAAGAGGCGGGGGGAACCAAGATATTGTTGGATTCTGTCCTGTAATATGGGAAAGATGCCTGTGGATATTATTTCTCTGGACATTCCTTTCCATAGATTTGATTCCTGGTGGTAGGGAAGAAGCCTTATGAGCCTTCTACCTCAGTGATTTAAAAAAAAAAAAAAAAACTAAACAAAAACCAATTCTGCCAGACATAAATGTCATCTGTTTGTATTTATGCGGTTTGCTCTGCCCAATCGACCTTTCTGCCCAGGTTTAATGATGCCACTTAAAAAGCCATTCACACGTCCCCTCTCCTTTCAGAGCTTTCAGGCTGAAATTGATTTCCTTATTCAACCCCCTTCTCCCCCTTCCCACTTCAACCCTCCCCTGATTATCTGGAAGTGCTGTCACTGGGCAATAGGGTGGTTTTCTCTCTCTTTTTTTTTTTTCTTTCTTCCTTTCTTTTTCTTTTTTTATTGTCACGTCCATTAAAAAGTAGCGACAGTTTGGCTGTAACGGATGCCACCTGCTTTTGGCTGGAGGAAGAGAAGCATAAAAATCAGCTCATCAGCGTAGTGCTCTGTGTCCTGGCTGAGTGAAGGAACAATGCTTCAGGCCAGCGGGGGAGGACTCAGTGTGGGGAGGACCAAGGCTGCGACCGAGAACCCTGGCTTTGTTTTTGTTGGGATCAGAGAAAATATATGAGGACTTTGTCTTCTTTCCCCCTCCCCTTGAGCCCTCTAATAGCTCCTTATGGCTACATGTTGGTATTAGAAAGAGCTTCCGCCTTGCTTATGCCCACACCCTGCACACTCACATGTCCCCCACCGTTTCCTGGCCTGAGGCACTAGGCTCAGATTATGAGCTGCCTTCTAGAAAGCTGCAGATGTGATTATTTTTCTGTTGGCCCCCTCAGGTAGCAATGAAGTGTTTGAATAAGGTCAATTGCAATTTTGTTGGTAGAGGATGTTGGAGCAGGTGGGGCTCTTAGAATGGGGGGGGGGGGCATGCCCAGAGCACCTATAGTAAGGGAGGAATTGTTAAATGCATGACACTCCACAGCTATTCGATTTTCTGGTGGCCCTTCTACAGGCCATGCTGATGAATACCCTGTCCCCTGTGGCAGAGGATGGGGAGAGGTGAGCCTGTCGCGCTGAGTATTTGTGCTCTCTGATTAGATGAACCCCAGAGGGTGGGGGCCACAAATTGACTGGAGAATAGGGTATGACAGATGCTGTGTCTCCTGCGCTGCTCTCTCAGGCCTCTCGCCACTTCTTTTCCTTCCCTTTGACCGATGCTACCCGAGAAAAGCAATCGTGCTCAGTTCCCAGCATGACTGGTGCCCAGGGCAGAGGCTGCAACATTTCCCGTCACAAGAAGCAATGTGACGGCAGCAGCAGTGGCCGCCTCAGAGCACCGAGCTGTGAAAACGGCTGCACTGCAGCAGGTTTTTGAGCTAGTCTCATTTCTCTACTGCCACACACACATGAACTCAACCTGTCCCTCAACACACATAGAGCCTGAGAGATCAAGAGCAAACTCTTGGGCTGCACAATCCCCTGTGGGGAAGCAGAGCTCCTGCCCATCCCTCCCAGCAGGGACTGTCATTCAAACTGCTTCTCCCTGATCCCTTACCTTGCTTTTCACCGAGAGCAAGATTCAGGACTTAATGTCTTCCACACTGAGCTCTTTGCTTCCCCCGGCCTGTGAGAGGGTGAGGCTACCTATGGTTGTCTGTGCTAAAACTTCAAGATCACATCCAGTCAGTCACCTGAGCCTCTCAGCAAAACCTTCCGGGGGGGCTGCCCCTCCCACTCTTCCTTGCAGCCACTAATTCAGAAGCTCCTCGCTCTTTTTCAGTAGCTTTCTAACTCTTCGTCCTGCTGCTGGTCCCTCCCTCTTTCCAGCCATTTTACAGCCGCCTGCTTGAGTTAGCTCCCTCAAGTTCTGTTCCTAACACCTACATGATAGAGACCCTTAGTAGAACGTGCTTCAAACTCAGACGCCAACTGTTTGCTTACTTTCTGACTCCCTGATAGATTGTCCATTCCATAAGGGCAAGCACCACATTTATTTGTTGTACACCCAGTGCCCAGCATAGGAACTGGCACATAGTAAGTGTTCAATAGATGTTGAGTGGATGCATAAACATAATCTCATCTCCTGCTTCCCCTGCATAACCGCTGTGCCTCAGCACCTTGAATTGTCATTTGCTGAATATGATATCCAGCCCTATGCCATTCCCAATTCACCCACCCTTGCCCAAAAAGTGCTTCGTGGCCTGGCTTAGTGAAGCTGTGTGCACTCATCTTCTCCAAAGCAACCAAAGATCACTGACCTATCTTCAGCCATTACCAGAAAAGTCTGCACGTGCCTGCAGCCCTGGCCCGAGCCCCAGACTGGGACCTGTACCATGCCCAGACATTTGAGCAATCTGACCTGAACATTTGCTAATACCCAACTTTGACAGAATAGAATAGTTTTCTGCCAAGCATACCAAAGGACCCCTCACCAGGTGAAGGCCAGGAGAGCATTGGCATCTGGGACTCAGGTCTCTTTCACTCAGACTTTCACTGGTTCTGGGAGAAGGGAGTCAAAAACTAAATTAGCAACTACCTCAGCTCCCTGGCAAGACACATTTTAAGTGACCCTGAGGCAAAGTGGGAAAGTTTGTTTACTGGCTTTCACACTCAGGGTTATTTGGAAGGTCAGAATATAGTTTGAATTCACCACTAACCCCTTTCTTCCTCTCACATAGGAGTGTCACCTTCTGGACCAGGTGTGGTGGTCATGCAGCTGAATGTCCCTAATGGACCCCAGCCCCCCCAGAACCCATCCATGGTCCAGTGGAGTCACTGTAAATATTACAGCATGGACCAGCGCGGGCAGAAACCTGGAGACCTGTACAATCCTGACAGTAGCCCCCAGGTGAGTCCTGCCAACTGGCGTCGTCTCGGCAAGGAGGTGACCAGATTCTTCTCGGGGAATAATCATTGCCATTGACTGAGCAGCCTCCTGTACACGTCTGTGCCTAGGTACTCTTCTGGGAGAGTCACAGGCAGGAGAGGAGAGAGCATCTTCTTTCAAGGAGCCTAAGAGCTAAGGGACACATACTTGAAAATGCTAAGAGAATACTTAAAACACTGTGTCAAAAAGTGGATATTAAAATAATAGGTATTAATTAGGGACTAAGGGAGCTATTGAAAGGAGCAGTCGGACTTTGGCAGGTTCTGCAAGAGACGCTTTGTGAGTGAGGTGAACTTTAAAGCCACGCCGTAGGTCTATCCAGAGGGTGATGTTTGGTGTGTACATAATGTGTGCTCCTCTCTCCTACAGGCCAACACACAAATGAGCAGCAGTCCCGTCACATCTCCTACCCAGTCTCCAGCACCCTCTCCTGTCACCAGCCTCAGCAATGTCTGCACAGGACTCAGTCCCCTTCCTGTCCTCACACAGTTCCCCCGGCCTGGGGGTCCAGCACAGGGTAAGGGGTTAGACTAGGGTTGGCTGCTGCCAAATTCACCCTTCACCGCCCATTCCCAAGTGAGGAAATCCAGACACTAGCAACAGGCAGGAAACTAGTGTGCCTGGTCCTCCAACTCTGGGAGCCAACTCTTCCTTTAACATCCCTGTTTAGGCACTGCCCCTCTCTAGTGCTGCCCACAGTCTGCTGACTGACTGCAGACCTCCTTTACGTGTTTAGTATTTACTACCAAGTAGGGTAGGTGACTATGAGCTGGGAAAAGAAACTCACTGTACTTTTTTTTTTTTTAAATCACTGTAAGTTCTTTTAAAATTTTTTAATGTTTATTATTTTTGAGAGACAGAGCATGAGCAGGGGAAGGGCAGAGAGAAGGAGCACAGAATCTGAAGCAGGCTCCAGGCTCCGAATGTCAGCACAGAGCCCGATGCGGGTCTTGAACTCATGAACCGCGAGATCATGACCTGAGCCGAAGTCGGACGCTTAACCAACTGAGCGACCCAGGCACCCCAGAAACTCACTGTACTTTCTAATGAACCAAAGACTTGAACATATCAGTACTGAGCCTGAGGACTAGGACTATGGGGCTGTATTAGAAACAGTGTGGTTTTAGAAGAGAGAACACTGGAGTTGGGTTAAAAGGCTTGGGTTCAAGTTCTGGCTCTATTACTAACTACTTTTGTGATACTGAGTGTGGTTAAACTTGGAACCAGACCTCAGTTTCCTAATCTATAAAATCGGGTTAATCACACATAAAATGGAAATAATTTTTTTTTAATTTTTTTTTAACATTTATTTATTTTTGAGAGAGGAGACAGAGCACGAGCAGGGGAGGGGCAGAGAGAGAGGGAGACACAGAATCCAAAGCAGGCTCCATCCAGGCTCCAAACTGTCAGCACAGAGCCCGACGTGGGGCTCGAACCCACAATCGTGAGATCATGACCTGAGCCAAAGTCGGACGCTTAACCGACTGAGCCACCCAGGTGCCCCTAAAATGGAAATAATCTTATTCATTTCTGCCTTGGCTGTCACAAGCAGTATAAAAATCAGATGAGAGTATGATTTAAGAACTTTAAAGTGCTCTGAAATCTAACATTTATCAACACAAATTGGTAGCACTTACGGTGCTTAATATGTATGAAGCATTACTAGAAGTGCTTTGTGTGTCCTATATTCATTTAACCTACTTAGCAACACTATTGAGGTGAAAACACACCCAATCTACCATTTCCAGTAACAGAGCCAGGATTTGAACCTAGACAATTTGGCTCCAGGCCTGTGCTTTTATCCACTACACTGTATTGCCATGCAGCATGAATCCAAAACTTGAGCCCTGGGTTTGGGGTAGAATAATCTATATAAGAAATTAGGGGTGCCTGGCTGGCTGAGTCAGTAGAGCATGCGACTCTTGATCCCAGGGTTGTGAGTTCAAACCCCATTTGGGGCGTAGAGATTACTTAAAAAAAAAAAAGAAAGAAAGAAATGAAACACATTCATAAGAGTCTGTAGGTTTTCTCCTGGGCATTTTGTCTGCAGTGGATAGAGCCCTTCTTCAAGGGTAAGAGAACCTAAAAGCCCCGTTTGCGTGAGATACAGCTGAGAGCCAAGCGGTTTAGGAAGAGAGACAACTCTTCAATCAGTCACATGGGTACTCCCATCATAGAAGAAGTAAGAATAGTATGCATTGTTGCCATCTATCTCCAAAGCCCCCTAAGGTCTCCTAAAAGTCATACCATGAAGTTCTAACTCCCAGAAAACCATCTGTTCTTCGTCCCTAGGTGATGGGCGCTACTCCCTCTTGGGCCAGCCATTACAGTACAATCTGTCCATCTGCCCTCCCTTGCTCCATGGCCAGTCGACGTACACGGTACACCAGGTAAGGGTGTCCGCCGTCCAGGCCCCTGTCTCTGCGTCATCCACCTCAACCAGCAGGGTAGACAGGGGAGCTAGCACAGTGAGAATGGATAAAGTGGGGAGGCCCTACCTCTCTCCCATGCTCAGTCTTCCCACCCAGCCCCAGTGCTAAGAAGGAGGGACTCTTTGTTTCTCAGCGGCCACTCTGGCCAGTCGCCCGCCTGGTGGAGCCAGTTCTCAGGGTTGGGTACTGCTCCTTACTCTCTCAGACAGACATTAGGATGCAAGGCAGTCAGTGTTGTTTACCTGGGATGAGAGTTATCTTTCGAATGTTGAAGGGACAGACTGGATTGAAGCATGGAAACCGGAGCAAGAGACAAGCACTCAAATCTGCCTCCACTGACCTGGGGACAACAGACGTTGGTAAGTGACAAGATGCTGAAACCCCAAGAGAAGGTGCTCACCCCTCCGGCCTGCATCACCAGCCTGGGACCAGTGGGAAACCCAGCTTGGGGTGGGGAGTAGAAATAGGACTCTTTTGTACTCAAGAGCAGGGAGAAACTGGAGAATTGAAGTATCTGTCTTCCTTACCAAGCCATTTCAGGTGCTTGGAAAGGTGATGGTAAAAATTGAGAATAATACAATGGTCGGCAGTGCTGAGCCTATTAACAGAGAGTCTTGTGGGAGTGGTCCTGACCCTAATCTAGGATGTCTGCCTTGTAGTCCTAGGCCTTTTTATGGAGAAGTTTAACAAGAGAATATGGGGGGGAGTAACACCCCCCCCTGCAGGCCTTCCACACTAGGCGTATAAGATCTCTCAGATTACCAGGTTTTTTTTTTTAATGTTTATTTATTTATTTTGAGAGAGACAGAGAGTGCACACGTGTGTGTGCTTGAGCTGGGGAGGGACAGAGAGAGAGGAAGAAAGAAAATCCCAAGCAGGCTCCATGCTGTCGGTGCGGAGTCCGATGCAGGGCTTGATCTCATGAACC
Source organism: Cryptoprocta ferox (assembly GCA_028646485.1). Lineage (NCBI taxonomy): Eukaryota > Metazoa > Chordata > Mammalia > Carnivora > Eupleridae > Cryptoprocta > Cryptoprocta ferox. The sequence goes on from CM053571.1 coordinate 55,237,018, forward strand.
ATGAGATCATGCCCTGAGCCTAAATCAAGAGTCAGGTGCTTAACCGACTGAGCCACCCAGGCGCCCATTGGATTACCCCTATTAGCCCCATTGGTTTGCTTATTTAGGAAAGGAAGGGAAATGGACTTCCCTAGATGATAAGGAAGAGGGATCTTTTTGGGCCAGCCTCTGTGAGGGGCACTATGCAATATATTTCAGATTGGGCTACTGACTTTGTGCAAGAACTGAAGTGTAGGTCTCCAGATCTGAAGTCTGGGATTCTGATCCCCCGTTTCTTCTTACCTATATCTCTGGTCTAAGAGAAGAAAAAGGCTTCTTTGTTTCTCATAGCTGCCTAGATGGTGGGGGTGTTGGCTTGATTTGGGGAAGTAAGTGGGCAAAGCCAGGCTTTGAGGACGTCATCTATAGACTTGGGTCAGCTGCTTGCTTCTCTGCTGGCTGGTTTCCAGTCCTCCGTACTGTCACCTCTCATAACCATGTCCTCTCTGCTCGCCTTCCAGTCCTGGGCCGGGTGCTGGAGGTGACAGATCTCCCTGAGGGCATCACTCGAACTGAGGCGGACAAACTCTTCACTCAGCTTGCCATGTCTGGCGCCAAGATCCAGTGGCTCAAGGATGCTCAGGGGCTGCCTGGCGGGGGCGGGGGGGACAACGGTGGGACTGCTGAGAATGGCCGCCACGCGGACCTCGCTGCCTTGTACACCATCGTGGCTGTCTTCCCCAGCCCCCTGGCTGCTCAGAATGCCTCCCTTCGCCTCAACAACTCCGTGAGTCGCTTCAAACTTCGAGTGGCCAAAAAGAACTATGACCTGAGGATCCTGGAGCGAGCCAGCTCCCAATAAACGGAGGAGGGGAAGGGACCGGCACAGTAGGGGTGGAGGCAGGGCGGAGGGGGTCAAGGGATCCTGACAGACTACGGACAGAGGCAGAAAGAAAGGTGACAGACACTGAACTGGAGCCTAAGACAGTGAGGATGAAGATGGAAACAGACACTCACACTGGCACTGGACTCCTCCTCACTCCCCTGCCATGGATCCCCTCTTTTTCCCTGGTTGGCCCCCCTTGCTTCCCTCTCCTTCCCATCCTCTTCTGTCATTTTTTATCTCTTCTCCCACCATGAAATTAATTTTTTTCACATTTTTTTGGTCAGGTAGAATTGGGAGGGTCCCACGCTCCCCTATTCAATTTCCTCTACCATCCCAAGCTCCTTTTCATTTCTGGTCTTTATGAATATATTTATATGGACAGAATTAAGAAAAGCAAAATTGATTTCCCCTTTTCTCTCACTTCCCCCATCTTGTCTCCCCAAACCCCAAAGAGTTAAAACGGGCCTCCCCCCCACCTCCCAGAACACTTGTATATTGTTTGAGGTTCGTGCCGCAGTAACAGACAGTATTTAATTGCACATACAGATGTTTGCTGGGTATATTCACTGTAAATTTTATTTAATCTGATTTTTTGTTTGTTGGGGGGTTATTTGGGGGGAGGTTGATTTTGTTTTTAAATATAAAAAAAAAAAATCTGTCACTGGACGTCAGTCCCTGTTTCTCTGTTGCTGACATGGTGGGGGTGGGGGGTGGAGGTCCTGGGTAGGTACAGCCCCACAGCTTGTTGGATAAATTTCATGCTTTCCTTAGCATATGCACACATACCTTCCTAACACTGTTCCCTGCATCCCATCCTCCTCCTTGTACATGATATTCTGATAGATGGCTGGATCTCTAATGGGACTTTTGTCCTGGCCTCTCCCAACTCTGCCACTAAGTGTGCCTTCATCAAGCACATCCGTTTGCAACTCCTGACCTCTGACTCCGTATTAGTAAAGTAGGAGACTTGAACTAATTTGCTTATCTCTGAGGTTCCTTCCACTATGTTGATTCTGTGATACTCATTCAGGGCCCTCCTGGCTGAGCTGTGGAGGGGTGAGTGAGATCCAGAACTGCGTTGAGATGGTGGCCTCATACATGTCCAGAATCCGATCTTCTGAAAACTTCCAGGATGGAGGACTTGGGCCTTTTTTACGAAAGCTAGAGGATTGGGTTCTATGTGGAACAGAAGTGGATGTTCTTACAGGAAAGCTACATCAGTTGAACTTGAAGGGCCAAGATGCTCATTTACCCGGGCATGCTCAGCAGTCCCTGTCCTATGCAACTGAAGAAACGTGAAAAACAGGCTATCCACCCGCATGGATGGAGCTTTTCCTCTCTCTGAAGCTTCTCAAAGCTAGCCCTGTGGTTGTGCAGCCTGTCTGACCAGGGCCATTAAGAGCCATCCAGCAGGCCCTTTTCAAGCTCACCCACCCCTTAACGAAAGAAAATAGAGTAGTGACAGAAGTGACAAAGCACATTACCCTGGAAATCTCTTGGGTCTGGGCAGCAGTATCTCTAGCCAGGCTCCTCTGAGGCTTGTCTGACCCAACCTCCAACATAATCCTTTACTTCTTACAGATAGATACAAGGGATAAAGCAGCACTACATGACCACCTCCAAATGGCCCTCCTCCGAGATCTGAGGAGTATCTCCTCTTTCAGCCATGTCACAACCCAGAGTAGGAGAAGGCCGCATCCCTGTGAGATACGAATGTCAGATAGCTCATCAACCCATAAGCTCATATACCGGGGCATCAGATGAGGGAGGTGGAATCAGGGAATCAAAATGATTTGGGAAGTGTGAGGCTTGGCTGTCCTACCTCCAAAAGTGTGCAGTCCTCCTGGAGAAGCAGAAGCAGACATTGCTTACAGATGAGGAAAAAAACCCTGTGTGGTAGCTTTTGCCTCAGTCCAGTGTTAACGAGACCATCTCTACCTGATCATTAGACCCTCACTCTCCCGGAGCCCCTCAGATGGAAGTCCCAGCCTGGTTTTCAGTAGCTCAGAGAATTCACTTCACCCTGGGGGTGAGGTTTTAGAATGGGAGGAAGGATGGCTCTGGGGGCACTGGAGAGGATAAAGCAGTACTCTGCATGTTCCCCACTCCCTTTCAGGGTGGCAGCAAGGTACCCCTCCAGCTAACCAGGGATGCAGAATACAGGCTAGTCTGGCTGACAGGAAACCTCTGAGAATTCAGAGTCTCCTTTCTCACCAGTACCTAGCCTTTCCTTCCTAAAGGTTTGAGGCTAGATCAATGCTTGAGGGTGTAAAAACATGACCACAGGAAGACAGTGGCTGAAAAATCAAAAGCTAGTTCCTAAAGTTGGTCCAGGAAGCTGGACTTGGAGAGGTGTTTGGACCTTGGGGAAGACTGTTTATAATTATATCTTTACATTCAGTCATCTAAAATCGCCTAAGCAAGTATGCAGCATGAACAGACACTGCCCCTTCTTGAATTTAGCCAGAACGGACCTGTACACGGTAGATGAGAAACCAGGGCACAGCGGCTTTGGGGGTTGGGAGGAGTTAGGGTCCGGCCCAGCCCAGACCTCCCCGTGTCCAATTTCTCTGTGTCAGCTGTGGCGCTCAGCTGTCCACTTTCCTCCAGCCCTGTCATTTCAGCTCTGACACCAAGGCGAGAGACTAGGAGGTCTACAAATAACGCCTGGGTAGCCGCTGTGAGTACAGAGGGTACTGGGGGGGCTTAGCCCCCAAGGAAGAGGACCCGTCGTCCCCCAGCACCACCATCAAGACCCCAGGGGCTCCCTCTTTCCTCCACAGACTGTGGACTGACTTAGGGAATCCCAAACGTAAGTTGCCTCTTCATCCCCTGCCCATTGCCAGGACTGCTTCCCCAATCTGAGTCTATTCAACGTCTTGGTTTCTCTCTTGCCTGTGAGGAGTTAGGGTTTTAGGAGTGAAATTATTACTCTACTCTAGGACAAGAACTAGGATTGGAGGGTGGGGTGGGGGTGGGGTCAAGGGAATGGAGTAGTAAGGGAAGGAAAGGTTCATATTACTCTGAAAACTTAAAATAGCTGAGGACTGAGGCAGGCTGGGAACTAGGCCCTGGGCCCTGGGGACTCTAGAAAGGGGTAGGGGAGAACAAATGTCCCCAGCCCAGCCCTCCAGGCATGCTTCTCGACACACCCATTAAACCTCTTGAAACAAGGGTGGTCTGGGAAGGTGTGTGTCACATCTCGGTTGCCCACAGATTCCCAGGAGACAACAAACTGTAGGAAAATCCCTAAACCACGCAGCTTTGAGCACCATGTTGGGGCTGTAAATTCGGGTTGCCCCTCAGGGTGGAAGGATAGGTATCTGTTTGAGGAACTGGTTGGGAAGCTCTTTAGTCTGTTGCACTTTTCTCTGGACCTCCATGGACTCTTTCTGTTCGTAAGCCTGTCCAAGGATTTCTGTTTAACAAAAGTCCTCCCAGAGTCTCCCTTTCAAGGACCACCCTGCAGTGAGGGACAGTAATTAGGAAGAATGGCGGTCAGGGATTAGATTACACAGTGGGGTCCAACCTCTTACAGGATGACAGAAAAGGAGGTGCTGGAGTCCCCCAAGCCCTCCTTCCCAGCAGAGACTCGGCAAAGTGGGGTGAGTCTGGGCCTCTGACCACCGGGTGCAGGGAGCTGGGAAGCCACTGCAGCCCTTGCAGAAAGCTTGAATTGATCTCACTTGTATGTGACTCATTTACTGTCAGAACGCCAGCCAGCGCCTGCAGCCCCCAGTACTCCTAATCCTGGTGTGTGCCCCTTGCCCAGGCTAGAAAGAGGTTTAGCTTCTGCCTTACCTGCTCTAGAGAGCATGACAGTCCTTTTAACTTTGGGTTTCCTCCCCTTCCCACTCCCCTCCCTCCCTCAGCTACAGCGGCTGAAGCAGTTATTCAGGAAGGAGTCCCCTGGGACGAAGGAGATGGAGCTTCCCCCAGAGCCCCAGGCCAATGGGGAGGCAGTGGGAGCTGGGGGTGGGCCCATCTACTACATCTATGAGGAAGAGGAAGAAGAGGAGGAGGAGGAGGAAGAGCCACCCCCAGAACCTCCTAAGCTTGTCAATGATAAGCCTCACAAATTCAAAGATCATTTCTTCAAGAAGCCCAAGTTCTGTGATGTCTGTGCCCGGATGATTGTGCGTGAGTCACGAAGGGAAGCGGAGAGAGCGTGATGTGGAAGGCAGATGGTGGGGGAAAGGGCTCAGGAGTGGAGTGTTGTGTAGACAGGCCGTGGCAAGAGATGGCTTTAGGAGAACAGTATTAGAGACTGAGAGTGTGGGGTCCTAGACAGAAGAGGGATCTGGGAGCTAGAGTAGCAGCACTGGTACAGAGCTGAAATCAAGAACCTCACCCACATGTTCTTCCCTCTCCCAAGTCAACAACAAATTTGGGCTTCGCTGTAAGAACTGCAAAACTAACATCCACGAACACTGTCAGTCCTATGTGGAGATGCAAAGATGCTTCGGCAAGATCGTGAGTAGGCTCTGCGGAGCGAGGAAGCAGCAGGGAGGGGACATGTGGCCAGCTCCCCCCTCCCAGCCCCCCCCCCCCAAGTCATCATATCCATTTCCCTGCGTTTTCTTTCTCAGCCCATCTCTTACTCTAAGAAGAAGCTGCACTCACGGGACAGATGGGGTTCTGGGCCCTACGCTGCTGTCTCTAATGCTTTCTCCCATCCCGCCCTACAGCCCCCTGGTTTTCATCGGGCCTATAGCTCCCCACTCTACAGCAACCAGCAGTATGCTTGTGTGAAAGATCTCTGTAAGTGCTCCATGTGGGACCCCAGGGAAAGGGGAAGCCTAGAGATGGTTCCAGCACCACCTCTCGATTTGGAAGCCAAATTCTGACACAGAAAGGATCTATTTCCCCTAGTTCTTTCTCAACCTAATATTGTGGCCATCTTGATTGAACACAGAGTCCATACTCCTATGCTAGAGCCGAGGGAGATGAGATTAAGCTAGGGCTCCACACAGCTAGCAGGAGACAAAGCCAAGACTGAGACCCTCACCTGCCTCGCTTCAGACTCTGTGCTCTTCCTACGTAATGCCCTTTCTAAGCAAGACCAAGGATTCTAGACCATCCTCGTCCTTCTTACAGAATAATACCAGTCTCAGGGCTAGACCAAGAGCTGCGGGCATCCTGGGCAGATCATAATTTGGCAACTCTTACAAACATACTCGTTGACAATGTACTCAACATTTATTTGGAGGAGAGGCTGAACTGTGTGAGGAGCATGGGTGGAAAAAAGAAGAACCCACTGGTGGCAGCACCCCAGCTTGCACATGCCACTCAGCGGAACAAAAGCCAGCAGTTAAAGGACCACTCTCCTTAGAAGGAGAATAGTGATTGTGAGCATTCCCCAACTCCCAAGCAACTTGTTAGCAAAGTTGTCTGTCCAACATCCTATAATGCTCTGCCTGGAAGGAGTGCTGGTAAGTGTTTTTCTCAATCACATTACATTTCCAGTCGTGTTTTTAGAGCTCTTTATAGATTGATGACCTAGGTATGCCCAGCTGACCCTTCCCTAGTCCTACACGCGTGCACACGTTATCTCTCTACTCGCTCCCGCCTCTCCCTTACTTAGGAGGTCTCTCTTTCCTCCAAGCCTCTCTCTGCTTCCCCAGTAATGGCTTCATTCTTCTCCCCTTCCCCCTAGCTGCTGCCAATCACAATGATCCTGTGTTTGAAACCCTGCGCACTGGGGTGATCATGGCTAACAAGGAACGGAAGAAGGGACAGGCAGATAAGAAAAATGTGAGCACCATACCTTCCTCCTGAGGTCCCCTCAAGACATTCCATGGAACAGTTGGTCCTGTCTCCTCTCTGGAAAGGAGAAGGAGGGGGTTCTCTTCCCCTAAAACTGCAACAGACAAATTTTTCGCATGCAAAACAGAAGCTAGGGATTCTCTTCCCCTAAAACTGCAACAGACAAATTTTTCGCATGCAATCTTAGAGGGCCTCTGGTTGAGAACTGCCATAGTGTGTGTGTTCTTCAGAATCTCCCTTCTGAAACTGTCAGATTAAGCACCATAACCACCTGAAGCCTAGGCCCCAGGCTCCTGGCATTGCTGGACAACAGAGGCAAGAGCTATGCTTTTTAGACTTGGGGAAGAGAACTTACCATGCCAAGTAATCAGAATTCTAGAGCCGAGAAGGGCCCATGAAGATGCGTGAAGAGTCCACGAACATCATCTCATCTGACTCACTTATTTTAGAGATGAGGAAACTGTTGCTCAAGACCAGCAGCCAAAAGCAACTTTATTTCCTTTTGTAAGAGGGTTACTAGACTGGTAATGCCGTAGACTTGCCTGGAGTCTGCCAAAGAATGTGTTAGCATATCCTTATATCTTTCCGGACAACCAGGACGGACTGATGGGGATCACAGTTAGATGGGGTCCTAAAACTGGATGAATGACTGTGCCCAAAGGATCCAGGTCCTTTAGGGAGTGTCTGGCTAGAGAGCATGATTTGGTCCTCAGTCCTCACCTGTGGGTATTTTTCTTACTGGCGCAAATTGCATTATCCCTTAAGTTTGTGGGAAACCCAGGAGGGAAAACGTAGACGCTGAACAGTATATTCAAAAATCTTACAGACTGGAAGAAAGGCCCAAAACCAATAATTTAAAATTTTTTCAGGAAAAATGCACATGTCTGTTCTTGGATCCAAAAAATCAACTGCACAAAAACAGACTAGGGATTAGCCTCAGAGTAGTTGATATGGAGGTTGGGTGTAAGTTGGAGATTTCTGTGGAATGAATTGTAACTTACAAGGCACTAGCAATGTGATTTGACTACTTCCAGAAAGGCAAGCACACTCGGGTTCTCTAAAGGGAATTAGAAAGACCGTGCTGCCATTTTTCTCTTACACACTGGGGTATTTTTAGGGACAGACATTATAGTAAAACACCTGGAATCAGGATCATAGGGGAGGAGGTGATTTGAAGGGACCAATTAGAGAAGAAAATACAGGAAGGACTTACCAGCTCTCCTCAGACCTTTAAGGAGACTATGTTCGTTCCATATTGCTCCAGAGACCAAATCAGTACCAATTTACAAAAAGTTACAAGGAGACTGACATAGTTTTAATTCAGGGAATTGCCCTCAAATTGCATGAGCTTACTTTGTATGGTAGTGAGCCCCTTGTCGTGAGCTACATTCAAGCACAATGTGGATGGTTCACCTGCCAGAAAGTTTTCAGGAAGGCTGGGCATTAGGCTGGTGGTTGAACTAGGTATTTCCTCCAAGGCTCCTTCCAACCCTGAGATCCTGTTATTCTATAGTTCTCTGGCCTGGCTGGAGAGCCAGGGCAAGCATGGGTTCCCAAGAGAGTATCTTCCTAACTCTGGTACCTCCTCCAGCCCCTAGCAGCCATGATGGAAGAGGAGCCAGAGTCTGCCAGACCCGAGGAAGGCAAACCCCAGGATGGTGAGTGTCACCTACCTCCATCCATAGAGATGGAGTAGAGTCAGGGGCTTGGCTGGGGAGCAGGGCATGGAGGGCCAAAGGCCATGGCAGATTTGGAGATAAAAGAGGCTCTGCATGGGGCACCTGGGTGGCTCAGTTGGTTAAGGGTCCAACTTTGGCTCAGGTCATTATCTCATGGTTTGTGGGTTTGACAGTGCAGACCTGCTTGGGATTCTCTCTCTCTCTCTCTCTCTCTCTCTCTCTCTCTCTCTCTGCCTCTCCCTCCTCCTCCTCTCTCTCTCTTTCTTTCTCTCTCTCAAAATAAATAAACTTTAAATTTTTTTTTTAATTAAAAAAGTTCTGTGACAGAAGGGTAAAAGAATGAGAGTTACCTTCCAGGAACTAGAGACAGTTTTGGTGTTTCCCATCCCAGGAAACCCTGAAGGGGATAAGAAGGCTGAAAAGAAGACACCTGATGACAAAGTGAGAATCCTTTTTCCCTGCAGGAACCCCAGTCCACTCCCCACCCCAGGTCTGACACCACTCACGGTCTCCACAGAAGCTCACACTTACTCCATGGGGTCCCATCACCCTTAACCTGCCATCACCACACACATGCACCACAGTCCTCTCAGTTCAAGGACTTGGAATGTAGTGTGTCTGCACAATGCCCCTGCCTTGGACTCCTGCCCCTCAATGCGGGACAGAGGAGCCCAGAGACTCATCACCTCCTTTCACCCCCAGCACAAGCAGCCTGGCTTCCAGCAGTCTCATTATTTTGTGGCTCTCTATCGGTTCAAAGCCCTGGAGAAGGACGATCTGGATTTCCCGTGAGAGGCCTTAGGACTGGGACCCGGTTGGAAGAGGGGAGCGGAGGAGGGGAGGGTATGGCAGGGTACTGAGAGTGGAGGGGAGAGTCCGTCTCGTCATGGGAAAGGAAAAGGGGTATCAGGGCTTAGAGCCTGTTGGGGCTGGACCGGAGCCAGATATGTAAGTAAGCTCCCTCTCAGCAGCGTATCCCTTCCTTTCCCAGGCCTGGAGAGAAGATCACAGTCATTGATGACTCCAATGAGGAATGGTGGCGGGTAAGAGAAATGGCGGAGGCTAGAGTGGGACATGAGTTTAGAATCTGAAATTGAGAAACTGATTCTCCCTCCCATCTCCTCTAGGGGAAAATAGGGGAAAAGGTTGGCTTTTTCCCCCCAAACTTCATCATTCGGGTCCGGTCTGGAGAGCGTGTGCACCGCGTAACGAGATCCTTCGTGGGAAACCGCGAAATAGGGCAGATCACTCTCAAGAAGGACCAGGTAGCTCTGGTGCCCCGATCCAACCCCAGGCCCCAAGGTTCCTCCGCAAACCATAGTCCTTGCAGATCTTAATCCATTAGTGGGGCTAGGATCGGCCTCCAAAAATCCGGGCTCCCCTGCTCTCCTCCTCTACCATTTTCCCTTGATTCCTCTCCTCTCTAAACCTTGAATCCTTCAGATAGTGGTGCAGAAAGGAGATGAAGCCGGCGGCTACGTCAAGGTCTACACCGGCCGCAAGGTGGGGCTGTTCCCCACCGACTTCCTGGAGGAGATTTAGGCGTGCGGGCGCCGGCTGACGAGAGATACCCATGCCCCATTCTGGGCAGGCCCAGTGGAGGTTGGGGAGGAAAGGGGTGAAAGCAACTATGCTGGAAAGGGGAGGGGTGGGAAGGCCTGCCAGAGCGTGACGGGCCTTATGGGAAGGGACTGGTTCCCGCCCCCCTCCCCCGACCTAGGGCCTTGGATACCTGGTACCCAGAGCGGCCTCACCTGCAACTCCTCAGGCCCAGCCGTTGAGAGCTGGAAAAAGAACGCGTCTCCACTAGGAGGCGCCCTGGGGGTGTGGGAGGCGAACTGTCGAATGTTGCGAATGTATTAAAGTATTGAAAAAAGTTAGAAAAGTTTGTTCTTTAACTGGGGGCTGATGGGAGAGGGAGGAAAGGACCTACGAAGCGTTGGAGAATCTTCGCCAGCTGTCTCACCTCACTACCACCGGGTAACCAGACACCCACCTGGGCTGAGGCTGGTGGGAGGTGGGGAGACAGGTGCGTCCGCCAGGCGAGGCCTCTGTTGTCAGTGAAGAAAGGGGAGCCGGACTGGAGTCACCACCCCCCCGTCCTGGCGGCTAGGAGAAAGATCTGTCTGCAGGGTAGGTCCCCTTACCTCTAGGCGAGTTAGCCGCGGGCAGTTCCCCCCCTCCCACTCCCCCGCCCGTTACATTTCGGAACCTGGCTCAGTGCCGAGCTAGGCCGCCAGGGGGCGATGCAAGATCTTGGTTGGAGAGCTAGGGACTCGGCGAGGGAAGGGGGGCGGAAGGAGAGAACCTGAGACACCGTGCCGGAGACCCTGGGCCTGGGAGGGGGTGGGGTGCGTGCCGTCTCCATGACAACAGTTCCTCAAGTCCTCTGGGAACCGAGCGAGCGAGGCCGGGGGGCCTAACCCCTCCCGCGCGGCCCCCGCCCCAGCCCTTTGCGACAGGTACCGAGTGAGAGGGCGCGGGGCAGACAGCAAACCGGCTCACGCGGAGACCCCCCCTGCGGCGCGCCGTATGCAAATGTTATTGTTTGCATATGCAAATATGCAAATGTGCCGGCCCAGGTCAGGGTGGCAGGTGGTGGGGAGCGGGAAGGTGTGGGGAAGGGAGCTGAAGGATACGAGGAGTTTGGGGACCTGGGAGCGGACCAGTGAGAGGCAGCTTGAGATGGTCCCTAGAGTAGGGCAGGCCGAGGGTCTGGAGCTTGATGGCGGGTGGGGGAGGGTCAGCCCCGCCAGTCAGGAGAGCCTCTTCTGCCCGTTGTCTGCCAGGCCTGAGGTTGGCACCGCCTAGCAAGGTTGGCAGCGGGAGCCCGGGCACCATCTGCTGCTGGCGGGAGGGGGAGGGCAGAGGCTCAGCTGGGCTGGAGAAGAGAAGGGCCCGGGACGGACTCGCCCTGTCGTGGGGGTAGGGAAGCACATAGGAAAACTCAATGCGGAGCCTGGTTCAGTTTCCTGTTCCCTTTGCCCTTGACCGTCCCGGACGCCTGGGGGCGGCAGCGGGGTCATAAAGGAAGACTCAGGCAGCCCCCCTGTAATCACACTCGGGTTGGAATAAGAGCAGATCACAGGCACCCGCCTCTACCACCAACACAAATCAAGCCTTTTGCCCCCATCCCTCCTCCGGATATGCCTACCAAGAAAGGCGTGGTGGGAGGGGGTGTTAGTCGGAGGTCCGGGTGCGGGGAGTCTAGGTCTCGGGTCGTATCTCTTCATCAAGAGATATGAGCGACTCAAACCAAGATCCCCCGAAATCCTCGAGAGGGCCCCCCCACACAATGCTGAAGCAAAACCAATTTACTGGCTCATTGGGCGGCGATGCTGGTGTGGGGGTGCCGAGAAGCAGAGAGAGCGGCTGTTCTCCCCCCTCTACACTCGGGGGGCACCCTCCTCCCCCGCCTCATGGAGCCGGCAGCTGTCCCTAATTAGAGCGGCGGTTTAATTGGATTTATCAGCAGTTAATAGGAAATTAAGCAAAGGGCCCGAGAGAGGGAGGGCGGGAGGAGCGGTGAGGCCGGCTGTGCTGAGCTCGAAGGACGGGTGCTGGGGTGCCAGGGGTGGGGACATAGGCCCAGTATCGTGATCCAGCCCCGTGATCACACCCTTCCCCCAGTACTTGCCGCCCTTGAGCCCAGGCCTGCCAGCGGATAGTAGGACTCATATGAGGGAGGCAGAAGGGAAAGCGACCTTCTGTGGGCCCACACACCCCTCACCCCGCAAATGGCCGCCTAGGTGATGGATGATGTTGCCACACTCAGCAAAGGTCATAAGTCTGGGCCAAGGAACGGACTGAATTGAAAACAGACCGGAGGAGGGGCAGGGTTACTAGGGTCCAGGACACAACCCGCACCCTACTCCTCCACAGTGTCCACTCCTCTCTTAGCAAAGAAAGTGCCCCTTACAGTGGGAAGATTGGGCAGCACCAGGGAATGAGGGGGAATACAGAGTGACCCTCTTTTCCACGCCTGCCTCAACGGCTGTGTGGGCGTCCTGGGAGTCCCTCTCTCCTTCTGTTGCTCCCCCTCCTCTCCCCAAGTGCTGGGGTTGGGACTGGGGATTGACTGTAGTCAGAGTGGCCCAAGGTGTGCACCACCCACCCTAGGGGCCAAGGAAGGAAGCTAGCAGTCAGTCAAGCAGGGGAGCAGGGTCCACAGCCCCAGGCACTCCCTGTCACCAAAACCTCATTATGTGGCTAAGCTAACAAGGCCTGCTTCTGGGACCCCAGCAACCTCTCTGCCACACTCTACCACCGGAGGGCACAGACAGCAGCTGCTGTATATGTGCGGGTGCGAACCTTGAATGTGTGGGGGTTGGTGGGGGTCTGTGTCCCTGGAGATTATGGGTGTCTATGCCTCTGGTGTGTAATGTATGTGTGTGTGGGCCTGTGCCCTGAGCTGTGAGGTGTGTATATCAGAGCACGAGGTGTAGCGTATGTTGTTGGTATCTGTGCCCCTGGTGTGTATCCGTGTCCCTAAGTATGTATTTGTCAGTCTCGTCCCCATTCGCTCCCACTCAACCTCTATAATTTTCGTCTGGCTTAGCCCCTGGGTGTCTAGGTGTGCATACGTGCTCTGGCGTGTCTATGTGTCTGTGCGATCTTCACGCCTGGGTGTGCCCCGGTGTGGGCATTTCCGCGTGTCTCTGCCTGCAGGACTGTGTATGTGTGAGAATCAGGAAGAGCCGCCGGTGAGTGTGTATTGCTCTGGCGTCTCCGCCTGCAGGTGCGTGTATCTCCGTGACAGTGCGTGGGCGTGTGCCTGGGTGTGAGCCGCGCGACAGCGTGTATTCGAATGACAGTGTGACGCACGCGCGCTCCTGTGTGTGTGTGTGTGTGTGTGTGTGTGTGTGTGCGCGCGCGCGCGCGCGCGCGCGCGCCTGGGTGAGTCTCCCGCACCCGCCCCTTCCTCTCCCCATTTCTATTCCTCTCTCCTCTCCGGGCGGGCTTGGCTCCGCCGTCCGCATCATCTCCATCCATTATTGAAGAAACAGCCGCGTCCGCTCCAATCACATCAACACCCCCGCCCCCCTCCGTTGCGCTCGCCCCGCGGCCCCTCTGGGTGCTGGGGAGGGGGAGCCGCGGCGCGGCGGGGGCGCCGGGCAGGAGCGGATTCGTGACCCTGTGCCCCGAGCCGGGCCAGGCACCGGGACGCCGGGGTCCCCGGCGGAGAGCGCTTTGCATAAACAGATGGCGCGGGCGTCTTTGTCTCGCTCCTTCGCTCGCCGCGCGGCTCCCGGCTCCGAGGCTGTCTGGCTGATGCAATCATGATCATCTCTCGGAGCCTCGGGACCCGGCGCCCTTAATAGCGGCAGAGGGGGTCAGGGGCTCCCGGGCTCCCGAGCAGATGCTTGGGCACTGTGTCTTCCCTCCCGGGCGCCCCCTCCACGCCCCACAGCTGCAGAGGGAAAACGGAGGCCGCGCAGAGGTGACGGGCATGTGGAGGTGACCGGGAAGCGGACCCCGGGCAGTGCCCTGAGGTGTCCCCAGGCTCTCTCGTTGGACTGTTGCAGCCCCCCAGGGGCAGCAAGCCAGAGAATAGTAATAGAACTGGGGGATGGGAAGGGGGAGAGAAAGAGAGACAGAGACAGAGACAGACAGGCATTTGTAAAGAGAGTAGAGAGATGTAGAGGGAAGGAGAGACAAATACAGAGAGACACAGAAACAGATGCAGAGGGACAAAGCCTGGTAGAGAGAGCTGCAGAGGGAGAGACAAACAGACACAGCCAGAATGATAAAAAAAACAGAGAGACACAGACATACAGACACAGAGACAGACACAGAAAGACAGACAGGGCCTGAAGACTAAAGAGGCAGAAAGAAGGGTAGCCAGAGACTGGGGTAGGCAGGGTCACAGGGCAGAGGGCAGTCTTAGGGCGGGGACTTGGCTTCAGGCGTCTGGAGGGGACCAGTTGCGCAAAAGGGACCAGCCTGGACCCGTGGTGCCACCCCATAGCTGGCCAGGCGGGAAATGGCCCATTCCCTTCCGCACCTGCCCCTGGGCCCCCCTCACACCAGAACAGGGGAGGCTGAGGGACCCAGTGCCTTCGCAGCGGGAGTGGCAGGAGCGGTAGGCGGGACGTGGACGGACACTCCAGGCACTGACTTACCTGCCCGAAAGCTGTGGGGCGCAGAGCCTGCGCGACCCGATAGGGGGCGCCCGAGGCATCTCCCCTGAGAGCTTGGGAGCAGCTCAACCTCCAGGGGGCGCCCCGCGCCCTCAGCCCCAGCAGCCAGCTCGCTCCACCCAGCCCAGCTGCTTTTGACAAGCGGTGCAGCCAGCCGGCGGATTAGTGTCCTGGCGCGATTTCGCGTTCAGAATCTGGTCCCCACGGGACCCCCGCACGCCCCAGGCCACGCCTAATCCGCAGCTAATGACTTCTGCGGTTCCTCACCCGGCTCGATCAGCGTGGCCTGAGTCCTTCTGATGGGAAAGTGCGGGAAAGTGAGACATAGGATCCGGAACTCACGGAGTTCTGAGTCCCAGCTCGGCCCCAGAGATCACGATCCAGAAATGGGAGGGGGCTAAGAAGTAGGGTCAGGGTCAGAGACTGGCACCAGAAATGGGTGCAGGGTCAAAGAGCACTGGCGAGGCCAGAGAAGAAGCAATAATAAGGTAATAAGACGCTTGGAAAGTGGGGGTGGAGGCCCACGGCAGGAGGGACAGTGGTGTCTCTAGGACAGCGGCGGGGCAGAGTGTCCGGAACGCGCTAGATCCTGATCACCAAAAACTCGCAAGAAATGGCACAGGAGAGTGGGTGAGGCCCAGAGAAGCAGAGGGGCGTGGCTCAGGGGCCAGACGTCCCTGTTGTGTCCTGGCGCCCCAGCTGTGCCATACAGAGCCAGATGTACAGCCCAAATGTGCTGCCCCTGGAGCTCGAGCCCCGGGATTGATTTTTAGTCCCTAAGACTGGAGGGCTGGGGGGCACGAGTGACAGGACACTCCATTCCCTGGCCCGGCCCTCGAGGGGTGGGTGCTCTGGGAGGGCCAGGCTCTGCGCTGCTCCAGGTTCTGACATCCCGTCAGTCCCCCTCCTCCGCTCGCCCCCCCCCCAACACACATCGCAGCGAGTCTCTGTCTCTTTGTTCTCGCCGTGTCTCTGACACTTTATCTCATTATCCGCCGGAGGGAGGCGGAGAGCCGGGGACCCCGCAGCCTAATTACAGCCGTGCTTGTCAGCTCAGGGGGCGGGGGAGGTATCAGCGCCGGGAAAGGGAGGGGGCCCCCAGGAAGGGTCGCTTCCTTCCCTGCACCCCACCCCCCAGAGGTGGGTGCACCACTCGCCCCTGGCCACGCTGCCACAGGGCTCTGAAAAGGAGAAGTCGGGGAGCTCTGCGGGATTCGGCTGCCTGGCAGGCGGGAGTCGGGTGGGAGGATGGAAGTTAGCTAGGCAGTGAGGAGAGGTGGTTAGGACTGGGGGCCTAGGTCCCTATGACCCCAATTCCCCAAAGACGGTGGCGGTGAGCTTTGCCACCCTAAAAGCTAGCAGATAGCTAAGGTGGCTGTAGAAAGGGAGGCAATCGCTCTGCACTTCTGTGTGTCTTGTTCTCTTTCCTCCTTCATCTTTTCTATCGCTCCTTGACTATTTCCCTCACCCCATTCTCTTCCTTTCTATCACAGAGCAGAGAGTGGACTCCTTGGGTGGCTCTGACTTCACCCCTACTGGAGGTAGGCAGAGCAAGCAAGTCTATCAACCCCCCCCCCCCCCGCAAACTCTGAAAACTGACTTATTCTATGCTGAGCAAGGTTTAAACATTCTCCTGGCCTCCAAACACTATTTCAGGCCAACCACAACACAACTAAGAGAACTACCCAGGACTAGAGGAGGTGGGACTGCTTTAGTGCTGTGGGTCTGTCTGTCCCTCTCCTCCTTCCGTTACACTGTGGAGGGAGACAGAACTAGGGCCCTTGGGATCTGCTAGCTCTAGGGGTGTCAGGGAGGTACTTCAGATGCCCTCACTAGTCCCTGGCCCCTCTGCCCCACCCCCAGCCCCGGGAACACTCCACCCCCAGCACTTCGGCACTTAGCTTGCAAGTCTGTCTGCCTGACTCCCTGTCCCAAGGTGAGTCCCTCTCTCCACCTCTGGGTCCTCCCTCAATCAGTCTCTTGGTCAAAGACTGTGAAGTGTCTCTCTCAGACCAGCCCCAAGCCCCGGGGATGATGGTGTCCCCTGTGCCAGGTGCGGGCATCTGGAGGAGTGGAGTTGCCGAAAGCCCTCTGCTCCCCGACAATTCTCCCGCTCCGAGCCGGGAACTGCGGGAGGAAGAGATGAGTGGGGGCGGGGTGAGTCTGCCGAAGCGGGCCGGGCTGGGCTGGGCTGACCCCTCCCCAGACGGGGGCGGGACCCCAAGAGGAGTGAGGGAGCAGTGCGGCTGGGGAACATCAGACACAGGAGAGGCGAGATGGCGGGAACGAGCATCGGGGCCCGCTTCTATCGGCAGATCAAGAGACATCCCGCGGTGAGTTGGGTCCCCAGAGCCATTGTATCTAACTCCTAATTCTCTCGCTTCCCCGGCGGCCCCTAAATCTCCCTCTTGCCCAGTTCCCCCATTGCTCCTAAGCTTTTTCCTGCGTGCCCTCAATCTATCCCTGCAATATGCCCCGTGTCTCTTGACTTCCACCTCGGACAGGCTTGCTGTGGGGTGAGGGAGACGAAGGCTGGAAAGTTCCAGGTCCCCTCTCCCAGAAGGGAGCGCCAGCCCCGGGTGGGGGTGGGGACGGGTGCTGGCCGAGACGGTCGTTAAGAGGCGATTGGGACTGCGGGGAGGGGACTGACCCTGAGAGCGCCCTCGGTCTTCTCCGCAGCTCATCCCGATGATCGGCTTCATTGGTCTGGGAATGGGCAGCGCTGCGCTGTACTTGCTGAGACTCGCCCTGCGCAGCCCCGACGTCTGGTAAAGGCCGGATTTGGGACGCGAGCAGGGGGCCTGGGTGCGGCTAGATAGGGTAGGAACGCAAGGGCCTCTCAGGAACAGTGCGAACGGGTTGTCCTAGCAGGGATTCCCAGACAGCGCACCTGCGTCTGCACCGTCAGGCGACTCCTGTCCTGGCCTTTCCTCCCACCCACCCGACCACTCACTCCTCGGGGCCCCAGACTCGATCCGCTTTGGGCTGCGGAACCCGCACCCGGTTGCCATGGTGACGCGCTGGTCGGCAGGCGGCCTTTGGGTACCTCCACCTCCCCGCCAGAGTGCTGGGAGGTGTGGCCCGGATGAGCTGCTAGGGGCGCCTTTGGGGTTAGGGTGTCGCGGAGACTCGAAGCCCCACAGGAGGCGGCGGGAGTGGGGGTGGGGGTTCTCTGGTGCTCGTCAGGAGCACCTACAGCGTTACTGGAATTTGAGGCACATCACTGAAAACTCAGCCCCCTGATTCCCACCGGTATGCTCTGGGGAGTTAACCTGGGGTGGCAAGGAGCAGGGGGAGGCCCTGGACCGGGTTGTCAGTTGGTCACCTGGCCCCATACTGACAGTGGTGACAGCCTTCTTGTTTCACTCCTCAGCACCTGCTAACGTGCCCCCTCCTCTGTCAATCTCTGGGACATGGGGCCCCCAGGGTAGGATGGGGGTGCTGGGGTGGAGGCAGAGACCCTGTGTGTCACCTTAGGCATCAGAGACCTAGCTTCCAGAGAGGAAACCCTAACCTTCCTCCTCCCTCTCTCTAGCTGGGACAGAAAGAACAATCCGGAGCCCTGGAACCGCTTGAGCCCCAATGACCAATACAAGGTATCTCCCGGTGGCTCTAGGGTTGCCCCCCCATCCATCCTTGGTCCCAGGACCACCCTCCCCACCCCAGGCTACTCAGTGCCCCTTTCCCTCCTACAGTTTCTTGCAGTTTCCACCGACTATAAGAAGCTGAAGAAGGACCGGCCAGACTTCTGAGCTCGCTGGGGTGCGAGGTGGAAGTAAACCACCATCAGCCAGCGACTCATTGACTCATTTCTTCCACTCTCTGCCCCCTGCCCCCAGGGCGCCACTCTAGCCACCCTGTCCAGCTGCTGCTTACACAGGCTTGGTTCCCACAGGAGGGGAGGCAGCTCCCCACCCCCTTCCCTTGCTCCCAGCAGCGGAAGCGCCTCTGACCCTCAGCCGGAATCCCACGAGGGGGAGGAGGAGTTACACAGGGGGTTGACCCAAAAGGCTCAAGCCAGCCCCTCTGCCCCCCTACTCAGGGCTTGCAGGGTGTGGCTCAGGCTACGTGTTGAGCGTGGCCAACGTGAGCCAAGAGCAAGCAGAGGCCTCTCGGTGCCAAGTGACGTGGCGGGCCCCACGTTAGCCCAGGCTCCAGGCGCCAGCGGCAGGGGCGGTGCTGCTCTGGCTCGACCGGGCTCGTTGCCTGCCGCCCAGCCAGGCCTGGATGAGGGACCTCCTCGCTCCTCCTCGTGCCCAAGCCAACTGCCTCCCACCCCAACAGGCATCCCCTCCCGCCGCCTCGCACCTGGGCCTCCCCCTGCCATTCGGCCCCTCCCTTGCTTCCCTCAGTCCCCTGGGATCAAACGGAAGCAGCCGTGGGCAAAATACAATTTCATTTAACAAATTGAATTTGCTGCGCCTGCTAATCACGTCTGGTGTCGGCTCTGATCAGAGACAGAGAGAGGAGGCTGCAGCCCCGGGGGGTCCTTATGGTGGTGATGGTGGTGGTAGGAAAGGGATGAACGCCATTGAGGGAGACAAGTCACTACCTGGCCCAGGGGACCCCTCCCACAGTAAAAGGAGAGCTCAAGGCAGGTTAGCATTTTATTAGATAAAAACAGAAAGGCGGCGCCTACCCACCCCTTCCTCTGGCTCACAAGAAGGGCGACTCCCCCCTCTCCAAGTAAGAGCAGGGAGTCTAGAACACTGAGATAATGGAAAGAGTTCAGGGCGGAAAGCCCCAGGCCTCCTCTTTCTGAGTCTTGTTACAAAAAGAAATCTTCTCTGCTACAAAGTCCAGAGTATACCTGGCTCTCCCCCTAAGTGGGAGGCGTTCTCTTCCCCTAAGTGGGAGGCGTTCTCTCCCCTAGCAAAAAATGGAAAGATAGTCGTTCTCCTCCATTGGTCCTGGTAGACAGAAGGAGGGTAACTGTCAGTCTGTGGGCCTCATCTCCTAGGTGCCCTCAGCGCTCATGGAAACCAGGCATGGGGAAGGCCCTGGCAAACTGCTCCACCCGCTGCCTGAGGTCAGCCAGCCGATGACTTGTTTCTGGGTCCTTGAGCAGGAAGGACTTGAAATCCTGGAGTTTGGCTAGAGGGGGATGAGGAACAAAGTGGTCAGAACTTCAGGGAAGGCGGTCCAATCAGCCAGGGGAAGGGAGAGAACGGGAACGTAAACCGGCTGGCTCAGGAAAGGTCTTGCCCGCTCACCGGTCTTGCTCTTCACCTCCAAGCCAATGTTGACCCCTTCATCTATAAAGTCCACAACTCTCCGGAAGTCATCCTCACGGAACTGTCGAGAGGTCAAGGCTGGGGCCCCTGGGAGAGAGGGAGAAGGGGATCAGCATAGCCCAGGCCCACCTGGCAGCCATCCTTCCTTCCTCAAACCTCAGGCCTCACCGAGCCGCAGGCCCCCAGGTGTGATGGCACTTCGGTCTCCAGGACAGGTGTTCTTGTTGGCTGTGATGGACACAAGTTCCAGCACCCGCTCAGCCCGAGCTCCGTCCAGGCCCTTGGGCCGCAGGTCCACCAGCACCAGGTGATTGTCGGTGCCACCTAAGGGGAAGGTCGGTAGGCAGGGAAGGGTGAGTTCTAGGCCTCTCTGTCTGAGCCTCTCTCCAGAGGCTCTCACCCACCCCTCCTTACTCACCAGACACGAGTGAGTAGCCTCGCTCTAGCAGGGCATCAGCCATGGCCCGAGCATTCTTCAGAACCTGCAGAGCGTACTCCCGGAACATGGGGGTGCAGGCCTGGAGAGGGGACAGTAGCACCTGCGACCCCAAGCCCTACCTCTTCTGCTCCTCCACCTCCACCACAGTTGTGACCCCAGCCCTGACCCCATCCTGACACTTCCACCAGCTCCAACCAAGGCAGCACACAACAGGGTCTAAGCCTCCAGCCCAGTGCCCCACCCCCATCCCACAATAGTAGGCTTCCCAACCTGCTTTAGGGCCACAGCCACTGCAGCGATGGCATGGTTGTGGGGCCCCCCCTGCAGGGATGGGAACACAGCAAAGTTGATTCGGTCCTCAAATGTGTAAGGGATCTCCCGGCCAGTCTTGGGGTCCACAGCCCGTGTCCCCTTCCGGTAGAAGATGAGTCCTGACCTGTGCGGGAGGTAGGTGATCAGACTCTAAGGTACAAAGAAAGGATAAGGGAGGAGAAAAGCAGAGGAAGCTGCCTGGCCTGGACCCACTGAGCTCTCAGAGTCTACCTCAGTTGGGCCCGTGTGTAGGACTCGTGATCAAGGAGAGCAGCCCCTCACTCCCACCCCCAAATCCCCTAGCGGGGAAATGCCACCATGGGCAAGAGAAGGAGAGTCATCACAGACTGGGCAGAAATCTTCAGGGTTCCAGGTGGAAATGAACTCTTCTCAGATCCAGCCCAACAGTGCCCCTGGAGTAGGGCGTGGAGGCAGAGAAAGGCAAGGCCTGACCTCAGGGGAGCCTGACCTGGCCCCTCGAAGGGTCTTGTGAGTGGTGGTGGTGACAACATCCGCATGCTTGAAAGGTGAGGGGATCACCTTGGCAGCCACCAGGCCACTGATGTGGGCCATGTCTGCCAGCAGGTGTGCCTTGACCTCATCACACACCTGGGCAGGTACAGAGACAGGCCTTAGCCTGGGGAGGGCCCAGACACACCTCCCCAAGGCCGCCCCCCCCCCCAAAATCTCCCCACCGCCCTGGGAAGTGGCTGGTACTCCAGCCCTCCACTGACCTCTCTCATGCGGCCGTAGTCAATGAGGCGGGCGTAGGCACTGGTACCAGCTATAATAAGCCGTGGTCGGAAAAGCCGAGCAGTCAGGGCCAGCTGGTCATAGTCGATGAGGCCAGTTTGGGGCTGGAGGAACAAACAAAAAGCTGAAGCCCTGAGACGGAAGCAGTGCAGCTCACTCTCCTCCTTGACCCTGAAGCCTGCCCAGGACTCCAGCCCCTCACTTGCCCCAGGAGAGGGCCACCAGGGCCCTAGCACTCACATTTAACTTATAGGGCATAGACTCAAAGAAAATGGATGTGGCCGAGATCCGCTTGACATCAGACATGTAGCCGTGAGTAAGACTGGAAAGGGACGAGTGACAAAGACAGCTTCAGAAACGGTAACTCCCAGCCGTAACCACTCACTTCCCGCTGGGCTCCAAAGGCCTCTGTCCCTGGAACACTGCTCCTGGTATGTGCAACCCCCACTGCTCAGTCCATTCCATAGTGAACACTGCTTACTGGGATCTTCTCCTCCTCATCCACTGAGTTGCGGGGCAGGGAGAGGCCTGCATGTGCCACCCGTGTGGCACATAGTAGGTGTTCAATAAAAACTCCTTTCCCATGCCTATCCTGCCACCGAGCCCAGCACCCACTGCATCCATACTCACTGGCCCCCATCAGGCAAGTCCAGCCCCATGATTCGGTCATGAGGCTGCAGAAGGGCTGTATAGGCGGCCAGGTTAGCTGGAGAGCCGGAGTATGGCTGGACATTGACTCCCCACCGTGCAGGATCCAGGTCAAAAGCCTCCAAAGCCCGGCGCTGACATAACAGCTCGATTTCATCCACTACCTCTGCTCCTCCATAGTATCTGCCATGAGACGAGGGGTATATCAGGGAACACAGAAAAGGCTCCCCCATCCCCCTCAACCAGCAGCAAAGGGCTGGGAAGGCTACTCGTCTGTACACACTGGGAGGTACAGGCCAGTGTCCCCCACTGGGAGCACCATCCCCGAGGCTGCCCTCCAGCCCTCTGGTACCAGCCCTCACCTCTTGCCAGGATAACCCTCCGAGTACTTGTTGTTCAGGCAGGACCCCAAGGCCTCCAGCGCAGCTCGGCTGCAGAAGTTCTAGGGTAAGGAAGAGTGGGGGGTATTGTCAGAAGGTACTGAGCCCCTTTCCCTGAAGCCCCCGACAGCCCTGCCCTGTCAGAGCCCTAGGCAGCAGGGAGGAACCGGGCTCTATAGAAACCTCTATTCATTCAGTGTTCCTTGTCAGGCCTGAAGAAAGGCCAGAGGAAGCATCCTGAGAAACCCAGCTGCCGTGGTAGGTGTCCCCAGCAGGGCCACCTGTCCACTTGAACGTGTGCTTCCAGGCTCCGCTTTCCTCTTGGGAACGGGGAGGGACCAGACTAGACTACAGGGGCACGAGAAAGCTTTGGAAGCTCTCCAATGTCCCCATCCCACAATCCAGACTGCTCTGCTTTTTCTTCAGAGGACAGTAAGAAGACAAGGAGGGGCACCTGGGTGGCTCAGTCAGCTAAGCATCTGACCCTTGATTTCAGCTCAGGTCATGACCTCACAGTTTGTGGGACCGAGCCCCACATCCGGCTCCGAGCTGGGAGATGGGTGTGAAGCCTGCTTGAGATTCTTTCTCTCACCAGCTCTCTGCCCCTCCCCAACTTGTACAGGGGCTCACCCTTTTCTCTTTCAAAATAAATAAACTGAAAAAAGGGGTGCCTGGGGCGCTCAGTTGGTTAAGCGTCCAACTTTGGCATGATCTCACAGTTTGTGGGTTCGAGCCCCGCGTCAGGCTCTGTGCTGACAGCTCAGAGCGTGGAGCCCGCTTCAGATTCTGTCTCCCTCTCTCTCTGCCCCTCCCCCACTCATGCTCTGTTTCTGTCTCAATGATAAATAAACATGAAAAAATTAAAAAAAAAAAAAAAAAAGAGGTGCCTGGGTGGCTCAGTCAGTTGAGTGTCCATCAGCTCAGGTCATGATCTCACAGCTGGTGAGTTCGAGCCCCACATCAGACTCTGCGCAGACAGCTCAGAGCCTGGATCCTGCTTCAGATTCTGTGTCTCCCTCTCTCTCTGTCCCTTCCCCGCTCACACTCTGTCTCTCCCTTTCTCAAAAATAAATAAACATTTAAAAATACTTAAAAAACTTAAAAAAAAGAAGATGGGGCGCCTGGGTGGCACAGTCAGTTAAGTATCTGACTCTTGATTTCGGCTCAGGTCATGATTTCACATTTGAGTTCGAACCCCACATCAGGCTGTGCACTGACAGCACAGAGCTCACTTAGGATTCTCTGTCTCCCTCTCTCTCTGCTCCTCCCTGCTCCCCCACTCTCTCTCTCTCTCTCAAAATAAATAAACATTTTTAAAATGCTAAAAGAAGAAGAAGAAGAAGAATACAAGGAGATAAGGCCCAGCAGGAAGGCCTGGAGTCTGAAAGGTCCATCTGTAGAAATAGCAGTAAGATGACCCATTACCTCCTGCACCCATTGCGGCCCATGCCATGGTCCCTCTCCCCAAACCCCACCTCTGAGGCAATGAGCTCCAGGCCACGACACTGCCTGTCCTTCTCCCTCTGCAGCAGCTCCCACATCTCAGGGTCACTGTCTGACAGACTCTCTTGGCCTGTCCAGCCCCTGGTCACTTCTCCTGTCCGGGTCTGGGCCACCTCGCTGTGTTGGCACCGTATGGCCATCCTGCCCAGCTGACCACATCTCTGCAGAGGCTAGGAGAGGAAAAACCAGGATCAAATAAAAAGCATCCAAATAGTCTCCCAGCAACCCTCAGCCATGCTTATCAGGCTTTCTGGCTCCAGAGCTAGCAGCCAGTTGTCCAAACAGTCTTTTCCAATTCTCATCACCCCCACCTCCTCCTTCGAAAGCCAGTTCTAGAGCCAAGGTTGAGGTCAATGTCCAGGGGGTGGTTCTGAGTCGGTCCATTCACCTCACCTCAGAATTTCCCTCCACCTCGACCCATGAACCACTCTGCAAAGCCACAGGGCAAAGTCTGCCCTCTGGAAGGCTATGTCTTTGGAATTCAGGGGCAGTCCACTGAGGTTCCAGAATCTCCTCAACCCACAAGCACAAAATGGTCTTCCCGTAGGGCCTCCATGGCACTCAGGGGAGAGGAGGCTGAGTTGGAAAGGGTTCAGGCAATAGGCTGCAGAGGTGGTTTCCAGAGCAATGGAAGTGGCAGAGTAGATCTTTGGCAGTCTCTGGGAAAAGGGGATGGGTGGGGAGTCTGCCGGCAGGGAACCCAAACCCCACATCCTGTCCTGTGCCCCCCACTTTCCCACCTCCTTCCAGCCCATGGAGCCGAGGGACCCCCTGATGTAAGCAGTGGGGCCAGGTTGCATCATCTGCATGGCTCAGAGCCGGCAGGAAAGACTCAGCTCGCCGGTCCAGGCCAGGAACCCCCACTCGTCGGCCAGGGTCCACGGGGCATCCGGTGCGGTTCTCTCCCCTAATGCCACGTGAAATGGGCGGTCACAGGCCCTAGGGCATCTGGTTGCCGGAATGAGGTGGGGCCCCAGTTTCGCCGCGGGCACTGGGGGGGCGGGGGGTTCTCAAGGATTCCCTAGTTGCACGTCTGCTCCCCGAGGACCAAAACCACGTGCGTGGAAACGCCAGGAGAACCCCAGAGTTTGTGAAAGGGAACTGGCGTAGGAGGGGAGCTTGCTTTCTATTGGCCACCTAATCTCCGAAGCCCCATTCTTACCCGAGTCGCCCAGAGCAAAGAGAAGGGCAGCATCGCAATCGGAGGTCGCAGGAGGTCCAGCCACCAACTCGGGCCAGGAGAAGCAAAGGGTAGGAAGACGACTGATCTTAGAGCGCATGCGCGAGAATGGCCCGGGAAGCCACCGAATTAAGGAGAGCGATCTACGCATGCGTGAGGTGGCCCCTTTACGGTCTCTTGGGAATTGTAGTTTTTACCCACTTCTTCCGCTTCAGTTGCCCATGTGTAGACCATGGTCAGAGGCTCTCGCCTGAAAGAAAAGAGATCCAGTGCCCCCCCACCTCCTCACTGTCCTGAAGCTTTTTAGTGTGTGTGTGTTAGTGTGTTTTACCCTGTAGTCCAGACAGCAACCATTTATTGGGTGCCTAGTGAATACCTACCTAGCATTATTAGGCTCGTTTGGAAATATAAAGACTCCTATTCGAGCTCGAGAGCACTGGAAAGCACCCTGGTTTAGAAGGGTGAGAGACCTGAGTTCAAGTTCTCACTCTGGGGCTAACTAACAAATTAGCCTACCTGGGCCTCAGTTTCCTCGCTTGTAATTAAAAAAATAACATGTAGTGAGGATTAAATGAGACTTTGTGTGTAAACATGCTCTGGGGGATCGCCCTCCCCTCATCCTCTGACCTGCCTCCTCCATGGTTATCTCCTTCTCCTGGGACATTCTGGAACTGAGTGAGGTGCCCCCTCCTGCTGTTGTATTTGTTTTTGTTTTTAATTTTTTTATGTTTTAATTTATTTTTGAGAGAGAGATTGCAAGTGGGAGAAGGGCAGAGAGAGAGAGAGACAGACAGACAGAGAATTGGAAGGAGGCTCCAGGCTCTGAGCTGTCAGCACAGAGCCTGATGCGGGGCTCGAACTCACAGAGCTGTGAGATCATGACCTGAGCCAAAGTCCAACGCTTAACTGACTGAGCCACCCAGGCACCCCATGCTGTTATATTTGTTGAATTTGGTATCTGTTCACCTCTTACTGCTCCAGCACTCAATGAGCTCTCTTTATATCCCTGGGGCTATAGATCCTTGGAACTGGAAAGGATCTATCTTCGATTTAGCCTGACTTCATCCGGACTCATCCTTTGGGTTAGGGACTCATTGACTCCCTTAATTGTAGGCTCCCAAACATGGGTATCAGAATTGACTGGGAAACGTAGTATAAATATATGAGTGTGAGGCTTCCCTTCAGAGGTTCTAATTCAATGGATCTTAAAGAGTGGGCATTTGCCCAGTCATGGTGACAGTGAAACCTCTCCTCAATGATTCTAATAAGCAGTGATTTTTGAGAACCATTGCCTTATTTAGCAATATTACACATTCATTCATTTACTCATTCAACAGACACGGTGAGCTCCTACTCTGTGCCAGACATGCCAGAGCCTTGGAAATATAAGAATAGATCACTGACTGCTGGGACATAAGAGGCGAACAAGTGAAAAAATGCAACAAGTGCAATTATACAAGCAGGGGCAACTCAGCTCCCAGATGGCCAGGTGTCTGAGGGGGGAATGGGGTGGGAGAGGCGAAGAGGATGGCTGTAGAGGAGGCAGTTTGTGAGTCAGAGGAAGAGGAGGAGGACAATTCATCACAAAACATATTCATACTCAAAGTTTTAATCTCCAGGACATGCTATTTTATGATTGCCTTACAAGTGAGGAAACTGAGGCCCAGATGGGCTAACTTGCTGATTCCAAATATTCCCACTTGGCTCTCATACCAGGCCTCGGAAGTCCCCTCTTAGCTTTAACCTCCTTCCCTCCCACTCTAGCCTCAGGAGTTCTCAGGTCTTTGCAGCAATAGGCCCCGGATTAGGGTTCTTCTCCTTCCTCCAATCTCTGACCTAGAACCACCTCCCACCTCCCTCTTTCTTTCAGTTGATCTTGTTATCCATCCATCCATCCATCCATCCATCCATCCATCCATCCAAGATTTATTTTCCCCATCACAAACTTTTCATTCCCAGGCATGTCTGGGTCAGACTCACCTCTGACTCAGTTTTCTGTTGGAACTAGGGGGCAATTCCCTGGAGAATACTGCCTTCTCGCAGTCGGTACCTTGGCCCAGGACTCAAAGAGAAGGAAGTCAGAAGACGAGGTGTCGAGAGGTGTCGTTCTGTGCCTCAGCTTGTCTGTACCCCCTCCCTCGCCCCAGTCAGGGGTCCCCAGGGGAGGGGGGCGGCTGGGCTTGAGAACTGTTAATGAAGCCTCAGCCAATTAACGCCCAGGCCAGGGTTGGGGGCGGATAAAATTAGCAGCGGCGGCGGCAGGAGGGAGCTGGAGGCGGGGGTGGGGAGGGTGGGCAGCTGGCTGAAGGGGGCCTTGTTTGCAGGCGGCGAGCGGCGGCGGCGCGGCCAGGCTCTTCAAACTCGCGCTCGTCCCTTCCCCCACCCCCTCGTCTCTGGCCTCCCTCCCTCCCTCAGCCGTCTGCAAACTCAGCGCCCACGAAATTAGGAAGGAAAAGGAAGATCGATGACTCCAGATGCCGCAAACACCGTTCCCCCCTCCCCCCCACCTGCCGCCTCCCGCCAGCCCCTCGGAGCTTAGCAGGTTGTCAGCGCTCTGCCTACGCTGTCCCTGCAATGCGATCCCATTTAAAGGCCTTATACCTCCTCCCCCAAGTCGTCTCCAACAGTCCGCTGGTAGTACCCTCTCAGGTCTCACCCCCATTCTGTCTGCTGCAGCTTCACTTAGCCCACCTCTGGGAGAAAATCCCCGCCTCAGTCAGGGCTCCGACCTCAAGGGTCGCCCCTCACCTCATTCTGACCTGGTCTTGGATGCCTTCCAAGGTGCTACCTCCGTCAATATTTGCCTCAGTTTCCACGAGCCGCCGAGGGAGGAGGCCCTGGTCAGGTCTCTGCCAGACTTAAACCCACACCACCACCACCCCCTACAAAGGTCTCAACACAGACACGTATTGGATTTCACTTTATTTTGTTCCCTTTCCCGTCTGTTTTGGTGTAGAAAAAATATCACCGAGAGGAAGCAGCCGGAAAGGGGCAGGTGGAGCAGGACTGCAGGGACCGGAGGGAGGCGGGCAGAGGGCAGGGGCCGAGTCGATCGCTGAGGCCCAGGAGTTCTGCTTCCGCTACCCTAAATAGAGTTTTGGGGAAAGGCGGACAGGCATACCGCAGGCAGAAGGGGCTGGGGATAGGCCACAACTTATGGGCCTAACAGTCTTTACCTGGGGACCGGATGGAACAGGAGGAAAAGCGCCTGGGGGGTAAGACAGGGTGCGTGGAGGGTGCCAGGCCAGGTGTCATTACAGATGCGGACAAAGGGAGTGTCCAGCCCAGCGCCGGGGGCATAAGGGGGGACCCGATGCAGATGTAAGGGACACTGGGACCGCCTCCAAGCCCCCCCTATTCCAGGCCTGCGCTCTCGCCCCTCCACTTTGGGAGGTAGCGGAAGGGGCTACCGCCACCCACCTCCGCCTCGTTAGCACTCCCCACAAGGAAAAGGAGGACCCACGCCAGCTGATGGCTGATGGTCCCCGGGAGGGCTGTTCCCTTTGCCCTCAGAGTGGAAGGGGTGAATGCGGGCCCCAGGAGCTGCGGGGCACAGGGAGGGGTCCCACTTAGGGAGGCCGGGATTTGGCGGGAAGTTTAGGGCCCAGGCGAGCGGGAAGCGCACTACCCAAAGTAAGGGTGCTCACTCTGGAAGTTATAGTCTGGGCACACCTTCTGCACCAGTTTGTAGTCAAAGCTGAGGAAGGAGACGAAGATGCAGATGACTTTGAAGGGCTTGGCGCAGAGCCAGGCGGCCTGGCTCTGCGTGTGCTCGGTGAAGCACACCTGCGATGGGTCGTACAGGCACGGGCGGTGCTTCCGCGCGCGGTTTGTCTTCTCATACTCCACGTGGCAGTTGAAAGCGCGTGACTCTTTGGCCCCGGGCACTCCCAGCGCGCCCCCGAATGGGCCCGCCAGCGCGCCCCCGAGGGTGCCCCCTAGCCCCGGTCCCGCGGCCGCTATCCCCAGCGGGGCCCCCAGCCTAGGCAGCACCCCCTCCAGGGCCAGCGTAGACTGCAGGGGATGGGGGGCGGGCCCCGGCAGCCAGACTCCCCCGAACTCGACACGCTTGGAGGGGGGCACAATACTGACGCTGAGGTTGCCCAGGCTGGACGAGTTGTGGCGGAAGTACACGCTGAAGGTACCGTTCACGTGGTCCACGATCTTGCCTGTCACCAGCAGCGAGAACTTGAGAGTGTGTACACGGAAGTAGAAGTCCCCCCAGCCGAAGATCTTTTTGGCACGGGCCGCTTTGATAGACGGCTTTCTCTTCGTGCGCGGCGCAGGCAGCGCCCCAGCCCGGGCCAGCGCCCCGGTGTGATTAGCTGGCCAGGCCCAGCTCCAGGAGCTGGTAGTGCCCAGGCCGTGGGAAGACCTCGTCACCGGGAGCTGTTGGCCAGGAGCGCCCCCTCTGGCCGCGGCGGGGCGCAGCTCCAGGTACTGAGGCCTCCCGGACTCTGGTATCTGAGCACTGACGACCTGTGGACAAAGAAAGAGCAGGAAAGAAGGACGCTGGGGTTGTCCCAGGCCATCCCAGGGCCCCTACCCCCAACTAGTCCCTTTCTCCAGACGCTGGGAGTCCGAAGGGAAAGCGGGCAATCCACAGTCAGTGGTTCGGGAGTGTGCATTGGTGCAGGCCAGCAGCCCTTTCAACCTCCTTCCTCTTGGCTAAGTCACTATCCAGTCCTCAATTTCTACATCTGTGAAATGACACTGAGAATCCTTGTGTTCTCAGAGAACTTCGATGCGGGGGGAGAAAGCCAAAAAGCCAAAGCCGGTGTGGCTTTGAACAGGGAGTGGAGCCCTCTCTCCTGGCCTGGAGCCTGGTTGGTTCTGAATAATGGTGGGCCAGGGAGGAGGTGGACTCAGGCAAGCCAGGCCATGACCACTGTCAACATTCAGCGTCGAGAAAGAAGTGAAGACTTCCAACACCTCTGCCGAGGCTAAAGCCCCCACCCAGGCCTCAGCCTCTACTCCCTTGCGGGAGGGTCCCGGGAAACCGACTGAGCTGAGAGTAAGGGGAGAGTCTCTGCGCTGTGGATTGAGGCTTGGGGGCTGCGTGGGCACCCCTCTCCGCCTCCAGTGCTCTTACTGTGGGGGAGGCCGCCTAGTGGTCCTTCCCTGGTCTTCTAGGGGGCTGGAGGACCGCCCCCGCCCGCCCTCACCCGTCTCCGCGTGTCTCAGGTGGCGGCCAATCTGGGAGACAGCGCGGGCGCGAGTACAAGATGGATCGAGAGGCGGGAGCGGCCGGGCCAGGCCCGGGCCATCAATTATCTGGGGCGGGTGGGGTGGGGTGGGGTGGGGGGGGGGTGGCCGGGAGTGAAGGAGACGTGCAAGAGCCAGAGAAAGAAATATGGAGATGCCGCTCCAGCGAGGGGAGCGGGAGGGAGAGGAGCCGTGAGTGTCAGAATGTGTCAGTCAGACTGGTAGCTGTGGCCGTTTAGTGTGGCCCTTACTGCGCAAACGTTCAGATTGCAGGGAGCGGGGTGCTGTGTGTGTCAGCCTGGGGTGGCTGTGCTTCTGTTAGCCCCGGAGGGTTATATGTGTGTATCTGTCTACCTGGAGTGATGGCGCGTGTGTGAGTATGTGCACGTGTGCACACTCACCATGTGTCTCAACCTATGGTGATGTGTGTGTCTGCTTCAAGTGGCTGTGCATGGTTGTTGTTGGTGTGTGTGTGTGTGTGTGTGTGTCTGTATGTCCATCTGCCTATATCAGTCTGAGGAGTCTGTGTGTATGCGTCTGGCTTCTTGTGGTGCTGAATGCCTGTTGTGTCAGTCTGCGGTGGCTCTGTATAGATGCCTGGGTTGTATATGTGCCTGGGTTGGCCGTGTGTGTCTTTTTGTGTGTTGATCTGAGTGAGGCTATGTATCGGTTTGTGGTGGTTGTGTCACTGTGACTGGTAGTTGTATGCCTGGGTGGACTGTGTCTGGTTCTCTGAAGGTGTCACTTTTCTATGTGAGCTCCTATCATCCTCTGTCCATGTGTCGAGCTCTCTCTCAATGGTGTGTGTCAGTGTATCCACAATGATAGACCGGGTGCGGTCTCTTCCCCCTGGGGGGTGAATATATGTGAGTTTGTATATGCATGGTCCCTGGGGGGGCTCCACAGTGGCCTGCACGCAGAGGTTTGGGTAGGTAAAGAGGGCTGGCAGCATGGGTGCCCCCTCTGTTTGCACACACCCTGTGTACACACCATGAGTCCACAAGGGACAGGAATGGCAGAGTCAAGCTGCTGGGCTAGAATCTCCACCGCCTGGTCCCCATTCCCGCAGCACTGCGATCCTGGGTTATTAATGCCGCCACCACCCGCTCGTCATACATATTTATCGCCCCCCTCATTCCTCCTCCCGTCCATCCCTCCTCCCAGCTCAGGTGAGGGGGGCGGGGGCGGCAAGAGTGATTGACTCAGACTGACAAGCTTGAGCTGGCAGCTAACACCAGGAGGGTGGGTCTGAGAGGGACTGCGGGAAGGGTCCCAGGCCACTGTGGGGGGAGGGTGGGGTTGGGGGGTGGGGGGGCAGGCTTCCCAGGAGGTGGGCTTGGAGAGGGCAGGGCCGGGGCTCAGAGAGGTCTGGGAGGAGGGAGTGCCTGAAGCTTGCTGGGAAAGTCAAAGAAGTGGGTCGTTTGAACTCTGACTCCTCCTAATCTGCTCACCCTTCTAGGCCCAACACTGCCTTTCTAGGGGCATCCATCAGTTCCCAGTCACCTGCTCTCAGGACCCCAAATGCTTCTGAGACACCCACTCCCAGCACACCCCAGCAGCACTCATCGTCCTGCACCCAGCCCAGGACTTGTCAAGGGCTGGTTCAGTCCAGCGACTCCTCGAAGGCAGGGGCTGGGAGAGGGAAGGAGATTTGGCTGGGTGGTGAGGGGTGCTGGATGTCCCCCTCCCCTGATTCCAAACAAATTGCTGTCTGTGCTTCTCTGATCCTGGCAAATCCCTGGGCTTTGGGCACTCACACCCCCACCTACTGCAGGAGACTGCCAAGATAAAAGGGAAGAGTTGGGGGCGGTGGCCAAAGCGACCTTGGGGGGAGCTCTGACAGGGAGGGGTGAGAGTCTGTGAGGAAACGAGCCGAGAAATGGGAACATGGAATAAAATAAAATAAAATCCTCCCTCTGGCTTCCTCGCTTGCACGCTCGCTCTCCCTCTCTCGTGCTCCCTCTTTCACTGTTTTTCCATCTCTCTCCGCGACTCTTCTCCCAGTCTCTTCCTCACTCTGTCTCGAATTTTCTCCTTCCGTGATTCTGTTTTTCTCCCTGTTTCTGTCTGTCTCTCTCGGTTCTTTCCCTCTATCTTTCAGGCTGTCTGCCTCTATCTGTGGGTGGGGTGGGCAAGCAGGGAAAGCAGGGTAATAAAGGAGCCCCTCTTTCCCGAGATCCATGGTGCCATCCTTCCCCCTCTATAACTGAGAGAGGGAGCAGGGTGTTGTCCGAGGAGGGGTCCCCCTCGCTCCAGAACTGGTTTAATTAAGCTAATTGGGCGCGGTGACATTTGCGGAGGGGAGAGGCTAGTCTGGCTGTCGGCCGCAGGGGGCGGAGGTGCTCAGTGGCAGGCGGGGGTGTGGGTGGGGGGGGCGCGCCTCACCAGGCGCCTCCAGGCCCATGCCGGGCGGGCACCCAGCCAGGAGTGCTTTGCCCCCAAGGCAGTGAGCCCACGCAATGGAGGGGAGTTGAGCCTGCCTCTTGCTGGTGAACAAACTCCACCGTGTGTGTGTGTGGGGGGCTCTTTCGGGATGGGATGGCGGGGGAAAGCGGGGAGGTTCGCGCTGTCGGCCCCCCAGCCGCATTGCAGGGCGCACCTCCCCCAGGCCTCCAGACCAGTCCCTGGCTTCTCTCCGGCTGTGTGGGTCAGGTGGGGCCGCTCAGGATTCTGGACCCAGGGAAGGGAACGGTGGTTCCTTCCTCTGTGGTTGGGGAAGGAACAGTGCTCCAGGCCAGGGCTGGGGAAGGGGAGGGAATAGCGTATTAAGCCCTTGCACCTAGAAAGGGACAAGAGGAGGGCACCGCAGTCAGGGTAGGGTGGAATTGACAGGGTCTGGCTGGGAACCAGGGATGAAGATGGGGGTAAGCACATTGGTGGGAGGACAGGACAGGCTGGGGTGAGGACTGAGACTGGGATTTGGGACTCCGCAGGCACAGGTATATGGTGCAGAGATAAGGATGGAACAAGGATAGGCATGGGAACAGGGATGAAGAAGAGATCAGAAATGGTGGATAGGCATTGGGTAGAGATAGGGATGGGGTAGGAACTAGGGGAATGAAGGCAGAGAATGGAATGGGAACCAAAACAGGGATAGGGGAGGACAAGGATAGTGGATGAGGGACGGGCATTGGGAAAGAGAAGCAGGACTGAGAGTGGGGTAGGAACTGGGAGATGGGGATGGGGAGCAGATGGTGGCGGGAATGGGGGTGGGTAATGGTTATTGGGCAGAGAGAGACAGGGATGCTGAGGGATGCATAGACCCAGGAGACGTGGATGGCAAATGTGAATGGGGACTGGAATGGGTAATGGGGGACAAGGAAGGAGATTGGAGACGGGGACGGAGACAGGAGCTGAGGACCAGGTATGGGGGACAAGTCAGAGGAAAAAGCAGAAGATGGGCAGGATTAGGCTACCGGAGGAGGCCAGGCAGGTGGAAGCGAAGATACCTCCTTTCAGACCCTACTATAGCGTGAGGGGGCGGGGACCGTTGGTGGGGCGGGCTCTGCCCTTGGGCTGGGCGCCCCCTCCCCCTCAGCCCCGCCTGCCAGCCTGCTCGAGGCCTGCAGCGCAAGGCTCACCGTTATCTGAATTTTGATTTTATTTTATTTTATTTTATTTCCCTGCTTCCTAGAGCCGGCGCGGTCCCCCCGGGAACGGCCGCCCCCCGCCCCCCGCCCCGCGCCTCACTTTATTATTGCAATAAATGTGCCTATAAAGGCGCGGGCTCCGGGGCGCGGTGGGGGGGGGGGGGGTGGGAGCCGCGGAGCGGGGATGTAATTTCCCGAAGCCGGAGCCGGAGGGGGAGTGGGCGGGGTGGAGGTGGAGGAGGGGCAGGAGAGGGAGAGGGGGAGACTCGCCAATTTCCAGCGCCCTAGGCAGGGCTCCCTGCTCCCCATTTCCACCCCGTAGCTCGATTCCACCCTACACCCGGCTACTGCCCACTGCACCCAGCAATGCTTGAGCCCTCCTCCATGACCCTGCCCTCTCTCTGGTACCCCGTCCCCTTTCTGGCCCCCACTCCTGTGGAGTTGCAGGGCTCTATTCAAAGTTCCCCATCTCCTTGACAATGACTTCATCTCTGAGCCCTGGGAGGCACCCTCCAGTTACCTGGTCTCTTTCAACGTTTATCTCACCCCTTTCCAATGACCCCACCTCTGAGCCCAGTGACTCTTCATTACCATGTTTCTGTCCCCCAATTACCCCACCTCTTCCCTAGTCACTCTGTCCTGGATCTCCAACTCCTCCCCCACCCCAATCCCATGACCCTCTAAATTCTCCTTTCCAACGGGTGCCTCTCTCATACATGCAGAATCTGGCCCAAGGGAGCTGTCACATCGCCCTCCTTCTCCTGTGCCCCTGGCCCAGCTGCGGCCCCATTACTCCCAAATCCCTGAAAGGCTCTGGGCCCTAGCCCAGGCTGCACGTGCCTAAGTGGCCCAGCCAGAGATTAGCTGAAGGGCTGGAGAGGGGTACGAGGCAGGAGGGAGTGACTAGATGCAGGGCCAGGGCCCGGAGGCTCAGAGAGGCTCGCTGGGGCCTAATCCTTCCCTGAGGCAGGATAGAGCTGGAAGGTCCCAGAGGGCCCCGCCCCTGCCCTCCCCTAGCTAATTAGTAATTAGTGATTAGTGATTAGTGACTATTGATCGCCTGCTGCTTCTCCCAGTAGGCAGCCGCTTTGGCAAGGGGTGGGGAAGACAGAGACAGAGAGAGAGAGGAGTCAGAGTCCATATCAGAAAGATCCTGAGGAAGGTCTGGTCAAGAGGCCACACAGCCCCAGGGGCAATGGAAGCTTGGAGTCCTGGGCCCAGGAGGAGGGGCAAGTGGTGGGGGGGCAGGTGGTGCGGAAGACAGTGGGTTTATCATTGGACAATTAGGGTTTTCCAAAGAGCTGCCCTGTAAACCGTCCCCTACCAGCCTCCTACCTTGTCAACATACTCCCAAACCCTGGCACTGAGACAGCCCTGAACGCACACACACAGAAGCCACACTCAGATAGATGGACACATCCTGAGGCTCACAATCCCATACCCACACTCAAATGCCCTCAGAACCACAAGCACACAGACACTCACAAACCCCAGAGATTTACATACAGGCAACACATGTACCCCAGCGCACAGATGCACTGGAGACCCGCCTTGGGGTACTCACAATTGCACACCAGCACACACAGGTACTGGGACACACAAACACTTCTCTACACACTCTCTGCCACGCAATTACACGTATTTACACACCCACAGTCTTTACACACATGTAAACACTGATTCTCACAGGCACACAAGCTGGACCAAATGGCAGATACACTCTCCCCCACTGACTCCAACACGGAGGCCCACAGCTGCAGCTCACACACACTCAGACAGATCCCCATCGCTCACATCGTCATGCGTACTCTCCTTCAAGTCTCCACCAGATGTTTCATTCCCCTTCAGGGGGCAAAGGAAATAAAACCAGATCTGTCCACAGGGGAGTTTATTTGACGGGGAGAGTAGAGAGGAGAGTGGGGCGGAAGTACAAAGGAGGGGCAGGGGAGTAGCATCCTTACCTCCTCTCCCCCAGGCCTTCACATACACGGGTGGGTTGTGGGGCCCAGGCCTCCTCCTGCAGTAGCCAAGAAGGGCAGAGCTGGGCAGCGAGTCAAAAAGAAGCTCCTGCCAGTGATAGCAGGTTGTGTGGAGGGGGCCCCTCTGCCCACCTTCCAGCCCCTCAAGGTCACCAGACGTGTTTGGGAGAATCAGAGAGCTCAGTCACCAGCTTCAGTAGGGCAGCCCCTACCCTGCTGGAGTTGCTGAGTTCCTTTTGGCTGAGCAGGTGGGGTCCAAGTGTTGGCAGGGGAAGGAGGGAAATTACACCCCTTCCAGATTCTGTAGGGGCTGGAGCTAGGGTGCAGGGAGTAGGGGTTCAGGAAGCTACCTGCCTGCCCTCAAACTAGGTAGGTCACAGTTAGGGTGCAGGAAACCGAGAAGTCACGGACAAGGAGGCGATGAAAGGAAATCGGGTCCAGGGCCTAGGCCCCCATCGTGGGACACACAACAGGGCACAGCAGGCTGTGTGGTGAAGCAGGAGCTTGCACTCACCCCTTGGAGACCAACACCACACACCACAGCAGGTTACACATGCACCCTGGAGCCCAGCATGAGACACCAAGCCTGGCTGCCCCAAGACACATGCATGCACACAGGTGCACACGCTGACCCACACAGTTCACACCAGCACATGTGAGCACACCGTGTTCGTGAGTTGAAGCCTCCAAGTTGGGAGGGAGCAAATCAAATCTGGGCCTCCTTAGCCTCTGTGTCCTCACCCCAGAGACTCAGGGAAAAGAGGCAGCCTAGGGATGTGGGGGCAAGGTGAGGACACCAAGAGAGGCTCCCCTTCCAGACAGCCCCCATCCTCAACATCTGGGCGCGAGAGGGGTGTGTCTGTGAGGTCCGTGCAGGGGAGAAGGTGTCTCCGCGGGAAATGTGATGGGAGATTGTAGCCAAGTTCGGCCGTATCTGTGTGCGCGCGTGTGTTCGGGCCGTGTATGCTCGGAACACAGTGCCCACCTGGCATTGTGACAAGTGCAGAGAAGAGAAACGGAAAGGCGGGGTGGGGGGGGGGAGTGGAAGGACAGACAGAGAGGAAGGCGAGCGAGGTTGGCGCGGAAAGACGGCAAGGCTGACACCCTGCTGGCTTGTCTGTCTGTCTCGCACTCCCGCTCAGTCTGGCGCACTCGCGGGTCGGGCTTCGTCCCCTCCCCCGCCGTGCCTGGAGCCAGATCCGAGTCGGGCCTCCACCCCGGCACCCGCCCCCAACCCTCAGCCAACTTGGGCTGGGAGAGCGCGTGTCCGGGATCAGGGAATCTGTCTGTCCGCGTCCCCCACGCCGCGCAAAGTTGGGACGCTCCGCGCTGGGGGCGGGGCGGGGCGGGCGCAGCGAGCCCCTCGCACTCCGGGACCTTTGCGTCCCGGATCCCGGCGCTCCCACTCCAACCCTGCTGCCCTTACCTTCCTCAGGAGCCACGGGCCAAAGAGCAAGAGAAGCCATTCCGGGAGCAGCCGCATCTTCCCGGGCGGCCGAGCGGGGGACGAGCGGGACGAGTCCCGGGCAGGCCGGAGCCGGGCCTGGGGGCGAGGGGCCCCGGGCTGGCGCGCCGTGGGGTGGCTGCCGGAGCGGCGGGAGCAGGCTGCGCGGCCCGCGGACTGAGCGAGAAGAGCGGAGCTCGGCGCTGGGGGCGGGGCGCGGGCGGGGGAGAAAGTTGGGTCGGACTCGAGCGGGCGGGGGGGCGGGGCTCCGCGTCGCTCCAATCCCGGCCGCACCCCGCGCGCCCCCTCCCGCCCAGCTGGGGGCACCGAAGGTGACTTTCACCCCGACACGCCCCGGACACGCCCCCAGCTCAGGTGCGAAGCGCAGAGGGTTGCGGGGCCTAGGGATGGTGTACCCGAGAGGCTAGGTCTGTGCACCGATGAGGAATGGGACAGGGCGTGGGGCTCGAGGCTCTGGGACCGTGTCCCCGAAGGGGTGCACGGCGGAGCAGGAGCCCGGCGAGGCTCAATAGCCCTGGAAGACCAGGGTCCCTTGGTGCTCCGGTCCCCTTTTATGCTCCGGGCTTAGGGTGGGTCGGGGCAGGAGCAGGGCAGGGGCCGAGGTGAGGGCGGGCGGGGTCTTGGGCGGCCGCGGCCGCTAGGCGCTGACGGGGATGGATGGGCGCCCCGCGGCTCATTCGGCCCGGAGATGAGAATCATTGATCACGGACGGAAACCCCATCACGTCTGTCAATAGGGCTGACAAACGGCGCCCGCCGCCCCCACCCCCGCCCCCAAGGCACCTCCGTGGTCTCCAGACCCCTCTGCTGGACCCGCCGTTCACTTTTGCCCCTCGCCCCTCACTGTTGACCCCCGCGCGTCCCAGAGCGTCCCTGCGTGGGGGTTGGGCAGGAAGTCCCCTCAGCGCCGCCTGCCCAGCCCCTTGGTGCAATCTCCATCCCTTCCCTTCTACTGTCCCATCTTTCACCATCAGCTCCTCTCCATCCTGTCTCCTTCCTCCTCTGTTCTCTGTCCTTGTCTCTGTCCCCAGCCCCAGCCTTGTCTCTGTCCCTATCCTCTTGGCTGTTTCTTCATAGGCTCCCTCCTCCCCCTAGTCTCGCTCTCTTCCCTGCCCAGGGAGTCTTCAGCTGTCAGCTGTTGCTATGCACTGAGGCTGTGGCTGAGGTTGTGGTATGACCGACACCTAGACAGTGTGAGATAGGGACAAGCAAAGAGATAGAGAGACAGACGCATACCCTGAGACACCAACGCACCCCCCAGGCATGCACACAGATGCATTCACAGGGGCAGGCCACACCACAGAGGTGAGCACATAGGCAGAGTGAAACACATTCACACAGAGACCAGCACACACACACAGATAGGTGCTCACCTAGAGGCACACTGACACACACAGATGGACACACTCAGTTTACACACACACAGGAGCACACCCAGACAGATAAATACACACTTGCACCAAGAGACAGTCATACCCAGCCAGCCAGGTACTCAGACCCCAACCCCCTTCCTTGCCTTGGCAGAGAGGCAAACATCCACAGACAGAGATGGACACACACACAGGTGTACGCTGGCACTGGCAGTCCAAAAGACAAGCCCAGGCACATACAAAGACATATTCAGATACAAGGATGTGACAGACACCAGAAAAGGATCAGTGATGCTGAGAAGATGAGGCAGACAGAGACAGCCAGAGAGACAGCCAGAAGCCAGGAGGCAGGAACCTGGGTGCAGAAGGGGCAGAGAGGAGAGAGGAAGAGGCAGGAATGGCCAGGCCCAAGGCCCCAAGGCTTCGGAATCCTGAGCCCAAGTACCAAGCCAGGGGCTGCTGTGAGGAGGTGGACAGGAGCCTGGACCCCCAGGCCTAAGGTACCCAGGGCAGCAGCCCATCACTAGGGTTCTGATCTTCTGGAGTCTCATCTCTTCTCCTTTTGCTAGTCTCAGGTCACCCCCTTCTGTCTCCAGCTACACACACACACACACACACACACACACACACACACAGACACCACCCCCCACCCCCGGCCATCTCTGAGTCTTTGCCTTTGCCCCTGCATCTCTCCACCTCCATCTCTCTCTCTCTCATTCTGTCTGTATCAGCCTCTGCCCTGGTTCTATCCCTGTCTCTTCTCCATCTCTGTCTCAGGCCCCTCTGGTGTCCTTGCCAGGTGAGGAGTTCAAGGACTGCCTCCGGGTAGACACTCTCCAGGCTGGTCCTGGTGGGCAGAGGGAGGAAGCTGACTGGAGGGGTGTGTGTTCCAAGCTGCAGCTGGGGGCCCCTCTCGCTCAGCCCAGGATCTCGAGGCGACAGGCAGAGAATCAGTGGCTCCCCGGGGGCGCCAGATGCACGGCTGGCAGAGGGAAGGAGCGAGGGGGTGGGGCTGGTAGTGGTGGGGAGCAAGCAGGCGCTGAGGGAGGGAGGGCAGTCGGCTGGCTGAGGGTGAAGGGGGTGTGGCATGATAGCCCGAGGGAAGGAAGTGAGAGGCTAGGCTCGGTCTGCCTGCAGGTGCATAATTAGTGTTGGGGAGGAGGCTGTGCTGGGTTTAAGGGTGAGCAGCGCGGCAGGAGTGCCTACGCCACCTGGTGGACAGATGAGGCCACAAGCCTCCCTAAGCAATCAACAAGGCCGCCCCTTTTCCCCAGCAGGGTCGCTGTTCCCTGGGACTCTAGGGTGCTCCAGAGACAGGGGAGGATCTCAGAACTGGCTTGGAGGCTGAAGCTGGAGGTGAGATCTCAGGGCTAAGAGGGAAGGGGAGGGTTCTTATTTCTAGAGGTGCCTAGACCCATAGCTTCCTCAAGAAAGGAATACGCTGAGGAAGTTGAACCAGGGAGGGAGGCAGAAAGAAAGGTAGTGACCTTCTTTGTGTGTTGGGTAACGGTTCTTCAGGTGCCTGTAGATGCCCTCCCTGAGCTCACATTTGCTGTAAAGGGGAGAGTGGTGCTCTCTCAGTCTTCGACAGTATAGAGCTGTGTGACTTTCTGCAAGAGGTTCCCCTCCCGGGGCGAGGGTTTGAGGTAGACCTGGGACCCCTTCAGTGGTAGTAGTCCTTTCCTCTCAACCCCTGGGATGTCAAAATGATTGGTGAGCTGGATCTGTTGGTGGCCAGTGGAGCCTGGCAAACTGGTCTTCCCAGCTCTCCTTCAGTCCAGCCAGCCCTCTCCCCCTCCTCCTGAATCTAGGGTTCTACTCTTGGCATCTGATTAATTAGTCTCCGTGAGGATGTTTGTGCTTCAAAAGCAAACTCAGGCGGAGAGAGCTGTGTGGGACCACCCTGAAGGATTAGAAAGCCCTTGACAACCCCACTGTGTTCAGTTCTCATGGTGGGATTTCTCACTGTGGGAGATCGTTTTGGGTAGGGCTGGTGGTGTTGTCCTGTAAGTGACAATGCAGAGACAGATTTTGGTGTGACTCTCCTAGAGCCAGAGGGAATACAAGATCCAGAAAGGTGAAGTCACTAGCCCAAGGTCACACAGCAAGGAGAAGCAGATCTTCCTCATCAAGTCCAGTGCCACCCCCTTCCCCTGCCAGCCAGATGGAGAGGGAGGCAGCTCAGGGAGAAGGGCACTTCTCCACACCAGACTCTCAAGTCCTGCCTCCAGCACAGGACACGTTTCCCTCTGGTGGCCGAAGCAGGCAAGCACAGCCCAGCTCCCAGAGTCTG
The DNA here is from genome assembly GCA_028646485.1 of Cryptoprocta ferox. Lineage (NCBI taxonomy): Eukaryota > Metazoa > Chordata > Mammalia > Carnivora > Eupleridae > Cryptoprocta > Cryptoprocta ferox. The sequence goes on from CM053571.1 coordinate 55,277,818, forward strand.
ACACTCATAGGTAGACACAAGTGGCCTTTTACTTTTTTTTTTTTTTTACAATTTTATTTATAACAATATCTGTGTTATTTAGTTGTAAAGGAATTCAGCAAAAATTATTAAAACGTTCATGTCCCCAAAGCGGGGCTGCCCGCTTACCCTTTCTTGGTGTGCCCCATCCCCAGCAGAGGGAAGAGGAGGCTGGTGCACTGTTTACCAAAGAAAGTCTCCAGCCCTGGGAGCCACGCTGGGGACACTGGAGAGGGGGAGGGCCTGTCTGGAAGGGGTATTGAGCATGGCCATCTCAGGTGCCCCTAGAGTTGGGGGCTGGAGCATCAAATGGCATCCCCAAGAAGAACTAAAAAATTCCATCCTTTCCTTGCTACTTCAGCCAGAGCCAAATCTTCCAGACAGGGGCAGCAAAGGACTCTCCCTCCCCAGAACTGGCCCTCAGGGAGCTGGGAGGGATAAGAGTGGGGGTGGGGCGAGAGAGGGGAGAGCCTTGACAAAGTGTCTTGAACAGGGAGGGGGGCAGCACCACCAGCTCTCCCAGTGGGGGTGCATTTTGGTGGAAGGTGGGAGGTGGGTACCTGTGAGCTGCAGGAGCCCCCAGAGCCCTCCCTACCCCCCTCCCTGAAGGCAGCATGAGGGGGGTGCTGAGGAGCAGGCAGGAAGGAGGGGAACGGAAAGAGATAATACTGTGCTCGCTTGCTCACTTGCTCACTCACATATAAAAAGTAATTCCTTCATTTTTACATTTATACACCCCGGCAGGGCCGGGGAGGGGCTGGCTGGGCAGGAGGGGGCTCGTTGAAGGACTTCTCTGGCAGGGGGCAGGAGGCTCTCTGGGGTGAGTCCAGTGGTCAGGGCCCTATGCCAAGGGGTCCCCTATCTCGTCCTCAGGACCCCGGCCCAGGAGTTCTCGCTTCTCGTCCGTGCTGGCCAGGGAGTGGCGGCTGCCGTGACCACCCATGTAGAGTGTGGCGTACACAGGGTTGGTGAAGTTGGTGGGCTGCAAGGTGACAGAGGGTTCAAGTGGGGCTCAGGGGATGGGATCTGTGGCCCAGGCGCCCTCCCCCTCCTCCCAACCTCCATTCCATCATCCGGTTCAATGTCACCCCACCCACAGCCTCTTGTCCCTACCCTGGAAGCTTCCTTCTCTGTCCCCCCCAGCCCACCTTGTCAGGGTCCAGTGCAAAGTCAGCATCCAGTAGGCCCCCTACATCGTCAGGCTCCCCGCCTTCATACATCTTATAGGTGGGGTTCCCAATCTCCACATTCATGGCCCCATTGGTCATCCGCTGGTGCTGGAAGCCCTTAGCCCTGTGGGAGGCAGGATTAGAGGGGGCGGGGATTCTAGGAGGGCAAGGTTAGGACGATAAATTAATAGCCAGGATTTCCCAGACTCTCTACAACTTACCCTCGGACTCGCCGCTTATACCAGAAAACCACTCCGGCTACCAGAAGCACCAGCAGCAGCAACAGCAGAGGGATGAGGATGGAGGCCATATCTGAAGGGGAGGAGGTGGGAAATTGAGTCAGAGAGGCTCAGGGAAATGAGGCCCAAATCCCCCTGCTCCGGGTCCCTGAAGCTCTGTCTCCCCATCCCCTGCCACCTACGTCCAGGTTGCTGTTGGCTGACCACCTGCTCCTCACACCGGGGTCCGGCCATGTGGGGTGGGCACCTGTAGACAGGAGGGGCAGAGCTGAGGAGGCAAGGCCTCCACAGTCATGGCTGCCAGGGAACTGGGAGGGGCCACAGGGTCTTGAGTGTCCCGTTCTGATTTGGGGAGGGGGTAGATGGTCTAGGTCTCAGAAAGGCTCAGGTCCAACTCACTGGCACTCGGGCATCATTTTGCTGTTCATGGTACAGGAGCCACCGTTGCTGCAGTGGCCAACACAGGTCAGACAGCTGGGGGCCACCCGGCCATCAGAGCAGCTGCAGGAAGGAATGACAGGCTGAGTGGGCTGGAAGGGGGTGTCTGAGGTGCTGAGGAAGGGGTGGGGCTGGGAGGAACAGGCCAGGGAGCAGGGCGGGGTAGGGTCAAGGCCGGGCAGAACTGTGGGGGCAGGCCCCACTCACTTGCAGGTGACGTCCCCGCTCTGCTTGTTGACCACGCAGGCTCCATCGAGACAGCGGTTGCACTTGTTTACCTCGCACCTCGGCCCCTCGAAGTAGGCGGTGCAGCGGCACTGCCGGGAGCCGTCGGCGGCCATCTGGCACGTGCCAAAGTTCTCACAGTAGCTGGAGCACTGCCCTGCGGTTGGGGACGGGGGAGAGGAGGTGCCTCAAGCCCCACCCTCATGAGGGTCCTCCACAGGTTGTGGGTGGGCAGAGCCGGACACTAAGGCGACTCCTAGGTCTTTTAGGTGACTCTCAGCTAAAGCTCCTCCTGAGCCCCCTGCTGCCTTCCTGTCACAGATTTAGAGTATAAGGACGTCCCCAAACAGCCTGACAGGGCACTGCTTTTGCTTGACTAATCCTGATGCCAGAGGACTCACCACCTTGGGAGAAGGGTGCTGACCTCTACAGGGGTGGGGGGATCACCCTCAGACTGCTTGAGCTGTAAACAGCCTCCCTCCCCAGAATCTGCCCCTTGATCATCACCCTTGGCTCTAGGTCCCCGAGCTCCCCTCATCCCCTCCCTTGGGGCCCAAGGATGGCTCACTCACGGTACTGGCAGCGGTCACCCAGGAAGCCAGGGAGGCATCGGCACTGGGGCTGGTTGCCCTGGTTGACGGTGCAGGTGCTGTTGTTGGCACAGTAGCCCGCACACACCTGCTGGGTGCATTTGGGGCCCGTGAAGCCTGTGGGGCACCGGCACGTGGGCATGCCTGGTGGGAGAGGAAGTGTGAGCAGGACCGTGGCCCGCCCAGGCGCTGGCCCCACTGCAGGGACCAGGGCTGGGAAGGCACGCAGCAGAGGAGCAGGGCCCTGGGGCTGTGGGCTGTGGGCAGGAGGGCGGCAGAGGGGGAGCAGGGTGGTGGGACAGGGGCTGGGGATCGGCCCCAGGCAGAACCCACAGGCGGAGAAGCTGCGGCTGAGGAGCCAGGAGCCGTCTTGGAGGGAGAACTGAAGGCCATACCGGAGGGGGAGGCAGCGCAGGTGCCCCCGTTGCGACAGTACTCCCAGCACTGGTCCAGCTCACACTTGTCACCTGTGTACCGGGGCTGGCAGCGGCACTTGGGCTGCCTCCGTGCATTGAGGAAGCAGCTGCCGCCATTGAAGCACTGCAGGTTACAGGTTCCGGGTCGAGGAGCTGTGGGAAGGACCGTCAGCGCACAGAGCCAGGGCAAGGGGAGAGCTCAGGGGAGAAGGTCCCGGAGGCCAGGGGTGGGGACCCGGGAGGGGCATGAGCATACCATCTGGTGGGGGCGTGGGCGAGGGCACGGCCACACAGGTGCCATTGTCCAGCCGCTTGCCATTGGGACAGGTGCAGACCGGCCCGCTGGGGCTCAGCAGGCAGAGCCACTCACACTTCTTGCGGTCACAGGGGTTGGTCACTGCAGATGTGGGCAGCATGGGAGGATGCTGAGCCTTGAGGACCCAGAATGTCCCCACCAGGATGTCCAGGATCCGAGGCTACAGCCTGGAGACTCTGCTCCCAGGCCTTCCCGGGCCCAGACTGGGCTGTCCCTCTGTGCCTACCTTCTGGCTGTTTGTGTTGGTGGTACAGGACCACATCAGAGGCATGGCTCAGGCCCCCTGTCAGGTTGATCAAGGGGCTGTGTCCAAACTTATGGATCTTGAAGACACGATTATTAATGTAGGTGACGCCATAGATGTAATCCTCGAAGACATCAATGCTGAAGGGGTGACTTAGGCCTGGGGGAGGAGGTAGACTCAGAGAGGACTCAGGCCTTGGTCACTCTCCAGGACACCGGCTCCCGTGGCACCTCAAACTCAACACATCCCAAACAAAACTCTCCTCAACCTGTTCTACCTCTGGTGGCCACTACTGGCAAAAGGTCTCAGCCCTAGACTTCTGCGGTCAGAATCGACTCTGCTCCCTTGCCTCACATCTACTAAGCTCCTCCTGCCACCTCTGTGCTTCCGTGCGACCCGATACTCATTGGCAGAATGAGTGAATGGGTGAGGGGGCCAGAGGGCACAGGGCTGGCGCACAGGAGTCCAGTGGGGGTGGGCCTGGAAGGCACAGTAGAGCTGCTGGGGGCCAGGATGAGGAGGATGGTGGGTGCTGGGTGAGGTCTTTGGACTCAGCAGGGAGAATAAGAGGCCAGAGTGCAGGGCGGGCTGAGGCTGCTCCAGGAGGCTGACCTCGTTTGCTGTCGGCAGCCACGATGGGGTCCATGCCATTGAGCCGGATGCTGCCAATGACTGAGAGCTTGGCATCTGCCCAGTACAGCCGTTCATTGTGATAATCCACAGCCAGACCTGAGGGGGTGCAGAGAGCACGGTGAAGGCCCAGCCTCTCCCACCCCAGGCTTGGGGGGAAGGAGAAGGGTCTCCGTGTTTGGGGAAGCTCCACCCTGTTCCCATGACCACTCCCAGTCACTTTTAGGAAAAGCCTCCATAACTCATTGCCCATCCCGGTTCAAAGCCCCTTCTCCAAGATTTAATGTGACCTCAGGCTCAGCAAACCCACCCCTCTCACACCCCTTGCCCCCTGCCTCCACAGACCTGTGGGCCATTGGATGTTGTCCTGTACCAGTGTCTCCCGAAGGGTCCCATCCATTGCTGCCGTTTCAATTTTGGGGTGATTCCCCCAGTCTGACCAGTACATGGTGCTGGGGAAGGAAAGAATTAAGTATGGGTAGGACCTGAGGCTGCCAGAGGATGCTGAGCAAGATGGGCCACCAGGTTGTGGCTTGGGCACAGGGACTGCTGAGGCAATTGGGAGGAGAGTGTTCTGTCCACCGCCTCCAGAGAGAACCAGGGGAGTCAGCTCCCTGATCAGGTTAAGGAACTTTTACTCTAAAACTACAAGGTGCCGATCCGGAGACATCAAAATGGGCAGAGCTGCCCCCTGGAGCCAAGAAGCCCAAATTGGCTGCACATGATGGCCAGGCAAGTGGACGGTCAGGGCCCCGCCCAAGCAGGCCGGCAGGGGATTCTGGGCAAAGGCAGCACTGGGGAGCACCAACGATGGAGGTGGCCTGAAGGCCCAAGGGCCCAAGGAGGACTCTGACATCAGGGTGGTCTGGAAGGGGAGGGACGTACCTGGGGATGCTGGGCACCCACCCTGCCCCAAAGGTTTCCCTGGCCTTCCCCCCAGGACCCCTGCACACCCCCTCAGCGGGTCCACCACAATGGCATGTGGCTCATCAATCATGCCCGAGATGAGCGTCTTGCGGTTCTCGCCCTTCATCTGCGCCACCTCGATCACATCTCGGCCCGAGTCAGTCCAGTACACGTTCCCGGCCACCCAGTCGACGGCGATGCCCCGTGGCATCTTGAGCCCTGAGATCTGAATTGGGGGGTGACAATGTCAGGGGCTACCACCTTTTGTCTTCCTGCCCATTATCCCCACCTGCACCTGCCAACTTGTCCCTGCTAAAAAGTCATCCCAGACTGAGAGCCCGTTCTCTGATTTTGAAGAGATTCAACGGACACTTATCTTATGGCCATACTTAGAGCTTTCATATGTTTTGCTGGATGAGATATCATTACCTTGCTCTGCTGAGGAACAAAGCCCCAATGAGGTCAAATAAGTGGTCGAGATTGACACAGTGGGTAGCAGTGACAATCAGGAACTGAACGTGGCTCTGATGCTGAAGGCCAGTGTACCCACTGCACCCTGCTGCCTTGGGCTGCAATGTGGCAGAGCCGGCTACTGAGAGTTCTCATTGCTCTGTCCACCTGTCGTGTCCACAGCATAATCATGACTGCCCTTGCCCTTCAGTCTCACCCTTTGCCCCCTTCCACTGTCCTTTTCAAACCCTGCTCTGAACCATCTGCTCCTAGCAGTCTTCCCATCCACTCTGTGTAGATCCCATCCCAGATGGGGTGCTCACATTGAGGTGGGTGACACCCCGGTCAATCTGTCGCCGGTGGCGGTTGGAAGTGGTAGGAGGTGCGGCAGGTGGCAGGCTGCGGTAGGAGATGGTGCCTGTGTGCCAGTTGGTCCAATAGACACGGCCAGCCTTGACATGGACATCCATGGCATCAATGCGGACACTCTCGTCACCCTGGAAGGCCTGCTCGTAAGCTGAATGGGGGTGACTGGGGAACAAGCTGCGGATCTCGTTGTCATCGGCGATGTATAGGACCTGATACTCAGAGCCTGGAAGGGCAAAAGGCCAGGTGTCGGGTGCTGGAAAAGGCAGGGGCAGGAGGCCAGGGCTGGGGGATGCCGGGCCTGGTGCTGGGATGTGCTCCCTCCTCTCCTTCCCTGAGCTAGTCCGATATGACCTGCTCCTCCAGGAAACCTTCTCTGCCTCTCCAGCCTCAGGGATTTCTGCCTCCTCGTTGTCACTGGCTGGTGTCACCACACTCTGCCACATGATGTCTGAGATGTGCTTGTGGGCACACAAGCATGTGGGGGTGTACGTGCACTGGCATGAAGGGGTGTAGGTACGCACCGGCACATGAGTGCACCTGGGCTTGTGTGGTGGGGCTGTGTATACATACATGCCCTCGTGTGCACATGGACGTGTGTGCACGGGTGTACACAGGCAGGTGCAGGTGCGTGTCAAAGCATATACATGTTCCCAGCCCCCACAAAGGTAAATGAGATGGTAGTTGTGTTAACTCAATGAAGGGAAACCTTTCACAAGGCCTACATACATCAAATCATCACCTGCACACAGTAAATATCTGACAGTTTTGTCAATTATATCTCAGTGGAACTGAAAATAAGAAGCAAAGGGGCTACGACATGATCGTGTGGTGATTCGTGTTTGTGTGCTCTCCTCCCGGGAGTGGCGGGTGAAGAGGCACATTGGGATATGGTATGCTGTCCCCACCCCAAACTTTGCCACATGAGCCAGCTCCCCAGCCCCCTGTGCACGGCTGCCAGCCTCTGTGCTGCTGGTAGTTGTACATGGGGGTCTTGAACTCCCACTTGGGCATGGGTGTCCCAAGGGGAGCATGTCCATCCAGTCAGCCCCATGTACATGCTGGTGTTGCATCGCCCCGCCCACTCTTTCTGCCCTCTTCCGGCTGGTGGGCTGGTACCTTCGGCCTTGCAGGTGTTGTGAGTCTTCATGAAGTTGCGGGCGCAGCTGCAGAGGTGGCCACCCTTTGTATTGTTGCAGAGCTGCGAGCAGGTGCCGAACCGCAGGCACTCATTGATGTCTGGGGGTTACAGGGGAGGGTCACGGAGAGTCCGGGGTTTCTGCCCGCCCCCTCTGAGTCCCGCCTTCCTACCCTGGCATCCGGGCTGGCCTGGCACAGTGTGGAAGCCAGAGCGGCAGGCGCAGTAGGCGGCTTTCTCAGTGCGCACGCAGCGTGCCTCATCCCCGCAGATGCTGGCATTGGTGGCGCAGCTTGTCAGTTTGGGGTCTGTGGGGGACAGAGTGGGCCCTCTCTCCTGAGCCACCCTAGGCCTGGGCCTGGGTTCTCTGGCCCTCCACAGGCCTCCCACTGCCAGCGCCGCAGCACGCAGGGCTCACCGATGCTGCAGTCCTCTTCGTCAGAGCCGTCCCCGCAGTCATCGAACATGTTGCAGCGCAGCGAGGAGGACAGGCAGCGCTGGTTCCGGCACAGAAACTCCTTCTTGTCTTTGCAGTGGGGGGTCTGGGCCGTGGGGGGCTCTGGGGAAGGTGGGGGCTTCAGATCTGGATATTCACCACCCCGGGGCCTCCTCCCACAGCCCCCTCCCCCTCCCGGGGGCTGTCTGTCAAGCTTCAGGGCAGCCCCCCCCGCCCCCCCCCCGCCTTCCCCAGGGGCCTCTCTCTCCCAAGGAAGGGCCCCCAGACTCCAGCAATGGATACCTCCCCCCACACCCCCACCGGCTGCAGTTCCAGCCTGGCCCACTACCACCCACTGTGCAGTACAAAAAACTCGCCCCGGCCCCTCCAGGCTCCTTCCACTGGCCCCCTGCTCACCACAGTCCTCCTCATCAGTCCCATCGCCGCAGTTGTCGGTGCCATCACATTGGCGCCCAATCCACAGGCAGACGCGGTCGTTCTTGCAACGGAAGGGCCGGTTAGGAGGACACACAAACCTGGCTGCAGGGGTGGGAGGGGACAGAGACAGACTGAGCCTTGGAGGCGGGCCTGGAGCACCCCGCCAGCATGAGAGCGCGCCGCCCCCTGCCCCGGGGCCTCGCCCCCCAGCCTCACCGCACTCTTCTGGGTTTTCGTCTGAATTGTCGCCACAGTCGTCCTCGCCATCGCACTTCCACGCCAGCGGCTTGCACAGTGTGTTGTTGCACTGGAACTCGTCCAGGGGGCAGGTCCGCACTGGGCGCCGGGGCGGGCAAAGAGCCAAGAATGAGCCCTGAGCCCCAGGCTGGCTGCTGGGGTCAGGATCTTGCCCAGACCCTTCTCACCACAGGCAGTGGCCCAGAGGGGTCACCAGGCAAGCAATGGTACAACCAAAATGAACCCAGGTCTCCTACTTTTATATCTGCTGGGCAGCTGAGCAGACCTGCCTCCTCTGGTATTTAGGGGAGAAGAGGCCTTTTCAGGGGAAGCATGTGCAGAGAGGTCAAGAGCACCCTCTTTCTCTGGTGATTGTGTCAGGGCATTGGGCCTACTGTAGTTCAATGGCATGCATAAAGGAGGAGCACTGGGCTGGGAGCCAGGAGACCCAGGTTCCAGCCCACCAAGGCAGAGCCAGGATGTCTGTCCTCACTGCTGGGTGGGTCTCTGCTCTAAGCCCCAGACTTCTCTTACCCCAGCTTCACAGCGTGGCCTTGGGCCACTTAGCCCAGCCAGGTTAGCCAGGGGCAGGCGCCGTTTCGTTGCGCCCGGAAAGCAAAGTGAGCAAGGACTTTGTTTCTCAGTGCAGCCGATTGCCCTGTAGGAACTTGTGGGGTGGAGCCTGGATGGACACAGCCAACAGATTTCTGCTGGATTTTGGTCTAACCGGCCCCTTGACTAAGTGCTGTTGTGGAGGGCACAACCTATCCCCATATGTACCCAGAGGCCCTGTGTGTTGTTCACTATATCCCCAATGCCTAGAACGGGGCCTGGCACATGGCAGGTGCTTAAGAAATATTTTTTGTTGGGGCGCCTGGGTGGCTCAGTCAGTTAAGTGTCCAACTTCAGCTCAGGTCACGATCTCACGGGTCATGAGTTTGAGCCCCGCATCGGGCTCTGTGCTGACAGCTCAGAGCCTGGAGCCTGCTTTGGATTCTGTGTCTCCCTCTCTCTCTGACCCTCCCCTGCTCATGCTCTGTTTTTCTCTGTCTCAATAATAAATAAAACATTTAAAAAATAAACAAAAAAAGAAATATTTTTTGTATGAACAATGACTGCAGGAGACGAAGAATGAGGTGAATGACTGGGCCACATGGTGGGGCGGTGTGTGGGGAAGAGGGCCTCACCGCCAGTGCCACAGGCTTCCTCGTCACTGCCGTCCATGCAGTCAGCATCTGCATCACAGCGCCAGCGCAGGGGGATGCAGTGCCCACTCTTGCACTGGAACTGGTCCATGTCACAGCGGGGAGTGCAGTCTTTCTGTGGGCACAAGAGCAAGCATCCTGGTCAGATCTGGGCAACCCTGTAGTTCTGCCCTCCCTCCCGCCTTCTGCTCTCCCTACACACCTCGTCTGAGCCATCTGCACAGTCATGGTCCCCATCGCATTTCCAGCGCCCAGCAATGCAGCGGCCGTTGGCACAGGAGAACTCACTCTCGGAGCAGGGCCGAGGGGCTGGAGAAGGACAGGGGAGAGACAGGCCCCAGGAGGGTGGGCACAGGGACTCAGCCCTTGGGGTATCTCCAGCCCTTGGCAGAGCAGTACCACCCTGAAAGCCACAGTTGACTGGCGTAATGACCACATCAGCCAACTGGCTGCCCTCATGGGATCAGCTGGGTATAGAGGAGGCTCACACTTACCCCTCTGGGGCAGACACACGAAAGAGGGCATGGGTCCCTGGCTCTGCCCTCAGGACAGACTGTGTGCGGGGGGGTCGAGGGGAACAGGAGAGGGACAAGACCACTGAGACAAGCACCAGGGTTTAGGGAGAGGCCAGTAAAGGACGATGGGCTGAGGCACAGCACGAGGACGGGTGGGCTCTGGGGCAGTGGCAGGGGGTGTGGTGGGAGCAGGGGCACATCAGAGACACCTACCTCTGCAACCCCGAGAGGACAGTGTGAAAATGGAGAGAAACATGAGATGAGGTGAAATGGCACAAACTCAAATACACAACATGGAGTGGGGTGGGGTGGGGTGAGCAGAGAGGAGGCACCTGACTCCCAGCCCTGGGAGGCAGCCACCTGCCCGGGTGCAGCCTGGTGGGGGCGGGGGGTGCTGAGAAGGGAGGCGCCCCAGGGCTGTGGGGGTGGGGGGACATACTGCAGCTCTCCTCGTCTGAATTATCCCCACAGTCGTTGTCATAATCGCATTGCCAACGCCCTGGCACGCAGCGGTTGTTCTTGCAGCGGAACTGGTAGGGCTCACAGGTGCGCTCATCTGGGGAGGCAAGATTAGGAGGCAAACACCGGGGCAGTCAGGGACCAGTGGGGGCAGCCTGAGGGTTTCAGACAGGCATGGGCAGGATGGCCAGGAGTGGGACGGAGATCAGCAGGGGGGAGGCCAACCAGTGTTCTGAGATTTGAGGAGGCAGGGCACAAGTGGGAGGAGCTGCTTGGTGGAGGGGATTAACAGGCCCCCTCTGTTAGGTGGGCAGAGAAGATTCTGCGCAGGTATGTGCTGAGGAGGTGCCGGTGCAGGCAGGCACAGGGAATCGGACAGGAGGTGGTGGGCACGGGAAGCTGTGTGCCAGGCCCCGTGAGCCCCAGTCCACAGGTGACCTGAGTCCTGCCCAGGCCGGATGCCTTCCCCGGAGAGCGAGGTGTGGGACAGCTCACCGCACTCTTCCTTGGGCTCGTCGGAGCCGTCCCCACAGTCGTCCTCTCCGTCACACTTCCATCGCGCAGGGATACAGCGGCCGGAGTCCTTGCAGCGGAACTCATCCACTCCGCAGGTCATCTGGGCTGCAAGGGGGTGGCTGGCAGTGAGGGGGAGGATCCTTGCAGGAGCATGCTGGGAGGGCAAGGGAGCGGCCCCTGGTCGCCTGGGGTAGGGGTGGGGTGGGAGCAGCAGACGCAGGGGAGGGGAGGTGGGCTCTGGGGGCCCCAGACAACTCACTGCAGTTGGCAGGCTCATCGCTGCCATCCACACAGTCATTGTCCCGGTCACAGACCCAGACTCGGGGGATGCAGCGCTTGGTGATGGAGCACTGGAACTGGTTGGGGGCACAGGTCACTTCAGCTGCAGAGTAGGGGGAGAGAATGAGGACCTGCCCGTTTTTCCCCCACCACAGTTCGAGATCACCATGTTCTCCCTCTTCCAAGCCCTGGCCCTGGTCCCGCCAGCAATTTCTTAGGAGAAAGGGACAGTTTGTCTCCAGTTTTGGTGCTTTTTGTTTTTTGAATCTGCACCTTTTCTGAGCAAACCAAGTCACACCCTATATAACTTAGGTCACCCATCTAAGAACATTCCTGGACAGCAAAGTGGCCCCGAGAAGAAGTGGTGGGCAGGTTTCAATGCGCACTGTGTTTCTGTGCCTGTTTCCCCGCAGCCCTCCCCCCCCAGCCCACAGCCCCAGGCACTCACGGCAGTCCCTCTCGTCCTCCCCATCTCCACAGTTGTCCTGCCCATTGCAACGGAAGATGCCAGGGATGCAACGGTTGGTGTTGGTGCACTTGAACTGACTGGGCAAACAGACGTGGATATCTGTGGGAGGTGGGGAGAAGGATGAGGTAACTGATGGTGGGCAGGGGATTCAGGGGCGGGGAGGGGGCACCTCATCCCCTCAGTGGGAGCATGCAGGTTCAGGGCCTAGAGCAACAGGAGTCCAGCCTGGAGAGGAGGCTGCTGTGGGCTGAGTTTCCTTGTCCTTGGAGTTTAGTAGGAAACCTCTAAGTCCTGGGGAGGGAGAAGAGGGGGGAAGGAGGGCAGACAGTGGCTGGGCAGCCCTTTACCGCAGTTGGCTTCGTCACTGTTGTCCTGGCAGTCGTTGTCCCCATCACAGATGAAGGCAGGGTTCGTGCAGATGCCTGTTGAGCACTGGAACTGTCCTGGGCGGCACTTGAACTCGGCTGCCAGGAGGGGAGCCTCAGAGTCAGAAGGGCTGGGGCTGGGCATGGCCACTCACAGCCTCGAGAGTCAGGTTGTCCCCGGCGCAGGACCCTCTTGCCACCCCAGCTCTGGGCACTTACGACAGTCCGGGGGCTCATCTGAGTGGTCCCCACAGTCGTCTTCTGTGTCACACTTCCACCAGAAGGGGATGCACTTGTCGTTCTTGCACACAAACTGGAGGGCAGGTGGGGGCAAGAGGGGTTGGTGGGGGTCTGGGGAACTCAGGAGGTTTTCTTTTGGGGGGCTGGGATGTTTCAAAGAAGCAGGAGGATCAGGGTATTTTGTGGAGGTGCTGAGCTGGATGGAAGGTTGGGATATGGTGAGTGCAGGAACGCCAGGCGATGGGGGATCTGTGTGGGGGTCAGGGTGGGGGGTACTGGTGAGGGAGGGTCAGGGTTAGGGTATGGGGGTGTTTGTGTGAGGTGACGGGTATAAAAATATTGCTGTGGGGAGACAAGAGGTAGGCAAGAAATGTGGGGGTGTTAGCGTGGGAAAACCAGATGCGTGAGGACATTAGAGCGGGTGTTGGGGTCCGAGGAGGAGTGGAGGTTGGGGGAATGAGGCATTGGTGAATGGGGGTCAAGGGGAAAAGCCTCACCTGGCTTGCCGTGCAGTTGGACACACAGGTGCGCCCATCACTGCCCAGGTAGAAGTTGGTGGGACAGGCGCATTTGTGGCCCCCACCGGGGGACAGTAGGCACAGGTTGCTGCAGCCGCCATTGTTGACCTTGCATGGATGATTGGGCACTGGCAGAGAGAAAGTGGCTAAAGGGCCGCCGACTGGACCCAGGAGATGGGCCAGGGCTCCCTGAGCCACTGCCCTCTGTCACAATGAGGGCAGCACGCACTGGTGCCACGGTTTCTGGTCTTCCGAAGGCTGCCTAGCCCACTCTATCATGGGCAGGGGCAGGACAGATCCAAATCCTACTCGTTTAGGAGGGAGCTGAAGCCAGAGAAGGGGGATGACTCTTCCTGAGGTCCCAGAGTCAGGCCAGCCCTGAAGCCTCATACGCTGCCTCACCTGTGCCCTCCCTCAGGTACGGCCTGCCTGGGTTTGGGGTCCTGCCTTGGCAGTCTGCACCTGCACCCACCCTACTTGACTGGCCTCAGGGGCTTGCTGCTCCAAGCCTCCTGCGCTGGACCCAGGCTGGGCTGCAGCTCCTGAGAGCCTGTCTACAGCCTCCCTAATTTCCCAGTGTCTGGTAAGCACTGCTCAGGCCATGCAAAAGAAGGGGTGGGCAGGAACCAGTCCTGTAGGGCCATATCCTTCCCCGGGGGCCCTGCATGCCGTGCTCACTCTTTGCTGGCTCCCACCCCTTGGCTGCTCACCATCTGGCTGGCGCAGGGCGTGGAAGACATGCAAGTCCATGGGCCGGTGCAGGGTGCTGATGAGGAGTGTCTTGTTGGTGCCCGTGGTCTTGTGGGCTCGGTTGATGGACTTTGTCTCCCAGTCGGTCCAGTAGACGTAGTCCTCAAACAGGGTCAGTGCGAAGATGTGTGGGATGTCCTGGCTCAGCACTGCGGACGGGGGAGGGAACAGGCCCGGCAGCTGGTTAGCACCTTCCCTCCTGGACGTCCCTAACCCTGCAATAACCCTGTGAGGTGGGCACCAGCCCCCGCTCCAGATGGTCAAGTGGCTTCCCAAGGTTGCACAGCTAATAAGTGGCAAAACTGGAACTCAAACTCAGGCCTTTCTGACAGCAGGTTCCTGCTCTGTAATATGAGAGGATGCCCTGTGCTGATGCACCCCACCCCCCGGCCTTTCTTTCCCCACCTCCTGTCTTTCTCAGGGCCCCGAACTGTGCATGAGAAGGGACCTCTCTTTCTCCTTCAAACAGTGGCCCCATGCCTGGGCTTGTCCAGGGGGCATACGCTGGGGTGCTCTGGATCCCCAGACCCCTGGTAGGTGGTACCCTCAGACCACGTTGTCTGACTTTTAATCTTATTCTTGTCCCAAAGGCCCGATCCTCTGTAGCTCCAGACCCCTCACCCCCGGGGCTGCTGTGCCCAGGCAGCCTCACTGGCACACTGACCGACGTGGCGATTGGAGCCATCCAGGCTGGCAAACTCAATGTAGTCCTCACGGGCATCAGCCCAGTAGATGCGCTCGGTGACGTAGTCCAGCGTCAGGCCGTTGGGCCATGTGATCTTGGTGTCCACGATGACACTACGGCCAGACCCATCCATGCCTATCCGGCCGATCAGTGAGTGGTCACCCCAGTCTGTCCAGTAAAGGTACCTGGCAGGTGGGTGGGCAGTGAGCCCCAAGAGATCCAGAGACTGGTCCCACCAAGAGCCTGCAGGGAGGCTGGGCTTGGATGCCTGAGCATACTGCTTGATTTCAGGGGCTCCCCCAACCCTCTTTGCCCTCATACCCATTCTGCACATCCACCACCAGAGCCCTGGGCTCACGGAGGCCAGAGCTGACCAGCACCGTCCGGTAGGCCCCGTTGAGCTTCGACACTTCGATGGTGTCCCGGCCTTTGTCACACCAGTACAGGTTGCCACCCACCCAGTCCACAGCCAGCCCGTCAGGGTTGCTGAGGCCTGTCCGATGCAGCACCTATGGGTAGGGGCAGGGAAGGAAGAGATCTGGATGACCAAGTGTAGGATCCTCAGTCTCTCTGGGGCCCAGCATCCCCCAAGGGTGAAGTAGAGCTTCCTCCCCTAGCTTGGCAGGGAGGACAATGGATGGAAAACACCCAGCCCCAGGCCTGGTGTCAGCTGAGGCTCTAGGAGAGGGGTCTCCAGATGAGAGATACTGTACCCCAAACCCCACAGTGCCTAGGGGCATGAATTTAAGAGAGGGCAGCCATTAGGGGGAAGCTACTGATAATGAAGGAAAAAGCAGGAGGAATCTCCTAGACCTCACTCTCTGAGCTTGGAGGAGAGGGAGGGAGAACCCAGGATGAGCAGAGTTAGGCAGTGACTTTGTGGGGAAGGAAGAGGAGGAAATAATTCAGTGGGATGTGAGGGCTGAAGGGGAGACGGGCTTGAAACAGAGCGAGCCCTCTGCGGAGGAACACTGCAGCTGGACCTCTGGCGCCCGACCTCTAGTTTGTCTGCTGAGGAGTGGGCTGCCCCTGGCCTCACCTGCACGTTGCTTCCGTTAAGGTGCATCCTTCGGATCATGCTGCCCTGGGTTGTCACGTCTGTCCAGTAAATCATCTGCTCTCGGTAGTCAAAGTCCAAGGCGACGGCGTTGTTCAGGCCCTGCATGTGGGGGGTGGGGGATGACTACAGGGTCAGGACACGGGTGGCTGGGGGAGTGAGTAGGGGGTGACAAACGTCGGCCCAAGTGGGGAGGATGAGGGGACTGCGCGGGGCAGGGAAGGTAGCTCTGGGCCTGCGGACAGGGGTGGGGTGAGGAGGGCTGGCTCCGGCACCTGCTTCAGCAGCGTGTAGTTGGAGCCGTCCAGGTTGAGCTTGCGCAGGTAGTACCGGTTGGCAAAGATCAGGAAGGGCTCCTCATCTGCAGACAGAGTGTCCTGGCTCAGCTCCCAGGTGGGCCATGTTCTGGCACCCCTGGCCGCCAGCTGCCTGAGCCATGTGATGCCCTCCGCGCATACCCGTCTCACCAGTCACCGCTTTGCAGCTGTGGGGGTCGCCGCCGCGGGGAGCGTAGCCCTCCACACACAGACACTTGTAGCTGCCGTGGGTGTTGATGCAGCGCTGGCTGCAGGGGAAGGTGGAGCTGCACTCATCCACATCGGCACACGTCCGGCCGTCGTCCTTCAGGCGGAAGCCGGGGCGACAGCGGCACTGCAGGCACAGGGAGCTTTGGGCTGGGGAAGGGGTGGGGTCGGGGCCTCCTCCTTGGAGCCTGGAGCTCCACCCCTCCACCCCTCCACCCCTCCACCACGGGGGCATGCTGGCTGGCTCTGTTGGGGAAGCCAGCCTCTCGGGGCAGGGCCAGGGGAGGCGGGGTGGGGGGGGACGGCAGGCAGCAAACAGATACTGAGCAATCTGGCTCTCACTCCAGCTAAACCACTGCAATGACCGATGACCGCCCTGTTTCTGTCCCCAGAGGTCGATGCTCAGGCCTCATTTTATGTGACCCGTGAGCATTATCTGACAGGCCGTGAGCCTTCTCTGAGGTTTTCTTCACATGGCTGTTCTCCCACGCCAGCAGCTGCCCCTTCTCGGGCTCCTCTGCCAGTCCCCTGTCACCTCCCTGCCACTGGTGTGGCTGAGCACAGGGCATCTACACTCACTCCATCAGGGATCCTATCCAGACGCATAACTCCCAGATTCTGGGCTCCAGTCTGGCCTCTCCCTTGACCTGCGTGCCTGGACTTCGGCGCCTACCTGAATCTGCACATCCCTCCTTCTCCCATAGCCCTTGCGGGCTCTACTTTCCAAGGGGATGCAAACCCCAACCAAGTAGAGGATTTAGTTTTGTTCCTCTGCTGTGTCCCCAGTGCCCAGAGCGCTGCCTGGCAGAGTAGGTGCCGAATGAGCCCTTGCTGAACGAACGAACGAATGAACAAACGAACGAACGAACGAACGAACGAACACGGGGTGGAGAAAGGGGCTCCTGCCAGCCTTGGGGGTGTGCAAACTCCCACTCTGGGGCAGGGCACACCTTGAAGCCAATCTTGAGGTCCTCGCAGTCCTGGCTGCAGCCACTGAGCTTGCGGCTGAGACACTCGTTGACGTGGCAGCCGCGCTCGTCCGAGCCATCGCCGCAGTCATCCTGGCCATTACAAAGCAGCGCCTCGGCCACACAGCGCCCGCTGCTGCACAGGAACTGCGAGGAGGCGTTGCACTTGTGCTCTGCAGGGGGTGGGGGGGCAGGTCAGGGGAGCCATTGGGCCAGGGATGAAGGGTGGGGAGGGGGCCGTGTGTCGGGCCCACCTGGGCTGGTGCAGTGCGGGTTCTTGGGGGCCTCATCGCTCTGGTCGTGGCAGTCATTTTCCCCGTCGCACTCCCACTGGCGGGAGCTCAGACAGCGCCCATTGGCGCAGCGGAACTCGTTGGGGCCGCACGTCGGGTACTCTGGGGGAAGAGGGGCCGGGTGAGGTTAGGAGCTTGGGCACAGGGAGGGCAGGGCACACCCCTGCTGCCACCCCCGGGGCGGCCCTAGGCTCACCACACTCGGGGGACTCATCGGAGCCATCGGCGCAGTCACGGTCATGGTCACACACGAAATGCTTGGGGATGCACTGGCGATTCTGGCACATGAACTCTCGGTCATCACAGGTGCTGTTGTACACTATGGACAGAGACAGACATGGCCCCTCAGCTCCCACCTGACTAGCTGACGACTGTCACCCAGGCCCTTCGTGAGGTCTGAGTGGCAGAGCAGGCAGAGCACTGGATGGAGAGTCCAGACACCCATCTGGGTTGTAGATAGGACTCTGCCACTGACCAGCTGAGGGACCCCTGCTGAAGCACTTCCTCTCCTTGACTTCAGTTTCCCCTACTGCAAAGAGAGACTGGCCACTTGCCGCCCGCCCCACTCCTCAAGGCCCCTGCCACTCACAGCAGCCAGCTGTGACGCTCTCGTCGGCACCGTCAGCACAATCCTTGTCACCATCACAGAGCCAGCGCTCAGGTACGCACACGTGGGTGCCCGGGCAGGAGAAGGAGGAGGGGCCGCATGTCTTGCCTTCTGTGGGGGGGACAGGGAGCTGCTGGGAGCAGGCGCAGCAGGGCTGGGCAGCTGCGGTGACATTCCCACCGCTGTGCCATCCCTGTTGTAGTAGGGCATGTGAGTGTGCAGGGGTCGGAGGGGGTGGTCCCTCCCGGGAGGACCTCCCCTACCCGATCCCGGCCACCCCTCACCACAGTGAGCCGCCTCATCTGAGCCGTCCCCACAGTCATCACTGCCGTCACACAGCCACTGCTTGGAGATGCAGCGATGGTTCTGACACTCGAACTGGGCCTCCGAGCAGAACTTGTCTGGGGCAGTTAGAAGCCAAAGTGAG
Organism: Cryptoprocta ferox; assembly: GCA_028646485.1. Classification (NCBI taxonomy): domain Eukaryota; kingdom Metazoa; phylum Chordata; class Mammalia; order Carnivora; family Eupleridae; genus Cryptoprocta; species Cryptoprocta ferox. Next base: position 55,295,951 of record CM053571.1, read on the forward strand.
ATGGGGTAGGGGATGGCAGGGCACTGAGCTGGCCGGGCAGGTGTAGGACAGATGGGAGAGGGACCCAAGGCATCCCTTCGTGGGGGCCAGCATGAGCTAGAGAGATGTCCCCCCAGGGGGTGGGGCCTCGGGCCCTGGGTGCCCTTCTCCCGGGAGGACATTTCCTGGGAGGGAACTAAAAGGTGGGGTATGGACAGTGATTCAGTGGCTATGGTGAAGCCCCTGCCCGCGTGGGTTCTCTGGGTTCCCAGCTCGGGTGGGTGGGCCCTGTGGTCACTCACTGCAGTGGGTCTCATCCTCGCCGTGTTCACAGTCGTCCTCCTTGTCACACGTCCAGCTCATGGGGATGCAGCGCCCACTGGGGCAGGCAAAATAATTCAGGGGGCATCTGGGGCGCTTCACTCCTGGGGGGAGAGGGAGGCATGAGGGCACTGTCACCCTCAGGGGCCCACTGCCCGCCGCGAATCCGACCCAAGGCTGGTGGTGGACCTGGGCAGTCGCGCTCGTCGCTGTAATCCCCGCAGTCATTGGCGCCGTCACACACCCAGCTGGGTGCATAGCAGAGGGAGGTCCGCTCACAGGGCTGGAAGCGTACCCCTTTCACCCCCAGGCGGAAGTAGCTGCTGCAGTCGGTGGCGCCTGGGCAGGGCAGGGATAAGGGGTGACACGAGGTTCCCTCCACTCTCCCTCCTGGGGCAGCTGCTGGCCTGACAGTGGCCTTGGTGTTTTAGAAAGTCACACTGTATCCTGCTGTCCACCCTTTCCACTCACCCCAGGGAGCCCAGGCCTGGCGGTAGCCACACAGGCTGTGAGGCTGTGAGGGCGACAGAGGTTGCCACGTGGGCCAGAGGGATGGCAGGGAGGAGCCCCAGGCAGGAGGCGAGGGAGCGAGACGGGAGAGAGACTACGAGGCACCCCGGAAGGGCCGTCACTCACTGCAGTTCATCTCATCGGAGGCGTCCTCACAGTCCACAAACTGGTTGCAGCGGCTGGAGTTCCCAATGCAGGTGCCGTCCCGGCAGCGGAATTCTCCTACTCCACAGGCCGTCTCTAGAACAGCACCCACCCAAGACCATCAGGCCACAGTCTCCTGCGTCGGGGGCAAGAGTCCCCAGGCCAGAGCTCCTGGCCCAAAGCACCTGCCCAGGCCCACCGAGGGGCGTGCTGAAGCAGGCCCCGTGGGGCTGGGAACCAGAGCTCAGCAAGGGTGGGGTGTGGCAGAGATGGGGGTCCGAGGGCCAGGCCCGGGGTCCCACTCACTGTTGCAGGGAATCTCGTCCGAGCCGTCCCCACAGTCATCCGCCCCGTTGCACCACAGCATGTTGGACACACAGCGCCCATTGTTGCACTGGCGGAAAGTCTTCTTGCAGCGGCGGGAGTCTGCGGACAGACGGGAAGTGGCCGCTAGTCAGCGGCAGCGACAGGGGAGGGGCTGCCTCTGAGATGGCAAGCATTTGTTCCCCTGACAAACTCCTCAGCACTGCGACAGGCCTGGCGCAGGGCTCGCTGTGGTTCTGCCCTTCACGGCCTCCCCAAGCTCCTCAGCCATGGAGTGGGTCATGGAGCTCTGTTCCCCTCGCTCCCACACCCTGCCCTGCTGGGGGCTGAGGCTATTGACTCTGGAGGCTAGCGGGGAGGGAGGAGGGCCAGGGCACTGAGGTTGGAGGAGGTCCCTTACTACAGTAGGATGGCTTCTCGTCAGACTTGTCCTTGCAGTGGGAGACACCGTCACAGGTCAGGCTGAAGTTAATGCACTCGCCATTGGCACACTCGAACTCATCTTGTGCTCGGCAAGAGGAATTCACGGCTGTGGGGGCAATGTGGAGGGAGCTTCGTGAGCCAGGGCCCGGCGGCCTCGGATGTCTCTACTCCCTGCCCCCCAGAAATGAGGTCATTCTCAGTTTCTCCTAGATAAAAGTCTTCCGGAGGCTGGGCTATTAGAGTCTAGGAGGAGATGGTCCCCAATGTGTGCCAAGCCCCACCCCCCCACTGTCCCTCCTCCATCATTCCCTCTCTCACCCCGGCAGGTGAGGTCCTCTTGGAGGATGCGGCCCCCTCGGCAGGAGCAGTTGACATGGCCTTGGTGAGTGAGCAGACACAGGTCCTGGCAGCCCCCGTTGTTGACGCGGCAAGGGGAGAGCTCACCTGAAACAAGGACAGCGGACAATGGGCTGAGTGTCCCCAGCTGTGCACACACAAAATGCTCACACCCATTCACACAGCTTCACTGAGCTTCCTAGCCCCGGCCCTAGCATAATGGCACAAGGCTGGGGGAGCAGAAAAGGTGCTAAGGGAGGGCCAGTGGGAGTGTTGGGGCTGGGCCTGAGGTTGAGGGGATGTGTGCTCTTGGGGGGCGGCGTGGGCTCACCACGTGGGAAGAGAGTCAAGTCGAAGGAGCCTAGTGGTGGGGCCCTGGACTGTGTGCGAGAAGCGAGGACAAGTTGTGGATCTGTATGGGGCCCCTCGGCCAGGCAGGCCCAATGTGGGAGTGTCTCTGTGCACATGCACGTGCATGCAGAGTGTGGGGTAGGCAGAGCCTGGGGTGCATGTGTGTGATCAGACTCTGGGAGCACGTGTGGCTCTAGGTGGGACTACGGCATGTGCTAGGGTGTCCAAGGATTCAGGTGAGACCAGCTGTAGCGTGGTATGAGCGTGCATACGTGTGTGCACATGCACAGATGTCTTGAGGGAGCTGGAGTAGAGAAGTGTTAGTGTTTTGGGTTTCTTGGGGGTGAAAGTGTGTACGGTTGTGTGTCTACACGTGGAGGCTCTGGGAGAACAGGGCCAGGGTGTAGTGTATGTGTGTGTGTGTGTGTGTGTGTGTGTATGCTGGCACCAGGGGCAGGAGAGCAAGGCTGGTGGTAGCGGCCCCACTCACAGCTGTTGGTGTCATTGGCCACGGCGATGATGCCCATGGGCTGCTGGGGGATGTCCACGCGCAGCAGCTTCATGTCACTGCCCACGTACTTGTTGGCCCGCTGCACAGCCCGCCGCACCCAGTCAGTCCAGAAGATGTGCTCCCCGTACACAGCCAACCCGAAGGGGTGGACTGGCTCGGACTTCAGGATCACCTGTGGCGAGAGCACTAAGCCCATCATGGGCAGGCTCGGGCCTCTCGCCCCAACTTCATCCCCCTGCAACTGGCCCCAGGGACAGGGATGCCTGGCCTTGGCCTAGTTCCCGGTACACCGTTGCAGAATGAGAAGGACCCACAGGGGCATCTTGCCATGTCCTTGTTTAATTGATGAGGAAGCCATGTCCGGACAGGATGAGGGCTGCACAGGGCCACACAGCTAAGTGGCAATGTCAGAGCCTCATTCTCCCAAATCTTCCCATCATGTGGCTTCCCCTTCTCCCCTTCTGCCACTCTGTGCCTGGGCAATCTCTATCTTGGCTGACCAGCCGTCCCGACCCTCGATCTTAGCCTGCCCCATGCCACCCGTTCCAGCTGCCCCACAGACTCACATAGCGGTGGGAGCCGTCATACTCGCAGCGCTCAATCTTGTCTAGGGTGGCGTCGGAGAAGTAGAGCTTCTCAGCACGGTGGTCGATGGCCAGGCCATTGGGGGTGCGGATGTCCTTCTCGATGAGAGTCAGGACATTGGCCCCCGACAGGGCCGCCCGCATGATGCTGGGGTGCTGCTCGTTCCAGTTGGTCCAGAACATCAGGCTGGGGGAAGACAGGGCCATGGGGATAAGGACCCAAAGCCAGGGAATCTGCCATAGAGGGCCCAGGCCAGGGCAAGATGTCGACCAGAACCCGAGGGTCAGCCAGGGTGTGAACCAGATCTCAGCATAACAGGCAACCTCACAGCCACCAAGGCCAACACAGCCTCAGGAAGGGCCCAGCTGCTGCATAGTCAGTGCGCGCATACGTGTGCACACATATTTCTAAGTGTCTGTGAAACAGCCATCTGTGTTTACTGAGAGACAGTGTAGCCAAGTAAGTGAGGTTTTGGGTTCCCATTCTGGCTCTGTGACGTACAAATTAGGAACATCAGCAAGTGACTTAACTGTGCCTCAGTTTCCTTCTCCACGAGGTGGGGATACTACTACTACCTGCCTCATAGAGTGGTTTAAGGGTTCAAAGAGTTAATATTCATCTAGTGACAGCTGGTAGATGCCACATGAGTATTTCCTATTATAGTAAAACCTTGGTTTGCAAACATAATTCGTTCCAGAAACATGCTTGTAATCCAAAGCACCCGTATATCAAAGCGAATTTTAAGAACCCTTGGCTCAGTTGTGATCATGTGACATTTAGCATCACGTACGACTTGTATTGCAAGACATCGCCCATTTATCAAGTCTAAATTTATTAGAAATGTTCGCTCATCTTGTGAAACACTCGCAGAACAAGTTATTTGCAATCCAAGGTTTTACATATTTTATTCTTAAGTGCTTTTCACTTGGCATCCAGGACACCATTGTGAGTATCTAGTGTATCCTAGTCCTAGGGACACATGGACCCTACCCTCAAGAAGTTCTTGAAAACTACTTCCTCCGTAATTTAAGTCTTTTGCATATTTGGAGTCTGGCTCTGCTCCTTCCAAGCTCTGACCTTGAACCAGCCTCTTGTTGCTACAGCTTGGCCACCTCTCAGTAAAGGAAGTGGTGAGAACTGGCCATGCCGTGCTCCTTTTGCAGGTGGTGAGGCTCCAGAGATGGATGTGGGTGACTTCAGGGCTGGTCAGGCACTACACTAGGTATGACAGTGTGGTTCTCAGACCACCTGCATTGGATCTTGATTCCTGGGTCCTTTGTCCCAGATAGTCTGGGGCCAGGGAACCGGCACTTTCCAGTACTCCCCAGGCAAGCTTCATACACCCTGGAGTTTGAGACCCATCTAGTTCCATCTGTTCTCTGGCTGTCTCATAGGACCTGCCGCCCCCCCCCCCCCTCGCCCAATGCTTTCATGCCTTCTGCCGCCTTCTGCTCTGGACACAGAGCTGTCTTCAGACTGGTGGCCCTGTCTCCTCAAACCTCTCCAGGCCTCTTTTTAACACCCCCTCCCCCAGTGTCTCCAGTACATTTGAACTCTGGCCTCCTGCCACTACCCTTCCACTTAGGAAGGTGCCGGCTACTCCCAAGACACTGGGAGCTCTTGAGGATGTCTCTGATTTTAAAGGCCCTCAGCCTGGGGGAAGGGGTGGGGTCCTGGATGGCTCTTGGAATCAGCATGGGAGTTTGGATGGTGGCATGATGCCATCAAGGATGGTGGCATCTCTCTCTGGCCTCCACAGGAGAAATGGGTGTTCCAGGGACAGCAGCTAGTCATCCTCCCTGCCTTGTTGGTGCCCAGCCAGGGACTCCCATGCCCTTAGGTAAAGCCCAGTTCACTCTGCAGTGGAAAGTGGCTTTCCTTCTACCATGACAAACTGTTATATGTGGAAGAATGACAGGTCCTATAACTGAGGAGTCCAGGTTTGGTAGAACCACTCCCCAGGAAGTGGCTGGCAGGCAGGGCGTGGAGAAGGGGGCTTTCCTGAGGGGCGGGCTGTCAGCAGCCAGAACTGTGAGCAACCTGGGAACCGGGGCCAGCTCAGCTGTAGGGGAGGCTCAGCAGGAGGTCCCTGCCCCTTTGATCACACTGCACCGCCCCCCCCAATTCCTCCAAAGCACTCGCTCCTTCTGGCCAGGACAGGGCCTCCCAGACAGTTGAGCCCTTTCTCCTGTACCCTGCCCTGGGTTTAATGCACCCCCGTCATCTTCTAGACCTCGGCTCAGCTGGGTGTCCTCGAGGACACGTTCCTCAGGTCAAGTCCTTCTTACACACTCCTAAAGCTCCCTGCAGCCTCATGGCTAGCATCAAATATGCCCGAGGCAGAGCCAATGTCCATCTCGTCCTCCCCTCGATCTTCAGCACATCATTGGTTCTCAAAAGCCATTTGCTGAGTGAATGATGGGACCCCTAGGCTGAGAGGAAAGGAATTCTGCGGGCAGCCATGGAGGAGCTTCTGAAGCCACAGTGCCCCACCATCTCCGGATTGGGGGTAGGAGGCAGGCAGCGGTGCCCAGAAGCACCACCCTTCCATGGAGGGTCCAGGCCCCTAAGGGACAGGCCCTGAGGCCAGCCCAAGACAGGTAAAGTCACCAATGGTCATAGAGGGCAGATAGGATCTTTGTCATGAGCCAAGTACACGCAGGCCAAGGTAAGGCAGGCCAAGGACAGAGGGCCCTTGTGCTGGTCTGCGGGGCCAGGCAGGCTGGGCTAGGGCTGGACTCGGGTGACATGAGGTGAGGAATCTAGGTTCAGTCGGTACACTCACCATTTCTAAATAGCTGCTTTTGGCTTTTGTTTGTCCCTTAGTTTCCTAGCAAAGCTTTGGGAAAACATTCCAAGTGCTGCTGAATTCTGGGGAAAACAGTTTTGAGTACATGTGGGCCAGGATTTCTAAGGTGGGGAGGCGGTTCACTAGAGGCCCACACCATGGGAGCAGGGGCTGCCCCTACAGAAGAACAGGGCAGGTGGAGACCAGGGGCATGAGCCCCCTCCGGTATTTCCTCCCAGGTCTTCCTGACTTGTGCTCCGGACTCCCTTGCAACCTGAGCCCAGCTTCCAGGGCCCCTCTCGGGCCTGCTCCTCTTCCCGGGAGCCCTTTGATCCTCACAGTCCCTCCCCACGTACAGCACTCCCTGGGCTCCTTCCCTGGCCTTTCCACTTCTAGGTGCCAAGCCGCCACCTCAGTGGGGCCTCGTGGTCATCACGTATAACCCCATACCCGTGTCCATGCTTCCCAGCACTATGATTTCTCTCCTCAGCCAGGTCAAAGCTTCTGGACAAGTGTTCAGTGAACAATCTTGGTCTGAAGCTTGGAGTCCCAGCAACACAGAGGACCTACTATGTGCCTTGAACATGGGATCTCTGATGAATTAATCGACTAATCACTGAGCCAGAATTGTCCTTTACAAGCCCCCCTGGTCCTCCCCTTGGTTCAGGCACCTGAAATATTGTCATATTACAGGTGAGGAAACTAAAGCTCAGAGAGTTCAGACAGCTGGTCCAAGGTCACAGCAAGGAAGTGGCTGATCTCAGGTGAAAGCCGGCCTCTCCTGCTGCTTCATCCCCCATCCAGGGCTGCCTGCAGCAGTTTCTGCCACCCACTCCCTACACCCAGCAGCTCACTTCTGACACTCGTCCAGCACAAAGGCTCGTGGGTGGTCGTCTCCAGACATGGTAATGACTGTCTCGCGCTCGAAGGCCCCTGGGCGGGTCTGGTCTACTGTGTGGCGGGTGATGGTGGATGTGGTGTAGCTTGTCCAGTAGAGGGTGTCCCAGCCACGGTGGTAGGCCAGGCCCTCCACAGAGCCCACATCTGCAAGGAGACAGGAGCAGTCATAGGTTGGGATGGAGTGGAGCCGAAAGGGCAACCGGGGCATGAACTCAGGGGGACAGCCTGGAGCACCTGTTCCTCTGGCATATGTAGGGCTGGAAGGGGATGTGTGGGAACCGAGGAGCATGTGGAGTCACAACCTTGGCACTCCAGCCCCTTCCTTATTTTCTACCCAAATGATCCATGGTCCACCTCCCTGACCCTTCTGCCTGCTTCTCCCCACAGCTGGGTAGAATTGGCTTTATGGATTTTAGTAAATCACATCCGACTTGGGCTGTATTGGGTGGGAGCTTCCTGCTTAACAAGACCTGAACCCGGATTGATTTGCAGACATCCTAAACTCAGGTTAAAGAATTTGGTGCACAATGGGTAGTAGAACCATAGCCTAAGGGAAAAAGACTCCCTAAAAAGGATTTTAGTGGCTTCTAGCTGTATGACGCTGTGGTTGCCAGAAGGCTGCATTAATAGAAGTAGTGTAGCTTACACAATGGCCTGAAGGGAGGGGACAATTCTTGCCAGTCTCTCCTGATAAAGGTACGATCACAGGGTATCTAGTTTAGCTTTGGCCACATTTTTAGACAGGCATGTGGACTGGACTGTGTGGAGCAGGAAATGTCCAGAGGAGGGTCAAAGAACAGATCTATGTTTATCATCGCTGTATACCAGCTTCTAGAATAGTGTCTGGCGGGTCTTCGTGGCCAGGATGAATGAATAAATGAACAAATGAGTCAAAGGACCAGGGGTATCCAGCCTGGAGAAAAGAAAACTGTAGTGGGACAAAACATCACTTTTCACGGAGCTGAAAGGCTGTTCTGGGATGACAGCTCTAGCCCCTACTACTCTCTGTGTGGTGCACATGACGCCTGTGGTTTAGGTGATCCTGTCTCACTATGCAGATGAGAAGAAATCTTGGATAGCACAGGAGACTTGCCCAAGTGCCTGAAATTCTGTGTCTCGGGTTGAACCCAGCCTGTCTCTGCAGCCTGTGCTGTGAGCACCGGACACAGAGGAGAGCTTTGGCTTATCCTGGGCAGCCTAGGGGCAAAATAGGACCAAAGGGGGAAGGGAGAGGGGGGCCAGGTATGACTCCAAATGAGGAGAAACTTTCAAGTAAATATAATAGGTGCAGTGTGATCCACTGGCTACTTGTCAGGGACGCAGTCGCAGCCAGGATTCAGATCTGGGGCGGGGCGGGCTGGCTGATGTCTGAGGGCTTTTCTACCCTGAGTCCCTCTGCACAGTCCCCTATCCCCCACCCCATCCTGGGAAGATCGGGGTCGGGGCTCACTCTCCACAATGGTGATCCTCCCTGAGCCATCGTCATTGATCTTTTGGATGTTCCCAAAGTGGATGTCGCTGAAGAAGATGCGATTGGGGGTGCCTGGGGAGGTGCCTGCTCGGTAGTCAAAGGCAAGAGCGATGACATTCTTCATGTTGTCAGGATCCTCGAAGGGTTGCACGGGTGCATTGAGGTTGCGTTCATCAGACAGGTGGATGCTCTTGAGGATGGTGCGCTCTGAGTAAAGCAGGTAGCCTGCATACTCCCGGCACGACGCTCCGTCTTCAGCCAGCATCCCGTGGGCGCAGGCACATGCCCGCTGCCCCCCGCCCCGGTACAGGCACAACTGCTGGCACCCGCCGTTAGCCACTGCGCACACGTTGGTACCTGGGGGGAGGGCACGGGAAGGAGGTGGTTATGGAGGACAGGGCCCGCCTCGGGAAAAGGCTCACCGGTGCCTCTGGAATCTCAGCCATGGTGGACATTCTGGTCAGTGCACTGCTCTGCCTCAGCATTCGGCGCCCACACCGTCCTAGAGCTCCCCAGCCCCTCCTCACCAGCCTTGGTCTCTGGAGCCACTGGAAAGTGCCCCCATGGGTCCAGCGTCTCTCCCAGCCCCTCACTCTGGGAGATGGCTCCTGGGCCAGGGGGCCCCTGTATGCCTCTCCTGCCTGGCCCGGAGCCCCAGCCTCACCTTTCTGCCGGTCCCGGTTGAAGACTTTGATGTCTTTGAGCTGGACGCCGATGCCTGTTCTCAGGGGCACCGAGTCTGTGGCATTGTCTTTACTCCCACGCTTGATGGAACCATTGGCGTGAGTCCTGGGGGAAGGGAAAGCCAGGCCGTGAGCAGGGCATTGACAGAGGTCAGGGGGGAGGGAACAAATGGCCAGGGAGAAGGCCAGGGCAGAAGGCCTCACCTGTCACTCCAGTAGATGAAATCCTCAAACACAGACACTGAGAACATGTCCATATTGTTGCTGGACAGAACCACCTCACGGTTCTCGCCCGTCTCCAGGTCGATCCGCTCGATCTTGTCTGTCCGGGCGTCGCACCAGTATAGCTTCCCATCCTATAGGCCAGAAGCGCCCACCTCACCTCCAGTGCCCAGCACCTCCACCAGCTCCAGTGTCCTGGGCAGCAGGGCATGTCCCACTCACTCCTGCCTCTCCTGTCTTTCTCCTCCTTCCTCCATATCCTCCCTGCCCTCTGACTTGCTGATCTGCTGACCCTTCTAGACATGCCTTCAGTTCTCACTTCTGAGAGACAGCCCCCCACCATCCGTAGGGTGGTAGGAGCACCACTCTGGGTCATGAGCTGGGCCAGAAGAACCCAAGACCTATCCTGGGTCCATATCTCCCCACCAAATGGGGGTTCACTATAGGGAGAGTCTATGGGGAGCAGAGCATAGGGTAAGGGGAGCCTCCCCCCACAGCATGGGGTCCAGATATCCCAAGGGCTCCAGGGCCAAGCCTGCACTCAAACCTGATAGTCCACCGAGATGCCATTGGGCCAGCTGATGCTGACATTAACCAGCACGACTCGCTCAGTACCATCTAGCCGAGACCGCTCAATACGTGGATACTGTCCCCACTCAGTCCAGAACAGATACCTGGGGGGTGGAGGAGGTAGAAGTGGGGTGTCAGTCCCCAGACCATGGAGGAGAGAGGGTCTCATCAGTGTGGGCTGTGGAGAGTGACCAGGCCAGAACCAAGCCAGGGCTGGGAACTGGACAGCTTGTCCAGCTTCTCACCCCTTCTCTGGGTGGACAGTGATGGCCCGGGGCTTATCCAGACCCTGGGAGATGACCACGTAGCGGAAAGAGCCATTGAGCCTGGCGACCTCGATGACATCAAAGCCTTGGTCTGTCCAGTAGATGTTGCCTGAGGAGGGAGTGGGTGGGGATTAGGGGGATTGGGTGGGAATGCATGTACCTGGTCCCCGTCTAGTCCCTAGATTCCTGCTGCTCCCCCATATGTTCCTGCCTACTCTTCCTCAGACTCCTGAGATCCCGCTTCTCTCCTCCAGGCCCCCACCTCACCTGGAGGCCCACAGCCCGCCCAGGGCCCTCTCATGGCTCACCTGCGATCCAGTCCACTGCAATGCCCTCCACACGGCCAATGCCATTGGTCACCACATCTTCACGCCATGTCTGGTCTCGCTTAGCCCGGCTAATGGTACTTAGGCCCATGTCCACCCAGTAAATGGTGTCATTTTCTGGAGGTGGAGGAGCCAACATGGGGATGCCCACCAAGGCAGGGGAAAGGTGGGGGGTCGGAATCAAATGGCAGTCAAGATAAAGGTAAGTGCTGGGGGGGCATGGCACGGGGGTTGGAAGGGAAGATAGAGCAGGGTGGGGATAGCTGAGGTATCTCTCCTTCCAGCTGTGATCAGGCCACCTCTCAATGGGCTCCCAGAGCACACCACCCCCAATGTAGTGTCCCACTCCCTCCTGTCACAAATCACTCACCAGCATGGAAGTCAATGCCGACCGCCAGGGAGGTCCCCGACACTGGGACCAGGGCATCTGACTTATCATTGGGATCAAGGGGGATTCCCCGGATTCCCTCATGCACAGAGTACAGGAGAAAGGAGCCCACACCTGTAACACAAGGATACTTCAGGCCTGGGTCTCACTGACACCCCTTTAAACTTCGGTTCTGTCACTTTCAAACCTATTCTCTGCTTCCTTTTGGTATCTTCTCCCAGACATCATGCCTCACCCTTCAACACACAGATAAACACACCTGAGCCTGAGGCCTGCAGCTTGGGCTGGGAGGTCACCTGGATGGTGGGGGGTGGGAAGGGAGAGCCGCTCAAGGGAACCACCTGCAAGACCGCAATTCCCCACTAGAGGGCAGAAGAGACCATGACTTCTCTCCCCAAAAGGGGCCCTCAGCTTCATTCAATACAACCCAGCACCCCCAAAAGCTCTTAGGGAGAACCTGGGGGAGTTTCAGACAAGGCAATGGAACTAGATGACTCCTAAATGGAGACTTCCACCTTAGTTTCCTCTTTGTCCTCCCCAGTCTGGTCTACGCCATACACTCTCAAACACCTAAAACTCAACATCCTTGACATCTCACTCCAGAGCCAGTCTCATTCTGTTTTCCCATTTCTTTTGAGGTGCCACTATCTACGTGAGCCAGAATTCTCCACTGCCTCTACCCCATGATACAATGTGACCCCGGATGAATCCCCCAGTGGGCTCTGGTTCCTCAGGCTCCTTAAAAAAAAGGGATTCATAGTCAAGGGAGTTTGGGGAAACCCCAAACATTAGAGTCTCCTCTTGAAAAATTCTCAGTGCAGATGAGCATATTCAAGACTCTGAGAAGTTCTGCAGCAAAAAAAAAAAAAAAACCCACTTAAACTTTGTTCAACCCAGTGTTTCTTTCTGTAACATCTACCCACATCAAAGAGGGAGGTCCCCAGGAGCGCACTTTGGGAAGTGCTGTCTGTCCTGGGGCAAACTCATAAATCAGTCAGCAAGTTCTTGTGAAATGTCTCTGAGTCTCATCCCTTCTCTTAAACCCAGCTGCTAAGCCCCATCTCTTAACACCAGGCTCACTCTAATAGCCTCCTAACTGGTCTAACTGCCTCGGTTTCTCCCTCCCCCACCCAGCCGGCTCTCTGCCGCCAGGTTAATCTGCCCCAAAACACCACTTTCCAGGCACTCCTGGCTGAGAACCCACGGGAGGCCGACCTTACCTCACAGCCAATCACCTATGACTCCCCCTACAGTCTGCCCACCACTAGGGCTTGGCGCCTCAGGGCCTCTGCACATATCCTCGTATTGCTCCGGACCCAGTGCCTAACGTATTGTCCTTTCCCCTTTGACCTGCGCACTCAAATCCTACTTGTCCTATAAAACCCAGCTCACAGCACATCTTTTCCATGAAGCTGGCCCTGGCGCTGCCTGCTGACACCTATTTCTCCAAAATCCTACTGCAGACACTGGATGGCCACTCCACGGTCCAGTTTCCCCTATACGTTAGCCCCATCTTTGATTAAGACTGCAGAGCACAGGACAGGGACTTCTGGTCCCTGGCTTTCCCTGCAGTATCCTGCCCAGTGGGGGCTTACTAAGCATCTAACCCAGAAGGGGACTTCACAAAACATGATGAAGGTAGTTCTTGTCCCCAAGGTGAGAGGAGGAAGGCGGGGCTGCGAGGTAGGAGGGGTCAGGGCTGGGGACTTGGGCCAAGGGGGGGGGACAAGAAGGTGGGGCGGGGCACTGACCCTCGCAGGCCTGCTGGCCACTCCGGAGGCTGTAGCCGGCTGTGCACATGCAGGAGCGGGTCGTTTCTGATGTGGGCAGGCAGAGCTGGGAGCAGTCACCGTTGTTGACACTGCAGGGGTTGCTGCCCTCATGGTCTGGGGTGGGTAGGAGGCACAGAGAAAGGGTTAGGTGGCCCTTCTCGGGAACTTAGTGTCAGGCTTGCACTGCTCAGGGGCAGGATAGTCACCACCTTCACCCTGGACCTTGTGGGGGTCACCACCCAAACCACACTCAGGTCCCAGGTGGGACCCCACCCTTGTGAGAACCCACACTCAGGTCTTTGGTCCTCCCAGACCCCTGGCTCTTATGACCAGAGTGGCTGTAAGCACATATGGTACCTCTGTGACGATGAGAAAGAGGAGACCCTCTGGGTGGTGGGTGGAGTCTAACCCATGTTCATTCCCATTCACTTTCTTGCCCAGGGATTCCCACAGCCACTCCTGGCCATGCCCCTCACCTCTCTCTAGCCCACCCCTGCCCGTGGTCCTGGCCCCCTGCCTCACCCAGCTGGATGCTCTCGTCATAGACCTTCATGTGCATCACCAGGGTAGTGCTATTCCGCAGGACCACGGATTCTGAGCCGTCCGCCTTATTGCACGTGCCCATCTTCTCTGACACCTGATCTGCCCACCATAGCTTGTCCCCTGGGGAGGCAGAAGGGGATGAGACCCTGGGGAGGGCCCCACCCCCAGGCCAACCCAGCCCCGCCTCTCTGATCCTGTCTCTACGCCCACCCTGCAGCCTCACCCATGATGGCCAGGGCAGTGGCCTTGCCCAGCTGGCTCCGCATGGCATCTATGACTTCCAGCCCACTCCCGTCCAGGTTGCAGCGGCTGATGGTGTGGTTCCCAGAGCTGATCCAGTAGAGTTTGCTTTCAGGGAAGTCGATAGCCAGGCCTAGGAGAGGGGAGTGTCACTGCCACCAGAGAGCCTGGCACCCGGGCTGGGAGCTGATGGATGTGTGCTTTTGGGGGAGGATGGTGAGGACAAGCACTAAGCTGGGAGTTCAGGAGATAGAGGGGCAGTTGTGGGGACCCTGAGGGTCTCCTGGTGGGGAATTAGGGAAGGGCAGTAGTGCAGGCAAGGCGTGCCGTACCCACAGGGCCCTTCTGGCCACTGAAGAGCAGGGTACGGTTGCTGCCATCCATGTTGGCCATGCTGATGTTGTCCCCATCGGTCCAGTAGAGCTTCCTGGGAGGGTGCCAGGAAGGTAAAGTCAAACTCTTTTCCTCCTGCCCCACACCCCACACTCCCCGACCTTGGGCCCTGGACTGACCCACGCAGGGGGTGGACAACCAGACCGTGGGGCTGCTCCAGGCCCTGCACCACTGCATTCTTGAAGGAGCCGTCCAGCCGGGCCACGTTGATCTGCTTCTTGTTGCTGTCATAGCTTGTCCAGAACAGGTTTCGGGACACCCAGTCCACAGCCAGCCCATGGGCATTTGGCAAGTCTGGGGGGCACAGTGGGGAGTTGGAGATTGGGTGTTTGCAGGGCATAGGTCAAGAGACTGGAGGAAGGGGGGGCTGGGCTGGTTTTGGGGGGAGTCAGGGTTGGGATAACAGGATTGGGGTATTGAGAAGGGAGGGGATTTGGAGAAGGAATATTAGGACCAAGAGGATCCGGGATGGGAGCAAGGGCTCAGTGGAGGGCGCCCACACCCACTGCAGGGGTCCAGGGCAAGGGCAGGACCTGCAGAGACGACGGTCTCCACGCCTGTGCCGTTGATGAAGGCCCGTTTGATGGCCTGCGTCCGCACATCGGACCAGTAGACGCGCTGCTCTCGGGCGTCATAGTCCAGCACCGTGACATTGTCAATATCGGGCACCGTGAAGGAGATGATGTAGTTGTAGTAGGGGGCGTCCAGGTCCACCCCTCGGATCTCCATCTGACGTGCGTACAGCAGGAACTTCTTAAACTCTGTGGGGCACGCGGCAGGTCACTGAGGGCAGCCCCCTACCTTCATGCTTCCCACCCACCCAATTTAGGGTCCCTCCCTCTGCTGGTTCCTTCCATCTGCTGCTGGCCATTGGCTATCCGGGAGTGCCCCCATCGGGCTCCCTGCCTGAGTTCACACACCTTCTTAATGCCGCTGTCTCTGGAAACTCTCCCATCAGGCCCATCCCAGCTGGGACGGTTTATCTTCACTTACAACTGGGAGCCTGGATACCTGACACCTTCCCCTTCAGCCTCAGTTTATCACTGGCTCTTGAGGGAGGGGCCTCCTACCATAGCACGTGGTGTTGTCCTTGTGCAGCTTCATGAGGTGGGGGCAGGCACAGGAGACGGTCCGGTTGTAGTTGATGAGGCACAGGTGGGAGCAGGGGCCCCGGCCCCCATTGGCCTCACAAGGATTGGGAGCTAGGGATGGAGGAGGGGAGAATGGAGAACATCCTGTGACTTGCTGGCCCCTGCCTGGCCTCTCTCACCTCGACCGCCCCCTCTTCACCCACTCTCGCCCTCCCTGTTCCAGCATCGCCTGCCGCCAGACCCTCCTGTCAGGAGACTGGCCCATCCCCGCCATTCCTCATGCTCTCACCACCCCCTCTTCTCCTAAGGGCTTCTAAAGAGGCTGCTGGCCCCTTACCCATGGGCTGCCGGGAGGGGTGGTACACCTGCAGATCAAAGGGCTGGGTATTGGTCCTCTGTACCACGGTGACATTGTGGCCGGTCCACTTGTTGGCCTTGGCCAGCGTGTTTGTCCGCCAGTCCGTCCAATACACCTCCCCCCCATACAGCGTCACTGCAAACGGGTGCGACAGGAACTCGTGTCCCCGAAGCACCTCCATGTGGCCGGAGCCGTCGTAACGTGCTGAGTAAATGGCATCTGACCTGAGAGCGTGGTCGGGGCAGAGTGAGGATGCTGGCGGGGGCCATGCCCTGGCCTGCCCCCCCCCCCCCACCAGTTCTAGCACATTGGACACTGGAGCAGTCCTTCCTCCCAGGCCTTGCTGGCCGGGAAAGGCAAACAGAATAACATGGAGTGAGAACCAGAGTGGTTTGAGGTCTAGGATACCAGCTCTTTGATCCTGATTCCGATGGCCTGAATCTCTTGGCTCACTTCTCCATAGGGCTGCAGTTAGCACATATGGGCTTTTTTTTGGTGAGGTAGGAAAAAGGTACCCCCTCCGAGCAGAGCAGTTAGAAGTTTTCCCTTCCCCTGGGTGGACAAAGCTGCCTAGCAGAGCACACAGGTTTGTGAGGGAGGACTGGAGGCATTTTAGTCTCGCCTGCACCAAGGCCAGGCAGTCCTGGATGGGGTGATAGCCCTGCTTCCACCCTCTTCTCCCCACCCCTCTTCCTCTGTCCTCTCCCTTCTCCCCTCACCTCAGCCCTTGGCTGCCCCAGTTCTGGCTCCAGCTGCCTCAGGCCTCTTCACCTTTATCACTGCTGAGTCCAGGTTCCCCCCAACACCCTGTCCTGGGGGGGGAGGGGGAAGATGAAGGCCTCTGGGGGTGTGGTGGGGGGGCAATGACCTGGCATCGATCCAGAGGATGCGCTTCTCCAGGTAGTCCACAGTGAGCCCATTGGGCCAGCCGCCTGAGCCTGTCTCCCGGTGGATGGTGCGGCGGCCGGCCCCACTCATGGAGGCTGCCTCGATGCGGGGCAGGCTGGCATCCCAGTCTGTCCAAAACAGAATCCTGGAAAATGGGGAGGGAGTCAGGGGGGGCCAAGGTTGAGGGCCTGGAGCAGGGCTATTATAGAATCTTGGGTAAAGGGCAGAGGGAGTGAATAGTATTTGAAGAGACAGGTGTCCCTGACCGGGCCGAACGAGGCTTCAGAGGAGACCATGGGGCCAGAATAGGGCTGGGCAGGGTTCTCACCCATCCCGTGGATCCAGCGCGATTGCTCTCGGGTGCTCAATGTCACCAGCCAGGAGGGTGGTCCGAAGGGTCCCATCCAGCTTGGCCACCTCAATCTGGTCCAAGTTACTCTCCACCCAGTAGATGTTGCCTGCAATCCAGTCTACAGCCAGGCCCTCGGGGGTGGCCAGGCCGTACTGAATCACCACCTCGAAACTAGTCAGTGCTGGTGAAGGGAAGGTCATGGGAGTGAAGTCACGGTATAGTAGGACCCACCCTCAACCTTGACACCTCTGCCAATACCTCTGATGCACCCTGGATTCACCTGGGGTTCAAAGATCCCCTACTCTCCTCACCCAAGCCCCCCACCAGGAGGTCAAATAGGAGAGAAGAGGCCTGACTTCCAGAACCCTGAAGGAGGGAGGGGAGGTCACAGCTTTCTTCTGCTTGCGGCTCTCTGAAGGGCTAACCCATGGGAGGAGGTCAGAGCAGAGGGTGGAGGCTTTGGGGGACAGATGTAGAGTCAATATGAGGACAGAACTTTCTGGAAGTCACTTCAAAGACTGTCTTGAAGATTTTTCCATGGAGATATCTATATATCTATATCTATATCATCTACATCTATATATGTAGATGATAGACATAAAATTATTTTCATAGTGTGAACATTATCACAATCTACTTAGCCATCCCCTTGTCGATGAACACTTGGGATGTTTTCTCTATTCTCTATTTCTCTATTACAAATACAAACTCCTTTAGTAAAATGTGCTTCTTTCAAGTCTTTGCTCAGAAAGCATCTTCTCAGGGGGCCTTCCTCGACTACCCCATTTAAAATGCCGACCTCCATTCTCCCTACTCACCCCCCTGCCTCCTTTCTCATATATCCCCTTCTGTTATATGCCATGTTGTTCCCATTTGTATCTGATGTCTGGCATGTAAGCTCCATGAGGACAGACGTTTTGGCCTGTTTTGATCACCACTGTCTCTCCCCAGGGCCAGGTGTGTACGGCAGGTGCTCAAAATGTGTGTTATTAACGAAAGATGTCTGTGATGGGTCAGGCTGCTTTGGATCAAAGGCATGATTCAGGTACCCCATTCCTAAGTGGCTTTTTCCTTTTAAGCCTGCAGTTCTAGGATTTGGGGAGCTCCAGACCATTCCAAAGAAAGGCTGATCATTTTGTTAATTATCAGGCTGGCAGCTTTGCTGACGATAATTACGGGGCGTCAGGAACTGAGACCCACAGCAAAATCTAACCCAATTAACCAGAGTGTGGGGGATGGGGGAACTAGGGGCCTCTGCTTCGGGGTGGCCTGGATCTGGGCCTGTGTCTCTGAGTGCCCAAGTGCCCCTTCTCTCTGCAGAGCCCCCCGCATTAGTTCTGGGCAAGTGGGAGGGGGCCGTCACCTCCGTTGTCCAGCAGCTTCCCGCGGTAGATCTTGTCCTCCACCACGTCAGTCCAGTAGAGGGCGCTCTGGCTGAGGTGGAAGTCCAGGGCGATGGTGTTGCGCAGGCCGGGCACCAGAACGCTGTAGTCTCCTTTGTGAAGGTCGATGCGCCGGATCTCATGGCGGTTGGAGAAGATGATGAACGGCTTGAAGGGGTCTGGGGAGGAGTGTGACGGAGGTCAGCATGGGGCTTGTTGTCTCAGAGCCCCCCTGTCTGGGAGCAGGCAGGGCAGGGTCTCTGTTGGCCCTGGGCCTGGTCATGGATGGAAACCACAGCCTTTGGCATCCGGCAGCCCAAACCCAGCCAAATGCAGCTCAGGGGCCTGCCTCAGCCTGCCCAGCCTTCCCGGCTACCTTTCACCCATGTTTCACCTAGGCTGCGGCAGCTCTCGCCGTCCGGCTCAAGTACCCAGCCCTCGTAGCAGGAGCACTTCACGCTGAACTTGTTCTGGTCGCACTTCTGGCTGCACTTGAGGTGCTTGGCACAGTAGCTCTGGATCTGGCAGGTGTGGTTGTCGGGCCCCAGCTCCATGCCCAGAGGGCACGAACACACAATGCCTTCGCCAGGTGCCACTGAGCAGTTGTGGCTGCAGCCTCCATTATTCAGAGAGCACTGGTCTGTAGGACGGGCAGCAGGGGACAGGGTCAGGGTGAGGATCCAGGAGGAGGCAGGACGACGGCCTGGCTGGGTCCCAGGTCCTGGGCAGCCCAGACAGAGCCCTGGCACCCTGCCCGTAGCATCCTTTTTTTCCATTGCTGGCCAAGCCTCTGTCCCAGCGCTTCCTCAGGACCAGGCTTGGGACCCCAGCACCCACCACGGGGGCCACCTTCTCCTTCCCCTGAGGAACACCCTCACATCACGAATGCATCCGGTCTCTATTTCCCTGTCTCTTCTTGAGCCTGAGGTGGGAGCCCCAGCTTTCTGCCTGTCTCCGGGGGTTGCCCTTTCCTCGATCTCTCCTGAGTTGGGTGTGATTAGGGTGGGGTGTGGTAGAGAATGTCCTGCCGGGTTCTCTGACACACCCTGAGATCTGCCAGCCCTGACTGATGACCTGTCAGTGGCTCTCGGGACCAGTCCCAGCCTGCCTCCTCCCCCACTCCTCCCCCCAGTCCTCCCTCAGCAACAGATGCTCTGCCTGGCGTGGAGGAGACAGGCTGCTCTGCTCTGCTCCTCATCCCCATGTCATACCACACGGCCCTCCCTGACCCCTATTCCTTTTGATCCTTGAATGCACAGCCTCCACTCTACAAGATCTATCTGTCCTTGGGAACCAAGTTAAATCGCTGCCTCCTCTGGAAAGCCTGCCCTGACCACATCAACACTCAACCCTGGTGTCTTTATCTTTAAAGGCAGCTCTGTGCCGTTCTGCTGATGGGTGTGAGTGAGGGGTCTGTGACTGCAGGAAGAGGGGTGCCCTGCACTGTCTCCACAACACCTTAGGAACCGTGGGATCTTGGACCAGTTACTTAACCTCTCTGCCTCAGTTTTCTCATCTGTAAAATGGAGATGATAATACTGTCTGCCTCCCAGGGCTGTTGTACGGATTAAATGCTATAATAGTGTGGTGTGCTCAGCACAGCCACTTGCCGGGGCCAGTGTGAAACCAACAAGCATTGCTGGTTGCTTGGGGTGCTGCTTGCTCTTTCCCAGTCTGAGACCGCTCCTCGATGAGCTTGCCCTGTTCCACCTGTCCTGGCTCCGGCCTAGACTCCTTACCCAGTCACCCTCCCCACTCTCCTCCCCGGGCCTTTGCTAGGCCTAAGCCTCACCGCAGAGCTCTCCCTCGTCCGAGCCATCTCCACAGTCGTCATTGCCATCACACAGCTTGTCGGGGGGCAGGCAGACTGAGGTGTTGTTGGCACAGGTGTGTGAGGGCGGCCTGCAGGCCAGGGACTCACAGTTCTCCTCATCTGAGTTATCTTCACAGTCGCTGTCGCCATCACACACCCATGCTTTGCTGATGCATCGAGCTGCGGGGTGAGTATAGTGTGAGAGGCCTCAGACCTGGGCAGGAGGGCTCTCCATGCCCTTCTTCCCAGACCCAATGGGTTTCTCTAATAGGGTCATGATTGTAATGCTTTGGGGTCCACTAAGAATCTGGAGGCCTTTTCTGTCAGATTCACGAAGGCAACAAAGAAAGCAAGAATCTGCAGAGGGTGCTGAAGCTGAACTCTGGTGAGAGTTTTGGTTCCCAGGGCCTTCAGTGCAGGCCCTCGCCCCTTCATAGTTTCTCCCCCCATGCATCATGCACAGGCTTCTTCTATGTAGCCCTTTGCCTCATAATGTCCCCACTCCCACCCCTCCCAGCATAGCGCCACCTCCCTTGCCACTTCTCTGCTCTCAATATGGTCTCCTCCTGTCCATGTTGCCCCAGTCCAGGCTCCTGCCCATCCTTCTTTTTACCGGAGTCCTTGCAGCCAAACTTGACATTGGGGTCACAGACGTGGGTCACTCCCTCACAGCTCTTCTCATCACTGGAGTCCATGCAGTCAGTGTCTCCATCACAGCGCCAGCGCAAGGGAATGCACAGACCATCCAGCCGGCACTGGAATTCATCATTGTGGCAGCCACCGGGAGGCCGTGTGGCTGCAGGGGGACAGAGGGAGGGCATGGGGGATGGGGGCTCGAGGTCAGCCGTTCCCATGTCTGCCTTCCCAATCCCCCTCCTATTATGCCCAGTCCAGAGCTGTGAGCCAAGGTAGGGATGGAAAGTTCTTTGAGCCCTGCCGACACTTTTCAGAAGCTAACTTGGAGTCAGGAATGTCACACCTCCCAGGATCCCAAGCAATCAGCTTGTCTATAACCTCTCTATTTTACCCACCAGTGCTCTGTTGGTTAGGCAGTTTGCTAGGCCAGAGCTCAAAGGCCCCCTCCCCCATCTTGGTCTCGCCTCCATTTCACCCATTCACTCCATAAACACCTATTGAGCACCTCATGTGTGCCAGGCACTGTTCCAGGTGCCAGTGTGAGCGAGACCGTCTTTACCATGGAGCTGAAGCTCTAGTAGGAAAGAGACAGTGAAGACACGACACAGAAATCCAGAATGTCACTGCAGGGAGTGATCCATGCCATGGAGACGAAGTTGGGTCAAGGCTAGAGAGGATGAGGATGCTACTAGGTAAGATGGTCAAGGAAGGCCTCCGAGCAGATGTTTGAACAGAGGCTTGAATGATATGAGCCATGAGAATCCCGGGAGGTGCGGCCTGGCAGAGGCAACAGCTAGTTTCTGAGATGGGACCATGCAGGGCATATTTGCAAAATGCCCACGGCATATTTGAGGCTGCACAGCTGGAGTAGAGGGAAGGAGGAAATGAGTGGCAGGAACGCAGGTCAAAGAGGTGGTGGGAGCCCTGCAGGCCATCGAGTGGGGCTTGGCATTGATTCAAGTGTGTTGGGAGCCAGTGCAGGCTCGAGGGCAGGGCTGGCGTGTGATCTGACTCATGTTCTGCAGGATCACTCCGGCTGCTGCACTGAGATCCGACGCAGGAGGCCGGAAAGGAACAGGAACAGCACCCGGAGGCATAGGTGACTGTGCAGGAGCCTCACCTGGCTCTCACGCTGCCGCCTGTTACTCCCACCCACCCTGCCATGAATGTGGTTAGTGCTCTCCTCTTGTGCCTGCATTTCAGCACCAGCCTCCCAGCTGGGTTTCCTTCCTTGGGGCCCCTGAAGCTCTTTCTCATTAAATCCCCTTCTAGGATTATCCTCTGAAAGCACCTCCTACATCTTTTTTTAAGGGTATCTTTTATTTGTTTTATATATTTTTTATTTGAGAAAGAGAGTGAGGGAGCAGGGGAGAGGGGTAGAGGAAGGGAGGGGGAGAGAGAGAGAGAGGGAGAGAATCCTAAGCAGCTCAGAGCCCGACATGGGGCTCCATTCCATGAACCTG
This sequence comes from Cryptoprocta ferox, assembly GCA_028646485.1. Taxonomy (NCBI): domain Eukaryota; kingdom Metazoa; phylum Chordata; class Mammalia; order Carnivora; family Eupleridae; genus Cryptoprocta; species Cryptoprocta ferox. The sequence continues at coordinate 55,317,980 of CM053571.1, forward strand.
GGATCATGACCTAAGCCAAAATTAAGAGTTGGACGCTCAACCCACTGAGCCACACAGGTGCCCCAGTACCTCCTCTATCTTATCACCTTCCAGCTTCAAAGTCCTTCAAAGGCCCCAGTGCCTGACTTTCAACTGCTGATATAATCTGCGCCCTTTGGGCACAGCCTCGTTCCCTGTTGGCCCCTCCAGTCTGAGGGGCCCGACCAAGAAGAGGCAAAAGTGCTCAGTTTCACCATCTGAATCTTACTACTGTGTTCTCCATCCTTAGCACTCCCCATCTGAGGACCCTCCCTCTTGTCCATTTGGCCACTGTCAAATCCCTCATCAGGGCCCAGTTCAGACCCCACCTCTTCCTTAATGGCCCCACACCACTGCAGCTCACCACCACAGTTAACAGTCACTGCCAATCATGATGTGCCTGCTCCCACATGCCAGGCCTCCACACAGCTCCTCTCATTTCATAGAGGAGGAAGTCATGTCTCAGGCGAAATGACTTGTCCAAGTCCACCCAGCTTGTGAGCGAGGGACAAAGTGCTTCTCCCACCACACCACAGGCCTCCAGAGGCTTCCTTCTCAGAATCCCAAGGCACTATCACCTGTCCCACTCAACCAGCCCTTCTGAGATGGCCTTGAGACTCAGCAACTGTTTCCTGGGCCTCAGGTGACCTTCTCTGTCCCCACTCTCAGTTCTGGGCCCAGAGTGGGTACACGTGCTATCAGTACTGCTCTAACGGTGTACACCTTCACTCTATAAGGCCGAGGTTGCAAGCTGGAGGCCCAGGGGCCAGATGAGGCCTGCCGAAAGATTCTGGCCTACAGTATTTTTAAAACCTTTAAAGTCCATTGCCAGTTGTTATGGGTTGATTTGTGTTCCCTTAGAAGATGCTGATGTCCTAACGCATAGTACCTGTGAAGGTGATCTTCTTTGGAAATAGGTCTTTTTTTTTTAAGAGAGAGAGAGAGCGCATCAGTGGGGCAGAGGGAGAGAGAGAATCTTAGGCAGGTTCCAAACTGACAGGGGCTCAATCCCACAACGCTGGGATCATGATCTGAGCTGAAATCAATAGTCAGATGCTCAACCAACTGAGCCACTCAGGTGCCCCTGGAAATAGGTCTTTGCAAATGATCAAATTAAGATGAGGTCATTAGGGTGACACATCATCCAATATGACTATGTCCTGACATATAGAGGAAATCTGGACACAGAGAGAGGCAGGAACACACACACACACACAGGGAGATCACCATGTGAAGATGAAGGCAGAGACTGGAGTGAAGCATGTACAAGCCAGGAATGCCAAAGATTGCCCGCAAACACCGAAAGCTAGGAGCGAGGACTGAGTAGACTCTCACTCAACCCTGCCTACATTTTGGACTTGGGTTTCCAGCCTCTAGGACTGAGACAATAAATTTCTGTTGTCTAAGCCCCTCAGTTTGTGGAACTTTGTTGTGGTAGCAAATAGGAAACGAATACAGCAGGGTTTAAAAATGGGTAGATTTCACATAAAAATCTGCATTTATGACTTCTCTTAAAGCCAGGGCAACGCCAGGGCTGCAATCTTCCATGGAAACAAGCAGCCAGAGCTGAGAAATAAATCTTCCTTGAGAGGGTCTGTGCCTTCCAGTAGATTCGGCCCCCACTACCCCCTAGCTGGGCCCTGGAGGCTTGGGCATTGAGGATGCTCACAGGGCCAACCCATCTCTCCTTTGGTCCCCACTGTGCTCATTCATCCTTACCAGCACCCCCACCCCCACCCCGAGAACATCCCTTTTTCAAGCTACCAGCTCTGGAGCACAGGCTGTGTGCTGAATGCTTTTTGTGCATGATCTCACTGAACCCCCACATCAGTGCTGTGATGTGGGTGCTATTATTATCCCCACTTTGCAGATGAAACTCACAGAGGCCCACAGAGATGAAGCAATTTGCTCAAGGCCACCCAGATAGTAAGTTACAGAGCTGGAGCTCAAACCCGAGGCCACCCAACTGCAAAGCCCGTAATCTTAACAGTGTGTGACGAAGGTTTGTTGACAATGTCTCTCTCCCGCACGACAGGCACCTCCTGAGGATAAGAGCCATGTCTGGGTTATCTCTGGTTCCCAGATGGCTGCGGCACAGAACGGGGTGGATGGAGGGACAGAGGGATGGCTAAGTGACTGGCATGTGATGGCCTCGCCCCGCCTGCTGGCCCCCAGGCACCCACCCTGGTTGGTGCAGTTGGCGTGTGTCTCGTCGCTGTAGTCCCCACAGTCATTGTCCCCATCACAGGTCCAGTGCTCGGGGATGCAGCGCCCGCTGTTGCACTTGAACTGAGTGCTGGAGCAGGAGTGGCTGCAGCCGGCCTCATCACTGTTATCCCCACAGTCATTATCTGAGCAGGGAGGCAAGAAAGGGAGAGGCAAGCAGGAGGTCAGCAAGCCGCCTTTTCTGTGACCCCAGCTTGGGGCCCCCACACCCCCCTCCCCATTCTCACCCTTGGCCCGATCCCCCCCCGCCCACTGAGAAAATAACAAACAGAAAAGACACAGAAACTGCATAGATTGCAGCATGCACCATGGCCCACGCAGGGGGTGGGGAGAGGAGGGGTGGGCTCCGGGAGGGCCCTTCCCTGAGTCTCCAAGGGCAGTGGGTGGGGGACTGGACGCGTTCCTTTCCTTCTCATTTTGGCAGGGTGTGGGAACAGGGGTCTGCTTGCTTTGGGGGGAAGGCAGGGATTCCTCTGGCTTGGGAGGGAGGAAGGTGGGTGGTGTGGAGGTGAGGCTGCCCTGCGGGGGAAGGAAGGGCCTGTGAGGCCCGCCCTGAGCTTGGCCACTGCTGCGTCCCATGCTGTGGCTGCCCCACTCACAAGGGGCACTGCCTGCAGCTGGGAAGCCTCGGGGGCCACTCCTGGATGGCATCTGGGAGTGACTGAACGAACGTCCTGCTCTCTAGGCCTTGTAGGAAAGGGCCACTAGACTTCCCTCCACATTTTAAGGACGCATGAGAAGGTTGGGGTACAGCTTTCCCCCTTGCCGTGTGTTCCTGCCTCTTTTCCACCTGGAGTTGATTCCCTCTCCTCCACTCTGTGTCTTGGTCTTTTTGTCCCCACTTCTCTGTCCTCTCCCCTCTCTACTTCTTTCCCTTCCACTGTCTTTCTCTCTCTGTTGCCTCCTCTCTCCCTTCTCTCTTTCCCTTCACGTCCTAGGAGTTCTGGAGAGGGGAGCTTCCTGGGGGTCCTGAGAGGCGGCCCGAGGCCAGCTGGGACTCTGGGGTGATGGTGCATGTGCTTCTATGCACTGACCGGCAGGCTCAGGACAGGTCTTTTCGTCAGAGCCGTCCCCACAATCCTTCTCTGAAACACAGAAACCGCCAGGGCAACCATTGGCACACGAGACACAGCAGAGATGAGGGGCAACGTGGTGTTGACCCAGTACATGCTCTCACACATCAGCCAGGGCTGGAGCCTCCGGTGCAACATGTCACAACACACAGACACAACCAGAGACCCGAGACGGCACACACATGACGATGCACTGACCCCTGTGGCTCAGGGCTGACATCACCTGGTCCATGGCTGACCGCCAAGTGGGCTCCGAGCCTGAAGGCGGAGCCTGGAGGGTGCACCAAGGACCCCAGGAGATGGGGTTTGTGGGGAGAAGGGAGTTGGATACTGGGCTCTCCTTGCTCTGCCCCTCTAGCCTTTCTCACTCATTTCTCCCTGGCCCCCAAGCCTCTGCCTGAGAATCGGCAGCTCAGGCCCTGGGCTGGGGAGGAATGGTACTGACAGGTGACCGGGAGGGTTTCCCCTCTGTCCACACTAGCTCCCCCATGGCATTTCTGGCTTGTCTTCATTTCTCTCAGCCAACCCAGTGGGGCTTTAGTAGAATGGAGGGAGGCCCCTGCTTGATTCTAACACCCCTTTACCTCCCACCCAGAGCCTGGCTGCGGCTTTTAGCTTTCCTAGGAATCAGGGCAGGCTAAGGGGGGCAAGCTCTTACCATTGTCACATCGCCAGTTGATGTTGATGCATCTGCCATTGTTGCAGGTAAACTGAGTCAGGGGGAAGCAGGTGGGATAGGCTGTCAGAGAGAAAGAACAGCTGAGTAGGGCCCTCAAGATTATACAGCATCATAGCACACGGCAGGTGGATGCGGGGTCCCTCCTGGAACCAGCAGCCGTAGCCCGGTCAGACAGGGCTGGGAAAGCCATGTGGTGGGGCTTCAGCCTGAAGCTCTGCTCATTCATCCCCATCCCTCTGAGCATCCCTTGGTCAAGCTTCTAGTTACCCACCACTGGCCCTGTGCTGAGAACTCTTCCTGCATCATCTCACTGGATCCTCATATCAGCACAGGGACGTGGGTGCTCTTATTATCCTCATTATGCAGACAAAACTCACACAGGCTTTGGAGATGAAAGAACTTGCTCAAGGCCACCCAGGGACTAAGATTCAGTGCCCCCCTCCCCCAGGGCACGTTCTGATGGGCTCCCCGTCCCCCATGCCAGCCCAGCCTCCCTGCTGTCCCTCTTACCACACGAGGCAGACTCGTCGGAACGGTCCCCACAGTCATCGTCCAGATCACATGTCCAGGAGATGGGGATGCAGCGGCCACTGGCACAGGAGAACTGGTTGGGTGGGCAAGTGCGAGCTGGGGACAGGGATGGGCACAGGTGTTCACAGTTTCGCCCTCCTCTTTTAATTTCCTGTTCTTTCCTCCTATCCTCTGTCTATCAGGAAGTCTTCCCAAGGGTCTCAACACCATTTCTCTGAGAGAAGTTTAAAGCCACCTAGGTGGTCTGACCCCTGCATATGCTTCACCCCATCTCTCACGGGGTCTCTGGTATCCTCCAAGGAGGAGATCCACCCAGTCTTGCTCCTGTCTCCGATCTGGAGCTGTGCTCTGTCCCCGCCGCCCCCTGGCTCAATCCTCCCAGCCAACCCCGTTCTCCTGGGGAAGGGGAGAGTACTCCTCTCCTCCTGCTCAGGGTCTCATCCTCTCTGCCCCAATACCCTGTGCTCCTTTCTTTCCCGAGGCCCCTCTGTCTTCCAAGCCTGGCTGCCCCCCGTCCCAGCCTCCCTGCCTCAGGGGTGCCCAGTGTGGCCCACCCCGACCCCACACCTGAACAAGTGGCGTTGGACTCGTCTTCACTGTTCCCACAGTCGTTGTCCCCATCACAGAGCCAGCGGTTAGGGATGCACCGGTTGTTCTCACACTTGAACCTGTCTGAGGGGCAGGTGTGCTGATCTGGGGAGTGAGGAGTTCAGGGATCAGTGAGAGGGGCGAGGCCCAGCTCTCTCCACCTGCTGCCCTGCAGTCATTGGAGAGGGGCGGGCGACTCACGGCAGAGGGCCGGGGCCTCATCACTGTTGTCCAGGCAGTCGTTGTCCCCGTCACACTTCCAGCGCTCCTGGATGCAGCGGCTGTTGGCGCAGGCGAACTCACCTGGCTGGCACTGGGGTGGGGGCACGTAGGATGGGTTCGCTGTGGGCACCACAGAGGTGTGGGGGGAAAGTCAGACGCAGGTCATGGGACAGGTGCTCCACTCTCTGTACTACGTTTGCCTGTTGTATTATTTTAAATAATATGCAGACAGTAATCTCTCCGAGGGAGAGATTGTTCTTCACCAACACATAATCAGGATGGAAACCGCAGCTCTTTCTCAAGCCATAAGGGTGATGTTTAGTTGAATACTCTCAGTACTTTAGTATGGCTTGAGAAGAAGCAGCTTCCAAGAGAGCCTAGAGCCCCCAACCCTTCCTTTTGTCCCTTCTGAGAAGACCACTCCTCACCAGCTTCCTGTCATCTCCACAAACTGCTTCTTGGAAGTCACCTCTAGGCCCCCGCCCCCCCACCCGAGCCCTGTCGTGGTGCCTGGATGTTTTCCTTCACAGATCCATGAACTCCACCAGCCGGAGTGAAAACAGGCCCCGGAACTCTGCGGGCTCCACCCTCCCACCCCCAACACTGCCACCTCACCACCCCTGACTGCCTTGAGCACTCAGCAATAAAATTACTTTGTGCTTTCTCTGCGTTTGTGTTGGTAACAGGGAGAAGCCCAGCACTCCCGTGTCGGCTCCTATCCCCACACCCTAAGCTCTGCTTGCAGCCTTTCTGACCCATCCAACTCTCATCCCCGCTCTAATCCCTGAAGCTTCCATGCGTCCCATGGGTGCCTGTTTTCTCTCCTGTGGCCCTGGACCACTGGGCCTTGGTGTGTGTTGTCTTGCTCCTTGCAACTGCTTCAAGACTATTCTGCTCTCTCTGAAAAATCAGCTCTGACTTTCATGTTATTGACTACACCAACCCCTACTTCTTTGGGCCCCCAGGCCACTCCCTGTCATTCTTAAGGGTTTTTAGCTCCTGGCTCAGTGTCACTTTCCCCCAAATCTCTCCTGCTTTAATTCTTGGTGATTTCACCATCCGTGCGGACCCTTCCATTACCCTGGCCACTCAGTTCCCCTCTCCATCAATGCTTTTCCCCCCACCTGGCCTTAGTCACTCATTCTTGGCTGTCCATTAATGCCTCACTGACCCATTTTCATTACTGGGATTCTATCTTAAGGAAACCATCCACAATATGGGAAGGCAGGAAGACATGGGAAATAGCAAAGCAAGTGACAAAAAAAATAGGTTCTGGGTCAGACTTCCTGGGTTCAAATCCCCGTTATAACTTTGGGCCTCATTTTCTTCTTCTGTAAATTGGGGATAATAAAAATACTTTCCCTACAGGAATATTTTAAGGAGTAAACAAGTTACTGCATGGGAACTGCTTATAATCACGTCTTAGTACCTGGTCTGTGCTCAATAAATGAATGTTAGCTGTGATTATAACAAAAGAGAGAAACAACCTAAACATCCTATGGTAGAGAAATGGTTGAGAAAGTTATGGAACGTTTACTAATGAAATATATTTCAGCCATTAAAAATTCTGCTTACGTATCTATGACCTACTGTCGAGCGACAAAAGCAGAAAACAGAAGAGCATGTGTAACATGGTTCCGTTTCAGTATAGGGAAATGTGTAGAGACATGTTTGGGAGGGTGTCCCCCCAAACGGTAAGAGTGACATCCATGGGTGGTGGTAATTGGGGTGACTTGTACTTTCTCCTATGAGCATGACCTACTTTTATTTAAATAGAGGCTATTTAAAATAATGCAACAATAACACAGAAAATGCTGTGACACATATGAGCCCCAAAGGGCAGAAAACATTTTATGTACAGTATGATCTCAGCTACAGAAAACCAACCGTGTAACCCACCTGGCCCAAAAAAAGTGGTGCTCACTTTCCCACAATGCTGACAATACAGTGGTGTCTGTGGGTGGGATGGGGGCTCTTTGTCTCTTCTCTAATTTCCAACATTTAGAATGGTTGTTATATTACTTAAATCAAGGGGAGACAAATGTAAAAGTATATTTTCCTCTTTCCATAGCTGTCCTGATCATCATTCGGTTTTCCCTAATCTTTGTGCCCTCCCAAACTCTTCCCAGCCCCCAGTTCTTCCTAAACCCCCTCCTGGCCCCAGAGCCTACTCTCTCCCCAGCCCTTGCCTCCTGTTCCCCCCACAGGACCCTCTCTGACTCCTTTATCTCTGATTGGACACGGCAGCCCCTCCTGCTAAGGACCAATGTCAGGCCACCCACCCCGGCTGGCCTTCTCATACCCAAACAGGTGACACCGTCTGTGTCCAACACCTGGTCCTCAGCGCAGGCACACTGGCGGCTCCCGGGGGTGGCCAGGCACAGGCTGCTGCAGCCACCGTTGTTCACCCGGCATTTGTTGGTACCCACTGCAAAGGAGGGGCCAAGGGCCGGGCCGGGGGAGGAGAGGGGACGGGTTGTCGCAGAGTCAGCAGAGGCCAGAGAGAGATGAGAGGACAAGGAGAAGACACATTGACGCAAGGAGTGAGAAAGAGAGGAAGTGGTGAGAAGACAATGAGCATGTTGACGAAGAGAGCACATAGGCATGGGGCAGGGAAGGAGACGGGGGAGACAAAGTCACACTGGGTTGGGGTCTCTCTTCTTGAGAACCTCAAAAGTTGGAGCCTGGAAACCCTGGAGGGCCTTCTCCCCTCCCCCTCCCCAGAGTAGCCTCACCCCTCCATCTAGCCCCACTCCTCCCCCCACCCTATTACTGGCCCCAGCCCCAGGGGGTACCTTGCTGCTGCTGGGCATCATACATGCGGATCTCAAAGATGGGGGGCCGCTCGCTGCGCAGAAGGGTCACGGTGGGGGGTGCACCACCTGTGCCCCGTTCTAAGCGGTAAACACTGCCACTCCGGTATTCAGTCCAGAAGAGGTAGTTGCCATGGTGACACAGGCCAAAGGCGTGGTTCAGCTCAGGACCCTCATATACAATCTAAGAATTGAGGGGAGGTTACTGAGGAGCTACAGACAAAGGTGGTGCCTGAGGAAGGCCCAGGGCATCACCATTTTGTTTACTCATTTGTCCATGTCCGGGGTATGGGTCTTGTTTCCCCCATTAGCCTGGGAGCCCCTAAGGGCTTTGCACACAGTGAGGTGCTAGATCAACTTGTCCACATTGTCCTCCCTTGTATCCATTCATATTCATTCATATCCCTCCAACACACGTGTGTGTGCACGCGCGCGCGCACACACACACACACACACACACACACAGGGTACTGAGCATATAGTCAGAATTCATCCTTTCATTTCTTCATTCAACAAACACTTGCCAGGATCTATGAAGGGCCGAGCTGTGGTATGAAAAAGACTGTGTGTGTCTCATGGAGGGGGTCTGGAGACAACATTCCAGAGGAGGTGGCCCCTGAGCCATGTGCTGGGTGAGGACAAGTGGGGGTAGAGGCAGAAAACTGCATAAGCAACAGCACAGAGGGCAGCACCCGATACGCTGTGTGCTGGGACTTCCAAGCTGTGTAGAGTTACTTGTTCAAATACTGGGATACAGGGAACAGGGGCAGGGATAAGACCACAGAGATAGTCGGGGGTCATATCATAAAGGGCCTCATATATTATGAAAGAGCTTAGTCTACATGCCTAGTATGCACATGACTCACAAAACACATGGCCACCCGAATGAAAAAGCTCGGATATATGCCATCCCTCGGCATCCTGCACTCGCACAGAGGTGAACACAGCAGGCACACAAGCATCAAGCCCACAGATGACATGTAAGACACACAGCACACAGATGTGCACATCCATAGGTATGTAGGTAAACATGCACGAAGCACACGGGCCTGGAGACAGACAGGCTCGCACACTCACACATAAAAAGTTTCATCTGCACACAAATATGGTCTAGCAGCACACACATGGACACCCCCACACAGGTGCATGCCTGCCTGCCCACCTTCCGGTCTGTGCCATTGAGCAGTACGGTCTCAATGCGGTCATAGAAGGCATCCACCCAGTAGAGGCGCCCAGCTGGGATGTCCAGGCTCAGACCATTGGGCCAAAGCACTGTCTTAGAGGTGACAAAGATGTCTCGGTGTGAGCCATCCATCCAGGCCCTCTCCAGCCGCCCTCGTCGACTGTCCTTGGGGTCCTCCTCCCAGTCTGTCCAGTACATCCACCTGTGGGCAGTGACTGGTCAGCACCACATGGGCTACCCCTGCCATCAGCAGCCTCCTTTGTGATCCCAATCCACGTGTGCTATGCCAGGGCCTTCCTAGGGGTCTTCCTTCCTGCTCAACCCTGGCTCCCACATTTCCTTCCTTCATTCCTCCATTCAACAAATATTTGTTGAGTGTCTACTGTGAGTCAGGGACCCAGTGGAGAGCGAGGCAGACAAGGCCCCTGCTCTGCTGGAGATCCTACCCAGGGGTACAGACAAGAAACAAGTCAACAGGAAGGTCACACACATTGGAGATTGAGAAAACCCAGGAAGGATATGAAGCATGGTGATGATATAAAGAATAGACTGGGCATCAGGTGGAGAAAGCCTCTCTGAGGGGGTGGCATTTGAAGCCCAGGTGTGAATGATGACAGGCACTAGATCTTCAAATGCCTGGAAGCTCAAGCAAAGGAACTCCCAGAGCAAAAGCCTTGAGCCAGGAAGAGCTGGGGTGTCTGAGGAACAGATGGCAGACAGTGGGGACAGAGTTTCCAAGAGCAGAAGAGAGGTGCAGATGAGGTCAAAGGAGATGAAAGCAGATCCTGTAGGACCCCAAGCCTGATAAGGAATATGGTTCTCACTCCAAGGGCAAGGGGAGCCGGTGGAGGGCTCTGAGTTGGGAGTGACAGGACCAGATCTCTATGTATGTGTGTGAGACATCGCTCCCATTGTCCTGAGGATGGGGCAACTTTTCCCCATTCAGCCTCTCATTCCTGCCTCAGCACCCCACTAAGGCTGCCTTCCCCATTCACTCTCTGTCTCACCTCCCAGTTCTGAGACCCATGGTTCCTGGCTCCTCCTACCCCAAGGCCCTGAGAAGACTCACCCATTGAGCGGATCCACCACAATGGCCCTGGGGTGTGTCATTTTGCCCTCAATTAAGGTCTTGCGGGTCTGAGCAGCCTTCTCCAGCCTGGCCACGCTGATGGTCTTCTTGGGTCCATCATCCGTCCAATACAAATTGTCCCCCATCCAGTCCACAGCCACACCCTCCACATTGTGGATACCTGCAGGGAGCGAAGGGGGCAATGGAGAGCCTCAAAGGAAGTTCAAGACTGCCTGCCTCTGACCATCAGGCTACACATGCCTCTAAGCAACCTAACTGGCAGGGACTGAGGGGAGCACCCTGTGTCCTAGAGGGTGGGTGGGACGGGGTGGGAGGTTGGAAGAAAGAGTCGGGGAGACTGTGTTGCCGAATCTGTGTTGAGGCACAGGGTCTCTGAAAACTGTCCGTGGCAGCCTGTAAACCTACGTGGTAGATGTGAGCTGTCATGTGAGGGCATGTCTGAGCCTGAGCTTCGGTGAGCTGGAGCAATGCGCATGTGGCTCTGGGTGCAAGGGTGACACAACATCCTAGGCCTAAAAATCCTGAGCTAACAAAATGAATAAATTAGGAAGTGACTTTTCACTGAGCCGAAGGCTTCATCTCAAGCTTAAATAGCAGTTCCCTTGGTATAGGGAACCCCAATCTTTTCCTGATGAGTTACTTTTGATTTCCCCAAAGTCTTATGATTGCTGACTGCTGAGGTTCTGTGAGCTGAAGAGGGGTGGGGGGATGGGGAGCACTCACTGGCGTCAGCTAGATAACTGGTTAGGGAGCCCTGTCCTGGGGGCCCAAGTGCTGGAATTCCTAACACCCAGCAGGAACAGGGCAGAACTCAGCAGCTCAGAGCCTCCGCGCAGATGGATATTCAAGAGACAATGTACTGTGACCTGCCCGAGCAGCTCAGAGGGAAAAACTGGATTCAGTTCACAAAACATACTCTTCTCAGGACAAGTAAACATGCAGCTCCAGTGGCCATGAGGTCTGGTCGCACAGCCCCTCCGTGTGAAATCATGTGCTGGTATGCCTGCTCCTATTCAAAGCCTCTGGACTCTTGTGGGCTGTGTACTGTGTGCAGCTCTGGGGCTCAGAGCCAATGGCAGAGAGACCCCGAGTTTTCCCAAGGTTGGCAAGGACAACCCATGCTGCCTAACCATCCATCCTCCTGCCTCTTTTTGGCTCAGCCAAGGAGGTCACACAGGGGTCACTCTGTCTATCCCCTCATCTCCATGCCAACCAGCCCGGTGAGCCAGTCAGCAGGGGACTCTCCATGCCGAAAGGGCACTGGGAAACCGATGCCCGGGCCTCAAATTGCTTCCTGTCCCAGGTGGGTGTCCCTCGGGGGTCGTGTCTGTACACCTCCCGCATTGGGGGTCCTTACCGTCCTTCAGGATGGTCTCCCGCTCAGTGCCATCGATCTTCTGGCGGCCAATGAGGTAGCTGGTGGTGTCAGCAAAGTAGATGAAGCCAGTTTCAGCATGGAAGTCCAAGGCCCGGGGGTTCATGAGGTTCTCAATGGGGATCATGTGTTCGTCTGGGACTTTGGCCCCCATATCCATGCCCCGGATGATGCCTGGCCGGCCCTTGCCATACACAAGGAACAGCTCATGTTCTGGCTCTAGGGCAGGCACAAGGGGGGACACAAAGTTAGGTACATGTGCGTACACACACACAGACGACTACCACCCAGCCTCTGGGACCATGGCCCAAGGGGCTGCAATGCTCCAGCTCTCCTGGATCAGGAGATATGGGTGTAGCAGGGTGTCTGGGCCACATGGACAGACACATAAACATCTAAAGCCTAGGGGACAGGACCCTGGGGGGTTGCCTATGCACTCTGGGGGTGGGAAATGCAGCAAGAGTAACAAGTAGCACATTTTCAGTTAAGTGCCCACTGAATCTGATTGGAATCTGATCTCTTTGGACCACTTCTGCTAACATCCTTATCTAAGCCACATCACTTCTTGCTTACAGGGCAAGCAGTAGCCTCCCGCCACTTCCCTGCTGTCCATCCTCCACCCAGCGGTCAGCCAGCACGATCTTTTTACAAATGTGAAGCACATCACATCACTTCTCTGCTGGAAAGTCACCAACAGCTCCTCATCCCGTTTAGAATCCCATCCAACCTCTCCTTCCTGTCTCCCCTCACTCACGCTGCACCGTTCTCAGCCTTGGAGCCTGGCACTGTAGATTTCCTCTGCCAGGGAGCTCTGCCTTCAGGTCATCACATGATCCAACTCCTCACTTCATAGAGAGCTTGGCTCAACTCCTACCTCCACAGAGAAGCCTTCCCTGACCACTCTGTCTAACCTGGAGCCCTCACCGTCATCAGCAAGTCTATGCTCCACTCTATTTTCTTCCTAACACCAGGTACCACCCAAAGTTATTTTTATTTGTCTGTCTCTTCTGCCAGACTACAAGCTCTGGAAGACAGAGACATCTATCTTGTCACTGCTGAATCCTCATTGCCAGGACAGTGCCAGACACCTAGTACATGCACACTAGATATTTGTTGAGCGAATAAATGAATGAATGAATTGAATGGGCCAGTTGACAGTCTTCTATGGAGTCCAAGTGGGTAGTGGAAAAAGCCTTGTTCTCGGAGGGGCAAATTCCTTCTATGCCCCTCACTATAGGCAAAATGTTGGGTTAATTCCTTCATTTCTCTGCATCTCAGACGGAAAGAGCCAGGTTGTAGGGAGAGAGATAAGGACACCTGCCCCACCCCACCCCATCCCAGCAGGCACACATGCCCTTCTCTGTCACTCACTCTTGCATGACTTCCCATCACTGCCCAGGCTGAAGCCGGAGCGGCAGCGGCAGGTTCGCGCCTTGTGGCTGTTGGCCAGCAGGCAGATGTCGGAGCAGCCACCTGGCTTCCCAAACTGGTCATTCTCACAGGCGTGGCTCCTCACTGCAGGCAGGGGAGACAGCTGGTCAGGACCCTTCAGAGGCCCCCTGCCCTGAGATCAGAGCCACATGTCCCACGAATGGAACCAGCCGGGCACCCCCCTGCTGGGGTCTTTATGCTTGTTGTCCCATTTGAAGATTTAGAAACCACAGGACTAGGATTTCTCTGCCCCACCACAACCTAGCCTTCAGATGCTCAGGTGGGGGCTTCTGTGATCAGGAGAGAGTCATGCCATTGTCTATGTTCAGGTGCTTCTACTCTAAAGCAGCCAGGGAACTGGATGGAGAAACCTATATTCTGAGCAGAATGGGGGGCAGGGGCTCCAAGGAGGTGGGATCTGGAGGCTGAGAGGCAGGAAGAGGCTGGCAGGGGAATCTGAGGGGACAGGGGAGGTAGTCCGGGGTGGATAGCTACCTCCCCGGTAGGCATGATATGAGAGAACCGGGGGTTCCCATAGGAGGGTCCACAGAGGGGCTGCGGAGCCCCACCCACCTCGGGGCTGACGCCGCTGGTGGTAGATATGGAGGGCACCACCCTTGTCCACACGGGTGACGACCTGGTAGTCAGTGCTGTTGAATCGATTCACTCGGATCACGCTCGTCTTCTGCTGGGCATTGGCATTGTCCGAGTTGGTGGCATAGAGATAATTCTCAAACACGGTCAGGCCATACAGATGCTCAATCTGAGATGGGCAAGCAGGAATGGTCAACGTGAGAGAAGGGAATCCTCACTTTGATTCTGGAGAGCCCTTGGCTTCCCATTCAGATTTCATTATTTGCCCTCCCAAATTCGTTCCATGGCTGTCTAACTCCATGTTTTACTCCTGCATCCTCTGGCTGGACTTTCTTGCTTTTGAGATCTTTGCTTGTCGAAACCCCACTTATCCTTCACAGAGCATTTCTTTGTAGAGCTTCTGGGATCTTCTAACCAGACACAGGCTCTCCTTTCACATTTCATCTCTCTGGCTATTATCCCCTGTCTGGTGATTTGTGGACTTAACCCATCCACTCTGCTCAAACCCCTTGAGGGCAGGAACAATGTCCCCCACAGATTCAGGCACACAATAGATGATGGAACGATTCTGGACTGCACTGGAGTTGGGCCCTAAACTCTGTCCATAGAGAACATTCTTACCTCAACTCCAGCCCCAGCTTTAGGAATTTGAAAGGGTAGACTTGCCTCAAGCAAGTCTGGTAACAGCCCTTGCTACCCACATAACTTATCCAAGGTAATCGACTGTCCAAGACAAAGGCATTTACTGGTTGGTGGGACTTCCCAGACTAACACTAGGACAGTCCCAAACAAACAGGGATGGTTGGTTACCCTAATTATCCCAGATTGGGGGAGCCACCTCTCAGTTGGAAAGGCTCTAGACTAGGTTCCAGTGCTATTTCTCAGCTGTGTAATCCCAGGCAAGTCACTTAACCTCTTTGAATTCTGCTTTTTTTCATCCACCAAAAGTGAACTAAGACACCGGCCTGCCTATCTCCCAGGGGCTGTTGTAAGGATCAAGTGAGAAAAGAGAAGTAAAAGGTGTGTCTAAAATGACTGTTTCCACCAGAGTGGAAGCCACATCCTCTCCATGTCCACCCCACTTCCCACCAGAGAGACTGTCCCACACTGTCCTCCCTCTCACTGGGAGGTCTAGAGGATGGCTCCCCTGCAAGAGCTTCCCCCTCACCAGAATGCCCTGGATGATGGTCTGCCGGCCCTTGCCCTCGTAGTCTACCACCTCAATGTAGTCCAGGTAGGCATCAGCCCAGTAGACGAGGCGGCTGACCAGGTCCAGCGTGATGCCGTGAGGAAACACAATCTTGCTATCGACCAGCTTGGTGCGGTTCTGCCCATCCATGTCACAGCGCTCCACCTTTGGGATCTGCCCATAGTCAGTGAAGAACACCTTCCTGTGGGCAGAGGGCACATTAGCTGTGTTGTAGACATGGAACACCCTCCCTTCCACCACAGCCTCTGCCTGCCCCTCACCCCATGGCAGGGTCCAGGGCAATGCCCTTGGGGTTGTAGAGCTCCAGGTCCAGCAAGGTGACACATGTGTCCCCGTTTCGGTTGCAGACAAAGATCCTATCATCGATGTCATCCACAAAGTAGAAGTTGCCCGTCAGCCAGTCGATGGCCATCTGTTCCACATCTGAAAAGTGTGAATGAAAGAGCTATGGGGGGAGGCCCACCTACAGACATGCCCACCCCTTGTTAGCACAGAACCCACCCCCGGAAGCCCACCTCCTCTGGGACAATCTCCTTCACCATGTAAGCAACAGTTGTCTCTCCTCTCTGAATTCCTACAGGAGTCACTGGCAAGGGCACATTTTGCCTTGTATTCTTTGCCATCTTTCCACCTATCTGGCCTCTCCAAAGTGAAGTGTCTGAGTATCCTCCCACAGAACCCTGCTCTGCACACCGAGTTCAAGGCCAGCACACAGGAGGCACTGGGTAAGCATTGGCTGGTTAGTTGATGGACAAACTTCCCCAACTCTACCCCTTCCTTGAGCAGGACCATCTTCTTGAGGTACCAAAAGACATTGACGACAGGTCCACTAGCTTATCTGGTGTTTTTAAATATGCTTTTACCTGAGATACCAGCACTCAGGCTAACTAAAACATCACACATCTTCGATGTTGGCTGGACTTTCATCAATTTTATATGGTAAGTCAGGGTATATCTCATGCTAGCCAGGGCACTGACCAAACACTGTACATGTTGTATGACTCTTAAACATGGAAAAGCAGGGGGGCACCTGGGTGGCTCAGTCAGTTAAGTGTTGGACTTCGACTCAGGTCATGATCTCATGGTTTATGAGTTTGAGCCCCGCATCAGGCTCTGTGCTGACAGCTCAGAGCCTGGAACCTGCTTCAGAGTCTGTCTCCCCCTCTCTCTGCCCCTCCATGCTCATGCTCTGTATCTCTGTTTCTCAATAATAAATAAACATTAAAAAATTTTTTTAACGGAAAAGCAGGGCACACCATCAATAAATTCAATCTGAGAGAAAAGTATGTCAAAATATGGTGCTCATAGAGATGGAAAAGGGAAGGCCCATGGTGTCAAAAGACTGGAACCAGCGACATAGGCCAAACTTCCTCTACTCACCCTTGTTCCCGTTTCTTCAATGTCCCTATTGCTCAATTTCCTCATGTCCTAGGGAGGGTAGGAAGGAGCAGAGAATAAGCTATAGGGCTGGAGGACAGAGAACATAGGAAGAAGGCCATAAAAGGACTCTGAAGGTAAACTGAGGCATGGTTCAGAAAGAAGGGGAACTTCAGAAAGGTGAGTAGGGGAGGAGGATGGAGACCAGGTGCCCACACTCAGTCTATGCCATCTCTGGAGGAGATGGAAGAGGCTAAAAAGGACGGAAGAGGGTAGGGGTGGAGCAAGGGCAGCGGGAAGTCTGGAGGCAGGAAGTCTGGAGACAGGGACCCCTGCTGGCCTCCTCTAGGCACCTCCTCTCCAGGACCCACTGGCTCCCATCCATTTACTGTCTCCTCCAGCTACCACCACCAGAGGTGATGCCTCTTGCAAACTGGGAATCTCCTAAGACAGTGACTCCTCGGGACGCCAGTCTTGCACTCCACCTTCACCAATTTCAATAGGTAAGAGATCTTTGGACCACCTGCTTTTGGCTGAACCTTACCCACACACACTACCCCCACTCAAACCCAGTAGGGATCATTGTATCCCCACAGAGCTGTAGGTATAATGAGTAGGTGCTCTGCTCAACCCTTCCTTAATCCTTCCTCCTCCCCACAGGGATTCAGAGGCTACTTTCTGACAGAGGGTGGGGGTGGGGGGCAAAGGGAACAGGAACGTGGCTCCCAAGGAACTTGGCTAGGCCCTGACACTGACTCACAGTCACAGGACTTAGGCTGGGGAGGAAGGGCAGGAGCCAATTTGAGGTTCTCATAAAACCAGTTTCCTCTTCAGGTCCCCCCTGTTAAACCCCACTTCAGGATGACTGGAGAAAGAAGTCACAAGGATGAGGCGTTGCCCCTGTGATTGCTGATGCACCCCCAAACCCCACCACTCTCTCCCCTGGGCTCCTAGGACTGGTGCATCCTGATGACAGTAGAAGAGAGGGGCAGAGCAGCCTGGGAAGTGTGGGTCCCAGGCCATGTAGGAAGAGGGCCCGGTGCTGGGATAAGGCAATCACACTGCCCCACACACTGTTACCACGGAGAAAACAGATTAAAATGAATGCTGCTGGGCCGCCTCCAGAGGAAACCCAAAGTCCCAACCCAGTGTGTGTGGCGGGCTGGGGGGTTGGGGGGGGAGCTGCAGTAGCACCAGGCAGCCAGCAGGCAAGTAGATTGGAAGGCAAACAGGTTGAAAGGCAAATAGGGCTGTGTGCCCTTTACTCGGTGGGCACGGCGGGGGGCTGCTGGCATGCAGGGAGCTTCACCATTGGAAGCCGGTTTCCCAGCACCAGCTGGTGCAGGCAGCTGCGTCCTTCTCTCTAACTTCCTGAGGCTTCCCTGAGTCACTGCCCAGCTCTGGGCTGGCAACACCCTGCCCCTGCTCCCATCCACCCTTCCCTCAGCAAGAAGGGGGGAGGAAGAAATATGAAGAGATCAGATGCCCCCCATCCCAGGTGCAGCTACACAATCACCCCCTAAGCCCCAGGAAGCATTTGACCTTCGAGCCTCCCTCCTGGCCTGGGTTCCCTGCCAATTCCGGGAAGGAAGGCAGAAGGATCGTCCTTGCTCTAGATTATTTACCCTTGGCTGGTCTCCCCTTCCACCTCCCAAAGGCCAGCACGGCCCCACTCAGCAGGCCGGTGAGGAGTTGGCAAGAACGGGAGTCCCCAGCCCGGCCTTGCCTCCACTTTGGTATTTTTGCAGCTGGAGACTATTAGTTGCAAGCAAAAAATCCTTTGTTATCCAACCCCCCTCCACCACATTATTTTCCTCTCTCCTAAAGTCCAGATTCCTCTGCCCGCCCAACCACACACACTCACACACATGCACACGTATTCACACACATACATACACTTGGCCACTCATACCTAAGGCCAGTGTAGGCAGATGGGGTCAGACTGGGAGAGGGCACCCTCCCTCCTGGGTTCCCCTACAGGCAGTATCTGGGCCATTGCCTTGTCTCATGCATGGGGAGGGTGGCGGGCAAGTTAAGTCCTGGGTTTCATCTTAGAGGACCTGAACATTCTGGCCCCACACATTCAGAGGGCAGCTGTCCCCTGCAGCCCAGTCTTCTCAGGGCTGAGCCAGCCCAGAGCACTCTCCGGAGGGGCTCTGGATAAAGGCCCCAAATACTGAAAACAGGAGAATCTCAAGTAAACCCAAAGAGAGGAATGCTATATCGTGGGAAGGGTCTGAGGATGGTCTGGGGGCCAAGAAGTTGCAGATTCCTGCTTAGAGAAGGAGGCTAGGAAGCTGGGAGGGGAGTGAGATAGTCAAAGGACAGACCACAGCTTGCCAGTAATATCACTAAAGACTTTCACTTCCAGGATCCAGAATAGACCTGGCGTGTGTGTTTATAACTGGCGAGTCTTCCCTGCACCCTCCCTCACCCCAATGCTCAACACTCTGCATCCCCTATAACTCCAATTTTTCTCAACTTCTCTACCATTCACATTGTTCAAGAGGTATTTCCCTAAACAGTGGCTGCTTTGCCAAAAACAACAGCCCACTCTGTTCCTAAGAAGACCTTGGCTTCAGCTACAGGACTCCGGTCACTCTCCCTAAAGTAAATGTGGGGGAGGAAGGGAGCCACCATGCCCTGAGGAAATAGGACAGGGCATGAGGCCTGTGGATGAGGGAGGATGAACCCCATTTCCACTTTAACCACATCCCCAGTGAATGCATGCATTCTGGTCCTTATTCCAGTAAACTCCCCACCTCTCACGTCACTCTGCTCCACCCTGGGCCCAGTCAGGCTCTAGACACTGGCAGCCTGGGCTTGAATCCTGGTTCTATCACCTTCCAACTGTGGGATTATGGGGAAGTGACTTAATGTCTGAGTCTCAGTTTGCTCATCTGTAAAATCGGATGGTACATTAATAGCACCGAGCACAGGGCCTGGCACATAATTAACACTCCACAAGTGGGGGCTGTTGGTCGCACCACCATCCTGCCTCACCTCAACCCCATTCTTCCCTACCTTGTCAACCAAGTTCCCATCCGTGTTTCCAGCTAGAACCTTGTGGCCTCCCGACTAAAGGTGGGCCCTCCAGGTGCGCAGCTTGGGGCTAACACCTACTATCCTTCAAGACTCAGCTCAGGCCCCCAGAAGAAAGATTTCTGTGTTTCGGAATCCTGTATGCCCCAGTAATTCCTTTCATCACAGTCTGTTTACCTGACTACAAATACTGTGCAGGCAGTGTGCTGTCTTTCATCTCTGTCCCCAGCATCTGACACATATATACTGATTCATTCAACAAATATTTGTTGAGTACTGAGTCCTCACTCTGTTGTCCTAGAGCTGGGACATCACTTTTTCCCTGCCCTTCGACTGCCAGGATCCTCCTTCTCTGGCCTTGGGAGCCCCCAGGATGGTGGGAGAACACATCTGTATGGTAATCCTCCTGCTTCTCAGAGCCACTCGGGGATCTCGCCCAGAGGGCTGGGGGTGGGGGGGAGGGAGGGCTGGGGGAGATGATCAGGAGCCTGGGGTCTTTGCAAGCAGGTAAGAGACCGCCAGGCAGGTCTGGCAGAAGCTTTGCCAAATGGCATGTCTTCATGCTCCTGTTTCCTGCTGGGCCCTGACTTCAGCTCTTCTTGTTCCCAGAGAGGCCCTGGCTCAGCCACATCACATCACCTCTGTTTCCTGGGCTCCCTTCCTGCCCCGCTTGTACTTCCAGCCTGGGTTTTCTGCCCTGCTCCTTCCCCTGCCTGGCCCAGGTCCACAAAGGCGGTCAGTGCTGGTCCCAGAGAGGAGATGCCTAGATTCTGCAGCTCTGATTCAGAATCAGAACCAGGATCTTCCCACTATTGAGAAATCCTTGCTGGGCTCTAAAACACATCTTTCTTGCTTAAGTTACTTCCTGTGGCTTGAAAACAGGGAGGGGGGGTTAGGGAGCAGGCTGGGTGGAGAGTCAACTTCAAGGAGACAGCGGGGGAGGAGAGGACAGGCTGGAGCTGAGCCGGGAGACAGAGACATGGGGCTGGCCTGGCCAGGGAGAGGAAAGAAGGGCTGTGAAATGATTAAGAAACTCAGGACGGGAATGGGAAGCAAAAGCACCGGGATGCAGGTGGCCCAAGGCCAAAGAGTGTGCTGGCAGGAGCCCCCCCCCCCCCCCCGCCCCGATTCTGACACTCTGCGGGTGAGGAAGGCCAAGGAAGAGGAGGGTGGTGGCTGGCTTTCATATATGAAGTCTGGAAGTGTTTCCTAGGCACAGGGTGGGAGGCTGAGAGGGCCCAGGCTGCCCATTTCAGTGGAAAGACAGCTCCCCTTCCAGCCGGGGAAGACAGTTCATCACAGACGCAGAGGGGCTACTCTCTGCCCCCCTCTCTGCCTTCCCTCTAGACACATCACTACCCATTTCCTGTTGTGATTTTAAGCACACACATACACACACGCACACACAAGCACACAAAGAAAGAGGGAGGGATAAGTGAAACCGGCCAGCTGGACTTGGGGACTCATTTCGCAACCTTGCTGCCTGCAGCCTTGGGGGCCGTTTATTCCTACCTCCTCCTTCCCCATGACGGATGGTGCAGGGAAGAAACCCCAGGACCCCCGAGGCCCCCCCAGAGCATCCCCTCATACACAAAACTTATTTCCCTGAAGGTCTCTGTGCGTAGCACAGCGTCAGAACCTCCCCGCACCACACACACTCCTTTCCCAGAGCCCCAGTCCTGCAGTCTGCCCTCATTCTTTTTACAGTGGAAACATACTCAAAGCCACGGGAAGACAGGTCAGAGGAGCACGGCCAAGGCAATGCAAGGCTGGGGGTGGGGTGGGTCAGCAGACCTGACTTTCAGCCCTGCCCAGGGGCAGCCAGCAGGGGGTTGGGCAGAGCCTAAGGTTCCTTGAGAGCATGGACAGAGGTGAGGATCAGAATGGGCAAGCCAGGCCTGGCCCTGGTACTTCCAGGCCTATTGACCCCTCTGGGTCTCAGTTTCCAGAACTTCAGTCTTTTGTGTATCACTTTGGAAATGCTTGCCAAGGTGATGCACAGCTTGCACTATCATTTACCTACTGTTTTTTTAAGTCAACTCATTTTCCTTATTTTGCTGTATCCTAAGCAATCTATGAAATCACAGGTTTGATATACTAGTTACAGGAGTTTCCTAATGGGCATTAAAAAATAAAAATTAACAATAAAAAATGCACATCCATGTACAACCTAAAATCAAGGCAGCCTGCTTTGGGAAAGGCTGTATTAAGAACTGAGGGGTCAGCCTGGGTCCTCCCTAAGGGTCTTCTGGCCCTTGCTACCATGTTCTCTAGTCACAGAATCAGAATCCACAGAGACCTCCCCATGCTGCTGGGACAGCGGCAGAGAGGAGGATGGGGCCTGGGATTACATCCCAGGAGGGAGAGGAAGAGGTGAGAACCCAGCCCCCAAGCCCCCCAATCCAAGCCAGTGAAAGTCACAGACAGGGGAAGGAGAGCTGGCAGCCTGGGCTCAGTTAAGGGAGGAAAGTGTGCACGCGCACACGCACACACCTTCCAGAACATGTGAGGACATAGGTAAGACAGTGTCCCCCAACTCTTGAGTAGAAACAGAGGGAAGGAGCTGGGATCAAGACAGAAAAAAGCAGGAGCTTCCATCCCAAGCTGGCTCCACGGGGCTTCTCCTGGAAGAAGCACCAACCACTGAGCGTGGCAGGGCCTTGGGAGGGGCCCTCTGAGGGCTCTCGGGACTCAGAGCAGGTCTGGCTCACACATGCCCTAGGACCCATGTGAAACAGGCTCACTTCCTGGCCTCCTTCCTTTTTTCTATTCTATTTCTGTTCCCAGAGTTTTCTCTGGGGCAGGCTACCCCTTCTTCCCACACCAGCAAGCGGGCTTCTCTCGGCCTCTGGGCCCCAGCACCTCTCAGTTGTCAGACTCCTCCCTCCGGCATGGGGCTCCCTCCCAGGGGTGCAGTGGAGGTCATGGTCCTAGCCAGGAATGGGATGATTGCAGGGAAGGCTCGCCCAGGGGGCAGAGAGAAAGCAGGAGAAAGCAGCAGCCTTTCTTCTTCATCCCCCTTCGGGAGCTAATTACAGGCCAGCAGCCCACTGCACAGGTGAGTGCCTGGGACAGCCACCCGCACACCAGGACAGGGCACTCAGCCTCTCCTGGGAAGGGGCTGAACTAGGGATGGGGGAGGGTGCTAGGGGAGAGACACTTCCGACATCCTCATCTCAGGGCCCATAATTAGTCTGTGGGATGAGAGCAAAACAACCATCCTCAGGGTGACAGCCAGACATTCAGGCGGCATGGGGAGTGGGGTGGGGGCAGGGCAGGGAGGAGGGACAGAGGCTGGGGCCACAGGAAGCCATTCATCCACCCCACCAGCATTTCTCCCCGGAACCTTGGTCTCCTCCTGCCTCCTGGACTCTGCCCCAGAGGGGCCCAGTGAATCCAGCAGACTGGGAGGCAAGGTTCTGTTTGCCAAGGGAGGGGTACCTGCCTGAGCTTATTTCCTGCTTCATTTTGGGAGGAAGGCAGGAGAGAGGGCCAGGCCGGAGCAAAAGCGGGGAAGTTTCCCATCAGGGCGCCTTCGCCAGCCGCCTACCCACGAGCCCATCGTCTGGCCCTGAGGCAGGGCCAGGGAGGGAGCTGCCAGAGCCGTTTGCCCAGACAGGCCTGTTGGGTGGGGCCATCAACAAGGAGCAGGGAGAGGGCAGCAGTCTCATGGGGTCTCGCCATGTGCTACCCTATCTGCCATAGGCCTCCCTGATCTGTCCACCCCTCAAGAACTCAGCCAACCAAGTGTGGCAGCCCCCAGCCAGCATTCCAAGGAAGACGTGTCTGATCATAGGTGAGCCTTGGGGACCCACAGCCCAAGGACATCACTGGGATGCTCTGGAGGGGCTGGAGCTGAGGTGTGGACCATACAATGAGGCTGCAGAAGGCGAGGGCTCTCAGGAACCCCTGCTACCCCAGAGCTAAGCCCATGTATCCTCTGGGGATCTCTGAGTTCTGAAGGGATCATCATATGGGGACACAATGAAGGAACTTCAAGATCTTCTACCAGGCCCAAGGTTCACCATCCTAAAGCTTGTGACTTACCTCTGGCTTTCACTCCAATTTATCTGATCTGGACAGGCAAGCTCATACCCATGATGCAGATTAGGAAATCAAAGCAGGGACAGGGAATTCTGATTTACTCAAGATCACAGATCAAGTTACCCTCCCTCCTGAGGGTCAGATCAACCACAGGCCAGATCTTCCCCTTCAGCCCTGCGGTGCATTTCCTGGAAATGCGATGGTGCCAGATGTTTTGTGTGTTTACGTAACAGCATTTGAGAGGAGCACGGCTGCTCCAGGCAGTGGGTCTATGCCCTGGCCCCATCCCTAGGTACACCTCATCTACCACCCCAAAGACAGCAAAGTACAGCCCCGGGAAGGGGTTTGAATGGGAACATCCGGGAGGTCTTCAAACACTCCTGTGGCCCCAGGGCTCCTTGCTTCTCCTAGAGTCTCATTCACTGCCACAATGCACCCTCCAAAACAGCCTCAGGACCCCTGCACTCACCCTGTAGCCGTGAGTCCTTTCTGGTGATGCCCCCAAGGAAAATGATGGAACATGGAGACAGACCCAGACAGGCCCTGACCTCTTTGCCCTCAGTCCTAACTTAGCAAGGTTCCTCCCAGGCTCCAAGCCTTTTCTTTCCCTCGCCCTGGCTCCTGCTGCATGGGAAAGCCCCTCTGTGGTCTAATCAACACTCTTCTCTCTGAGAAGGGACAGTCCCTGGTCTCTGGAGACTGACCACTCAATGCCCCCGTAGCCCTCTTCCTCAGCCCTGGGCCAAAAATCAGGAGCCATCTAGAGCTCAGAGAGAGGGAAGGAAGCATAGCCATAACTCTGTTTCTGCTCCAAATAGGTGTCACCTTGTGCAGCCCCCTGCCTTGGCTTCAGTCAAGGCCTTCTTATTTAGACTCCTGCCCCAGACAGGGGTCATCCTGTCTAACTGCTTTTGTCCTGGGCAGGTGCCAGCTTGCCCATCTTCCCTCCCTTCCCCTGCTCTCCAAGCTGGGCGCAGGCGACTCACGGTGCAGACTGAGAGAGATGTTGATGGTGTGCTCATCCACGAAGCCCTTGAGGCCGGGCATGCGGGCACACTTGAGCTGCGTCTGGGCCGCGCTGTCCCCAACATGCACCCAACACACAGTCTCGTTGGTGTAGCTGAAGTCCATGGCTGTGGTCTGCCGTGTACTAGTGGGTGTGATGGTAGACACTTGGGCCCCGCTCAGGTATGTAGCCAGGATGTTCTGGGAGTTGGCAATCAGCAGCACAGGGGGCCGGTCTACTGGCTCTGTAGACGGAGGAGAGAAGGGCTGATGCAGCAAAGGGGCTCTAAGACCTCTCAGGCCACTCCCCATCGGGGAGCAACATGGAGGCCACCTATCACTTCGGCCACAGGGGTCCCCACCTACCATTCTTGGCCTTGCAGGAGCGGTTGTCTGGCTGCAGCAGGTACCCTTCCACACAACCACACGTAAAAGAGCCATCCGTGTTGGTACACAGCTGGCTGCAGGTGCCGTACACCGAGCATTCATCAAAGTCTGGGGGAAAAGGGCAAGAGCATGGTCATCTCCAGTGTGATAAGGACATGGAAGGGGTGCCCTCAGACACCACCCGTGGGTGGTGTCCATCCCTACAGCCTCTTTGGAGGACAAGTTGGCAGAATCTATCCCAACAAGAAAGGTGAAAACTTTATCACCTAGCAAGTCCAAACTTGGAATCTACCCTTGAGAAATACTCACACACGTGCACATCATCCATTCGTTCAGAAAGAATTTCTTGAGTACCTACTATATGTAACTGTCCTAGGCTCTGAGGATACGTCCGTGAATAAAAGAGATTCAAAGTGCTGCCCTCGTGAAACTTAAATTCTGATAAGAAATGAAATACTGGCATTTCCATAATAAAACAGAGAAGGGAGAGTGGATGTTAGAGGTGATGGTGCAGTGGAAAAGTGACTGGTGCTTTGGAAAAATATTAAGCAGAGAAAGGGGATAGAAAACTCACATATGATTGATGTAATTTTCAGGGGAATTTAGAAGCCTGGTGGAAGCAAGTGGTTAGGGCTCACAGTCATGCCCTGAGGTGGCAGGGCAGGCGGCCAGGCCTCCTCTCTTGCACCTTCCGTCTCTTCTTCTCCTACCCCAGCCAGGCCCACAGGCCCGGCCCCACGCTTGCCCCTGCTGGCGCCCACCTCAGCACGCACACACGTGCACACAAGCACACACACTCACATACCTTTGCAGGTCTTGCCATCTGCCTGTAGCTGAAAGCTATTGTTGCAGTAGCAGGTGGGCCCGTTGAGTGTGGGGACACAGTGGTGTTGGCAGCCCAGCTGAGAACACTGTCCTTGGAGCTCTGAATGGGGGCAGGTGACACACACTCAGGCCCCCAGACCTGGCAGCCACACCCAGACCATGACCTTCCCCCCCCAGACTCCCTTCAACCCTTCAGAAATCACTTCCAAGGCTTGTAGTTTCAGAGATGGAAGGGGCTTAGGAATCATCTAACATATTTTGCAAGTGACGAAACTGAGGCCCAGGGAGGTTATAAGGCAGGCCCAAGGTCCCATAGCCAATTATGGCTTAGAACCCATATCTCCCTGCTGTGGCTGCTCTGGTCTCCCTCTGTCTCCACGAAAGAGGGGCTCTGGCAGCTGTGGGGGTCAACAGGGAATGACAGTGAGTCTCATTCCCTTCATATGCCTCTCATCTGCCCTGCCCAGGACCCACAACGCTGGCTTTGGGGCTGAGGGTGAGGAGTGGGCATGGGATGGGGTCTTTCCCCTCAGCTCTGGTCTGGAAGCACCTCTCCAGCCCATCCCTCAAGCCCTAGAGACCTCAGAAAGAAGGTCCGAGATCCAGGTAGATGAGAGGAGGAGCAAAACTGGTTCCCTCAGGACCTTTCTCTAATCTTTTCCTCCTGCCGCTGACCCACTTCCACAGGGGAGACAGAAGGGAATGAGACAGGAGGGGGAAGAGGTGGGAGAGCAGCTGCCCCCCCAGACCAGCGACCCAATTAATGGCCTTGCGTGGGGCCAGGCGGCCTGGCCACAAAGACCCCTTTGTCCAGCTGCCTCACACCCCCGCTTTCCCCCCACCTAGGAGAGAGAGCTGCCCGAGATGCTAAGACGTTTAGAGGCACTAAGCCTGCCAGGAGGAGCTGGGCTGGGGGGCCAGGCCCCGGTTATTTCTTCTCCTCCCCACCTCCACCCAACAGCCCAAATGTGCTGCCTGTCCAGCCTTTCCCCACAAAGGATGGAGAAGGGGGTGGTATTGTTTGTTCTGGAAAATCTAGAGAAGAATTTCTCTTCTGGACATGTGGCGGGAGGGTAAGGAGGCCCAACTTCTGTCATATCAGAGAAGAGAATTCAGACCCTAGGTTCTCCGGGTTTCTTTGTTGTTTTTGATGCTGACAAGGTATTTGAAAGGAAGCAAACTTGAACATGTACCATGCAATAAGATGATATGGGCATGGTAATTAAAGGCTCCTAGGCCTATGCTCTGCATCCCATCCCAGGAGCTCCAGACAAAAACATGCAAGATCAACCCAAGGAAAGGATAAAAATCTTCCACAAACTCCCTTGCTCCACACTCCCCAGGCCTCAGTGAACAGGATCCAGATGTGTCTCCTCCCACAGGCAGATGTTTCTGACATGCATACGGGCGCAGGACGCCACCCTCACCCAGGGACCTGCTCAGGCTCCGGAGACCTTGAGCTCAGTAGAAGGGAGAAGTCACTATTCTCTATTCTCTGCCTCACACGTCTGAGGCTCTGCCTTACCGGCCGAATCCTCCCCCATTGCTCACACGTGACCCAGACTCTCTCTGGCCCACAGGGACCTTTGGGGGAAGAACAGCAGGGCTGGGGACTTGAGCTACAGTGGGGAAGGGACCTATCATCCTAACATTACCTCCTCAGCCTGGATCACCTCCCATCAAACAGCTTCAGGGTGTCTCAAAGATCTGCACTTCCTGGGAGATGGTTTCTGGGGGGCCTCGACGGGGAGGCAGGTGAACCAAACTCCACATCCCCACTCCTACCTTCAATCAAACTCCACATCCCCACTCCCACCTTCAATCACAGCATCTGCTCTTCCCTGTTCACACTCAGGTTTCATGTAAGAAACCATTTGAAGAAAGGACCTTACTATCTACAACAACAAGGTACGAAAATACTGACCTAGTGTAAAGCTCTCATTTTACAGGTGGGATACTGGGGTTTGGAGAGAGGTAGTGACTTGTCCAAGCACACACAGCCAGTGCCCACAATGATTCCCCCAAGGCTGTTGACCAAGCTCCAAGCCCAAAGGCCCACTGATTTGGGCTGCTATCTGGTGGCAAATTTGTGCATGGAAGCAGGGCAAGGCCTCATCCCCACTAAAGGTGTGGGGGCATTGGACAGTGGGCCTCCAGACCCATCACAGGCCTGGCTGAGAACTCATTGCATCCATCTCCTGGGGCAGGAGAAGTGGAAGAGCCCTTACCTCGGCAGTGGGGCCCCTCATCCGAACCATCCACGCAGTCCTGGACCCCGTTGCAGAGGCGGGACATGAGAATACACATCTCGGTGCCCAGGCAATTGTGTTCATTTGGCTGACATCGCTGGGCCTTACTCTGTGGACCTGGGGGCAGATGGGAAGGCCACCATGAACAAGCTGGCTATACTGGCTGTTTGGCCAGTTGTTCACCAGGAGAGGGGATGAGGACACCAAGACTGGGGTTTCAGAACCCGCGTTTCTTAGATCTCAGGGGGCCTCAGGGGCTAGTTAGATTTTTCCACCTAGAGCCCTTTGTCATCATTCCCAACAGTAGCCACACACCTGGGAGCAACCAGGCAGAGGGTAGAGATAGGCCTTCAGCACAGTCCACTCCCCACATGCCCGATACCTATGGACCCTAACACCTCCACATTGTACACTCAGGAGATGGGCTGAGATTTAGAGGTGAAAGGTTTTGATGAGCCGAGGAAAGCAGAGTTCATGGCAGAGAGGCTCAAATGTTAAAGAACACTTTCTCCCCATAGCTCCCTAGGGCACAGAGCCGGGGCTGAAAGCCAGACCAAGGTTTCTGGAGCTGCACCATCCAATACATAGCAACAGCCATATGTAGCTATTGAGCACCTGGAATGTGACTAGTTCAAACTGTAAGTATAAAATACACACTGGCTTTAAAGCCTTAAGTTTTTTAAAATTTTGTTTATTTTTTATTTTTTGAGAGAGAGAAAGAGCGCGTGAGTGGGGGAGAGGGACAGAGGGAGAGAGAAAGAATCTTAAGCAGGCTCCGTGCTCAGCATGGAGTTCAACACGGGGCTCAATCCCATGACCTGGAGATCATGACCTGAACTGAAATCAAGAGTCAGACCTCAACCAACTGAGCCACCCAGGCGCCCCTGGCTTTAAAGACTTAATACCAAAAAAAAACAACAACAACAACAACAACAACTTAATACTACATACACACAAACGAATGCAAAAGATCTCATTACTAATACTATATGATTAATATACAGAAATAATATTTCAGATACATTGAGTAATATAAAATTAAAATGGACTTAACCACTCTTACCTCTTTTTTTTTTAATTTTTTTTTATGTCTTTATTTAGAGAAAGAGAGAGACTGAGAGCAAGCAGAGGAGGGGCAGAGAGAGAGGGAGACACAGAATCAGAAGCAGGCTCCAGGCTCTGAGCTGTCAGCACAGAGCCAGACGCAGGGCTTGAACCCATGAACTGTGAAATCATGACCTGAGCCGAAGTCGGCCGCTCAACTGACTGAGCCACCCAAGTGCCCCTACTCTTACCTCTTTTAATGTGGCACTAGAAAATTTCAACAACTGCATATGTGGCTTGCATTATATTTCTATTGGACGATACCACTCTAGATGCCCAACCCCAGAGCAGGCTGCCTAGTGGAAGGATTTGGAAAGCATCAAGGGTTGTGGCCCACTGATGATGTCTCTGGTACTTCCTTTGTTGCCCAGGAAGATGGGCCAGGGCGAGAAGGGTAGAGCTCCTCAGGAAATCCTAAGGAGGCCACCCAGGTTAGGATGCTGGCTGAGCCTGTGGGCTGGGAGACAGACCACTGCACACTGGCTCCTCTGCCTAGACAGGGTGTGTGTGAGAGTTTCTGCATGTGAGTACCTCTATCCACGTGTGCCCGGGGAGGAGTACGCGTACACAGGTAAGGGAGGGGAGGAGCGAGGAGCGTGGGGTGAGGGTGTGTCTGCACGACTCCGTGTGCTGGTGCTTCTGGTCTCAGTCTGTGCATTTCCATGGCCTTCTGGAGTGAGTCTGGATTTTTATGTGAGTGTCTGGGGGCTTCTGCATCCCCGTTTGAGAGTGTTGACTCTGTGTTGCTATAAGAACGTGTCTGTGCTGATATCTGTCCTGGTGTGTGTGGCGGGGGGAGGGAGGAGGGACGTATCAGGGCCCAGAGTATGACGCGTCTGGGAGGTTTATGAGTGGGAGCAACGTGGGATGTGTATTAGGTGGGGTTTGTGTCAAACTGAAGGAAGATCTAGCCCCTCTGCATGGCTTTCATTACCCCCACATCAAGCATCAGGGTAAAAAAATGTAGGGCATAAAGGTGGCATCAGACAAGAAGAATCTTCAGGCTGAATTCCCCTCACCATAGAAACACTTGAAGAACATCCCTGGCCGCACCCCTGAAGGGAAGGATATAGGGAAGAGACAGAGAGATGTGGTGGCTCCCTTTCTGGCCCTAAAATTACTCCTGAGCATTGTGGGTGAGAGTATAGGGAGGGGACAGGGGAGGGAGCTGGAGCAGGATAAACCTGGGAGAGAGAACAGGGACAGACCTAGGAATGCCGGGTCTCCTAGACCCTGGCCCAGATTAGCCAAGCAGGGAGAGGCTGAAGGTGGAGACCCCAGGACTCTGCCAGCTGCCCAGGACTCTGGGGTCCTGCCAGCAAGTCCTCCACCCCCCACTGGCAGGGTAAAGGCTGGGTGCGGACCTTTCTCCCAGTTTAAACAGCTGCCTCTGATTACACCACTTACTGGGGCAGGGGAAGGCGGGGGTGGCGGGAAACGCACAGGGGTGGGGCTTCTGGTACAGAGACTGAGCCAGAGCCAGTGGCCTTTGGCCTGGGAACCTGAGGACAGGAAGAGAACCTGGCAAGACAAGACCTGGGGGCACTTATCAAGAGTCAGAAGTCTCAGAGGTGGGAAGAAGGGGACTGAGCAAGAGAGGAAGGGAAGCCGGGTTCTCTCCTTCCAGCAAAGCTGGACGACAGAGTCTCTGGCAGGCTTGGGGGTAAAGCAGCTAAGGGAGCAATCAGATGTGTCATTCTGAGCACATCACACACCATGCCAGGCACTTTGAAGAGGGGGAGAGGATAGTTTTAGCTGTGTCATGGACAAACAATCACAGAGCAAGGTCCACACCAGGCTAGAGATCAGTTGTCCTTATCCCAAACTGCCTGAGCCAAAAGGAAAAGCGGTTTGGGGGAAGGGATCAGAAAAAGTACTTACAAATCTCAGGGGCCTCATCAGATCCATCTGGGCAGTCCCTCTCACCATCACACCGCCAGCCCTTCGAGATGCAGGTGATCTGGTCTCTGCAGGCAAACTGCTTGGGGCTACAAGTCTTGGGGGCTAGGAGTAAGGAAAGAAAACAAGGGTATAAATGAAAGGTGGAGGCCAATTCTACGGCCTTACAGTCCCTAGAGCTCCTCCTCCTTCCCCAGCATCAGTCCCATCTGGCCCAGACTCTGAGCTACAGTCCAGGTACATGGGGCGGCAGGTGGCTGTGGGCCACTCCGGGAATACCGTGTACCTGTCAGGGGGGGAGGGGAATGGTGCAGGGAAGGTATTTTACAGCCTGCCCACCCTGTCCCAGATGCTGCCTGTCCAGTGTGCCTCTCCAGTCCTCAGGGTCAAAGCCCTTGCTGTTCTGCATTACTCTAGTCAGACACCAGCAGCCCCAGCTTTGCTGACCAAGAGTGACGGTGAAGGATCAGGCATTTAGGCCTTTGACAGTTTTTTCTCTTTATCCTTCTTTCCCTTCCACTAGAAGCTGAGAGCTGCTTTTTTTTTTTTTTTTTTTTTTTGAGTAAGCTCTATGCCCAATGTTGGGCTTGAACTTCCCACCCTGAGATCAAGAGTCCCATGCTCTACCCATCGAGCCACTCAGGCACCCTAAGAGCTGCTCTTTTCTAACCTCTCCATTCAGTCTGCCCTCTGTGGCCCTCTTGGTCCCTGAAACCCATCACCCTGCCCATCGCCAGCTCCTAACCACCCGGCTCCCAGACAGGAAGTGGTGGGGGGTGCCCTCGGCACAGTGATGGCATAGAGACTGTATCAGCAGAAGTATAGAAGGGCAAGGCAGGGCACAGTGGGGAGCCCTCCTTCCACCCCCATTCTCTAAAGACACGGCTCCTCTTGTTGGTTAAACCTCAAGGAGGACTTTCAGTAGATGTCGTCCGAGGTAAGAGACACGGACAACGGCGCAGGATGCCAAAGCTGGAGAGCAGCAGCAGGAGGATGACTGGGAGCTGGTTTGAGCCCAGCTAACTTGTGAAGTAACTACATCCAGGACCTCTCTGCCCTGTTCTTCACCCCCTCTTCACCTTCCTCTGCTCCTGCCCTGATTTCTTACCTCATTCTCCAAGGAGGAATTAAGAATGGTAACACTAACTCTTATTGTGGGCTCAGTATGTACAGGAACTGTAGTTAACCAGTTCTTTCCATGTATCATCTCATTTAATCCTCTCCATAACATGACAGAATGGGTACTACTAATACCATCATTCATAAATGAGGAAGCCGAGCCCCAGAGAAGGTGGGGTCACATAGCAGGCAAGTGACAAAACCAGGACTCAAACCGGTTGAGCCAATGCTAAGCTTTTAACCAGTGCAGTCCACATCAGCCTCCCAGCTCCCACGGAGAGATCCTCAGGAGCTGTTCCTTCCAATCTCGTCACCATGTCCTCCACGGGAAGAAAAGTCCCCTGCTCTCCCTCATCCCCACTCAGGGCTGGGTTCCCAGTCTCCCAGCCCATCATTGCCTTTTCCTTGGCCTGTTGTAAATTCCATCTCTATTCAGCTGGCATGCATTGAAGACCAGCCTGGGGTGCCAAGGAGGAGTGAGATGGCCCCTTGGGAGCCCCAGTCCCCCTGGGGAGACAGCTGTACACAACTAACTCAAATGCAGGGCAGAATGAACTCAGGGCTGGGACGGAGTATAAATAAGTATGTCAGGGCTCTGAGCAGGAAGGGATAGAGTCTGAGGAGGGCCACACGGAGACGATGTCCTCCCTCCCTAACCCCCATCTCTGGCAGAAGGGACGGCACCCAGGCCCCCAGCCAGGATGAGAGCCGAGTTCAGGAAACACATCAAGGATGGCCTGGCCAGGCTCCCCCACCCGCAGCGTCCCCCTCCCCTACCTCCCACCCTGAGCAGGGAATAAAGGCCCCTTGAGGAGGTGGATAATGCTGAGTTCATTGCCCCACTGGGCCAGCTGTGAGGTCTTCCCGGGGAAACAGCCCGCCAGCCTAGTTAGCATGCCGGAGACCGGTCCTCTTCCCCTGGCCAGCCGAGACTGGCTGGGGGCGGGTAGAAGGGGCTGGAATGGGACTAGAGAGGCAGATGGGCTGTTTGGAGCCCAGAAATGGCCCCCATGCCACCCCCACCCCTTCACATGGACTTAGTCCACGCCCCCACTTCTCCTCAAGGCAGAACTCACAGCCCCGTGAGGTCACTGGTTGGCCACTCCAACCTCCCCTCCATTCCGTGTCCCAGCCACGATCCCCCCTCCATTGGCCCTCACTTTCCCCCCCCAGCTGTCCCCACCCCCATTTTTGGCCTGAACTCGGCAGAGGAAACAGCAGCTGGCAAACTCGGAAAGCTGGAATGAGAGAGATTCACAAACCAGATGTGCTCTTGTGGGGGGGGGGGAATGGGGGATGGGGGAGGGAAAGGAAGAGGAGCACTCAGGGCCCCTGTCCCATTGCAGCACCTCTTCGGGCCCAGGGCAGAGGGACCTGGGGGCGTTGCACTGCTCCCAAGGGACCAGGCCCCACAAGGATCTTGGAGAGATATGTGAAAACACTTCCTTCCTGTCAGGGATGGTGCAGAAAGCCCCAGGAATCTGGAGTTTGAAGGCTGAGGCCTGTCTTTGATTTCCTTCAGGGGGAGTGGGGAGGAAAGAAACAAATAACCTACTTTGGGGCAGTCTACATAGCCAAAAGAAGCCTCCCTCTGAGGTGGGAGGGAGCTGCAGTGGGGGTGGGGTAGGGCACTTGTAATCTGCTTAGAACTGCCAGCCAACCCCACTCCCCTCAGCTGAGCCTTCTGCATCTGACGCTAGCACCCACAAAACCCACCCGCTGCTTAGGTGAGGGAACAACATGGCCTATGTTCAGGAGCAACAACTAGCCTCCCCTGCCTCCCACCCTTCATGAGAACTGGGGCTTCCGAATGATAGGAGCTAATTAACACTTTTCAACATGGTCACTACTCGTCAGCCACTGACCTGAAACACATTGTTCATGTTAATTCATTCAGATCCTCAAAACCCTGGGAGGTGGGTACTGTTGCAATCCCCATCGTACAGATGAGGAAACTGAGGCACAGAGTGATGAGTAACTGAACAGGTGGTTTCCTCACCGACCATGAGGATGGAGCCAG
Organism: Cryptoprocta ferox; assembly: GCA_028646485.1. Taxonomy (NCBI): domain Eukaryota; kingdom Metazoa; phylum Chordata; class Mammalia; order Carnivora; family Eupleridae; genus Cryptoprocta; species Cryptoprocta ferox. The sequence continues at coordinate 55,352,084 of CM053571.1, forward strand.
ATGAAAAAAGATGAAGAAAAGGAAACGGCAGGGAGAATATTTTGATCCTCTGCACTTGAAGTGGGGAAAGAGATTATAGGGGGTGGCAGTGACCTTCAGGGCTCCTCAGAGAGGAGGGGGTGGTGGAGGAGGCAAAGAGGGACAAGAACAGAACAGAATGGGAAGACAGAGGAAGGAGGAGAAGGAGGAGAGGACTGGAGAGGGAGGAGAGTGAGTGAGGTTGCAGCAAGAACGCCAGGACACAGGGGCCGTCTGTTCTCAGCTTTGCCTGGAGATGAATGTGACCGCCATGCTAACTCTGGCCAACACCCCTGCCCCCCCTCAAACCCAGGCACCCAGCCCAGCCATGGCCCCCAGGGCCACCAAGCTGGAGCCGGGACAGGAGGTGTAGGCTTGGGTATGTGTCCAGACACAACATGGACCCCACTGCCCTGCTTGAGCCTTGGCTGTTGTCCTCTGTCCCATTCTGGGACCTTGGGGGTGGGGTGGGGAAGGGGGGCGAGAGTGCCTGGCCAGAGAAGAGAGGTGGACAGGAAAGAACAAATCCTGAGGGAGTCTTCTCCAGAGGAGGAGACCCATCCATTGATTCCCTTGGGAGCTGCAGGTGAGGAAGGGAGCTGCAACCTCAGATGGCGCTTCCTAAAAGACCAGGAGACTTGAGGCCAGGAAAGCATGAAGGAGACCCTTGAGGCCCTTTTCAAGAGCAGACACAGCAGAGGAAGAGATAGGCTGTGTTAGCCAGGGGATATTTTCTAAAGGGAACCACATGAGATATCTAAGGGAACAGAGGAGCCAGGGGGTGGCCAGGGGCTGGGGGGGCAGTGCCTGCAGGAATCTAAACTTTCAAACATGGGGGGGGGGGCAGCAGGGCCTCCCAGACCAAAACCAAGAGCTTTTCACTGAATTTTATGTATTTTGGGTGTTACCCGGTGGCTCCTTCCCGCAGCTCAGTGAGGCTCAGACACATTTTTGTCATTCCTGAGTCTGGGCCTCTGCTTTGCGGCCTGGACGGACGTACAGACGGGATGGCTTGGACTGCCAGAGGAGGGGAAGGGTCTCCCCCTCAATCCTGAGTCAATATTGACTCAGCAGGACATTAGCCTGACCAGTGACCTCCCTACCATCTTTTCCTTTCCCCACAAGCAAAATTCAACCCCTTGAATGCCTCCAGAGGTCATCATATCTCTCACCAGGCCTTTATAAGCCCTCTCCACCTAGCCCCCCAACACACACACATGGCTTATGCTCAGCAGAAGGAAAAGCTCTAAGCTCCTGACCCATTCCCCACACCTTTCTCCAGTTCTCAGGTCATGAGAAGTTCTGTCAGAAGTCTAACTTCCCCCTTTCCTTCTGAAATATCTCCTTTCCCCTGTTAACTCAGCCCACAAAGCGTATCAAGTTCCCTTCCTCCAGAAACATTCTCTCCAAAATTCATTCCTAAAAGTAGTGGAAGGGGAAAACAAGAGAGAAATTTGGAGGAAAGTACAGGGGGAGCTGCAGAACTGGACATTCCGACTCTGACCTGGGAGGGGAAGAATTCTTCCAAAATGGCGAGGTGGGAAACAGAGCATGTGGGAAAGCCCAGGAGAGATGCCCATTTCCGGGGAGTTTTGAGGATACCAACAGGCCTGGATGGAGGTGGATGGAGACAGGCAGAGACAAATCAAGCAATGGAGACTAAAAGAGATAGAGAATACCACAAAGGTGGGCAACCAGACAGAGATGAAACAGAAGGATGAGAGACAGAGGTTCAGAGAGGCCAAAAGAGCACACACCAATGACAGCAGACAGAGGAAAAATAGGAAGGGGTCAGCCCAGAGGTTGCCAAGATAATGGCACAGCTGTCTTAGGATGAACCCAGAAAAGAACAAGCCCCAGAGACTCAGAGTAGGGTGGGGGCAGCATATATCCTGACTTATGGAGACAGAGTCCCTGCCATAGCAGTGTCTGCCCCAAGGGATACCTAGAACAAGGGTTAGGGTATTCCCACCGAATAGGGAGGTAGGGGAAGAAGACTGGAGCTCTTCAATCAGGGAAGCCAAGGCCTGGGAGAGACTCATCTCCCTTGAGGGAGCAAGAGAGACAAACACCTCTCCCCGCCCCACCATCCTGGGGAGTTTTTACACTAGTGCCTGGGGCCACTGCACCGGAAGCACTCCAAAGCCAACTGCTTCCTTCCCCAAACAATGCAGGATCCTGCTAACTGGGCTGAAATCTGGGACTGAACACAGTGGGGTGGGACTAAGTTTTCCAAATGCTCACACAGGCACCCAGCTCCACCAGGTCAAGGACCCTTGCATGGCCCCAATCAGCTGCACCCAGATACCCCAAGGGTGGTGAGCCCATCATACAAATCCAGAAGGCTTGAATGCCAGAGAGTCCACAGAGTTGGGGGACCCTGACAAGAGACTACTGAGGGGCAATATGCCCTAGGCCTGGGGTTCTGATGTGCAAAGACTGAGACTGCAGCAGGAGGAAAGAAAGTTTGACTCGAGTAAAGAAGGCTACCTAAAGGAAGAAGTTTTGAAGAGTTGGGAGGGTTTGGACAGAATCCAGCTCTAGCCAGGACCCCAGCTGACATCTTTAAGAGGTTCAGTGACAGTGGAGAGGTTGGAGGCAAAAAAATAAAAAATAAAAAAATGAATTATATATATATATATATATATATATATATATATGGAGAAAATGTAAGAAGGGGGAGCAAGATTGGAAGAAAAGAAGCAGCCTCTAACATCAAAATATTCCTCCAACCTATAAATCATTGCTCTAAACATCCCTCCTTTGAAATACCAGGGGAAGGGGAAATGTTCAACGACTGGATTCTGACTGGGGAAAAAAGGAGTTTGGAACCCTCTCTCAGAGAGCCAGGAGGCAAACACCTCAGCCTCATAACTCACTTCAACTGTCCAGCTTGTCTGATAACTGCTAATACAACTGGCTCAAGGGCGTGTGTGGAGAGGGGTGTGGAGAGAGGGAGGCGGTCAGCCTTCCCTGAGCCATATCTGCCTGGGGCTGCCCTCCCCACTCAAGATATTCCTAATCTCAGCAGGGTCTTCAATGACTTCTGTTTACTAGCGGGGGTGACATTGCTCCCCAAAGAGAAGGGGACCCTGGGGTGAGTTCTGGTGTAGCAGATGAGGCAAAAGAGGGGAGAAGACTCCTACGGCTGCCCCCTTAGAGGGAAAGCAGCAAGGCCTGTGATCAGCAGAGAGAAAGTTTAGACACTAAATTAGGTATCTGGGGTCAAAAGGTTTCCTTCTTTGGAAAAAGAAGTCAGTGGGCCCAAGGCATGAGGGCAGGGGTAGAGATAAGAGAATCCTCTGGGCTGCCCTGGGTAGCACTGGCCCTAGAGGTCTGTGCAATCCCCCTTTCCCCTCCTTCAGAGTGGAGTAGAACCAGTGATTCATATTCTATTCCCAAGGTAAAAGCAGTAGAGTGTGTCTGGGGAGGGGTCCTCTTCCGGGGGGCTTTGGATGCAGTTTGATTTGAGCTGGGTTACCGATGCGGGCTTGGTGGAAATTTTAAGAAAAGGGTAGGGAGACAGTTAAGGAGAGCATGTCCAGTCTCTCCTGCTTTCACTTACCACCAACCAACCTGTAGTGTGGCTAACAGAACCATCTTAGAAGTCTGGGGGTGAAGCAACCTGGTGGCATTCCCGAATGGGCTGGGGACCTTTTCTGCTCTCCAAAGAGGCCCCTCTTGCTTCTTCCTAACTCAATTCTCCCATCATGAGGCTCCTGATGGGTCTCTCGGTCTTAAAATTTTTTTCCATTCCTCCTAGAAGTCACGCACCCAAACCTCTCTGCCTTAGTTTCCCCTCCCACCTCATACGGTTGAGAAAAAGAGGAAAGAACATGTATGACAAGGAAGTCATGGGCTAGGGCTGCCTGTGAGGGCTTATCTAGAGAATATTCAGGAGAAAGCCTCTTTTCTCCTCTTGGGCAGATAATTGAGGTAGTGGCAGAGAAGGGAACAGACAGTCAACATAACTGGGAGCCACTGAAAATACTGTCTTTTGGGGCACAGTTTCTTCCTGATCGCCTAACCTCTCTTCTCTAAATGAAGCAAGTTGGGGGGAGGGGAAGAGAGGGAGAGGTAATCTGGTCTCAGAGAAAAACTTTCCCAATCCTAACCTGGCAAAATTTAGAAGATGGAGGAGGGGTGCATGATTGTACTGGGTCCAGGTTTTTCCCTGGTTGGATGGATCAAAATGACGGGAAGGGATGAGATCCTACCCTCCTCAAATAGGGGCCCAGCCCAGCCCAGCCCAACCCCATGATCCTAGCTCAAATCTTGGGCAAGACTTGAACCAGTGACTCACAGGCAAGGGAAAAATAGCTGACATAGAGAGGGGAGAGGGGACACCCCATTTCCCCAAAAAGACTCTGTTCTAGCACAAGCCTAACTGTAATGTACAAACTGTGTGTGTATGGGGAGGGGGGAGGAGATGGGGAAATGGTGGAGAGAAATATACACAGTTGTTAAAGGTGCAGAGAATTGGGGGGTACGGGCATAGCCATAACCCCCATCCAACCTCCAACTCTCCTTCCAGTCCAAACTGTGATCAAGCCAGATGTCAGGGAGAAAGCAGCTTTCTTCCTCCCTCCCACCTCAGCATTCCAGGCCATTCTCCAGTCCCCTTCCCCAATGATGACATCTGACATTTTTCATCTCAAAGCTCCCAGGAATTAAGAAGGAAAATTCAAAGTCACAGAGCATCGCTGGCCCCCCCACCCAGCCCTATCCAGGCTACTGACAGAGGCCCTGAGAGGGGGAAGTGCCCACTTAGGAGCCCAGGCGGGTAGCCCGCTGGATCCCGGACCCAGGCCTCCAAGCTTGGACTCCCCAGGCCCGGATTCCACACCCAAGCAGGGGGCCTTCCCCGTGGCCTTCCCTCTCCCCACCCACAGCCTTCCCAGGCCTGCCTGCTCTCTGCCCAGCGGGGCAACCCTGACCCAGCTCCCCCTTCCAGATTCTGAGGCCACTGCAAAAGCCACCCCCCCCCCGCCCCCCGCCAGCGGTACATTGCAAATCCGGATTCCTTCACATTTCAGTTGGGGGGGGTGGAGGATGTAGGGGAGGTGGAGGCCCTCCCCAACCAGAGACAGGAGGAGAAGGCCTCTCGATCCCAGGATCAGAAAAAAGGGGAGCCCTTTTCTCCTTTCCCAGGCCTCTGGTCTTTGTTTGGGCTGGGGGGTCCCGGAAGCATCATTTGCCCTGGGCCCCCATCCTCCAAATTGGACCCCCATCCCCGCCCCCATTCGGGCCGCTGCTGTGTCAGCTGGACTGGGATAACAAAAGGCACCCCCTCCCGCGTCTCCCTTCCCCATCTGAGCGCAGGAGTGGGGGCTGGGGAGCGGGTGTCCCCAGGGGTCCAAGGGGGCCGCGGAATCTCACTCACCGTCGATAGCGGCCGCGACGAGAGCTGAGAGCAGGGGCAGCAACAGCAGCGGCGGCGGGGTCAGCATGGTGTGGGCTGATGCAAGCAGCAGCCCCCTCCCCTCTGGTCCTGCTACTTCTTGCCGTCGCCCCCCCCCCAATTGGGGGGTCCCCCTTTTTCCTCCTTCTCCCCTCCTCCTCCTCTATTCTTATCCTATCCTTAAGCAAAGAGCATCAGGGGCGTGGGTGAAGAGGTAGAGTTCAGAGCCCCTTGGGGAGGGCCTGCTGACGGGGGTGCGCCCGCCCCCTCCTCCCAAATCCAAACCCTTCAACCCCCTGCTTTTCTCTTCTCCCCTCTTTCCCCCTCCCCGAGCGAAGCTCACAACCCCATCTCCGAGCCGCCTCCGGCTGCAAAAATGCACAATTGGGAGGAGGCGGGGTAGGGGGGTGGGGGGCGTGGACCGGGTGGGGGAGCGTTTGGAAGGGGCCTGATGAAGCTCTGGGGGCTCCCCCGGTTTCCGCCTCCTCAGTGCACGGGCCTGGAGCTCGCACCACTGTTCCCCGGACTGAGGTGCCGCGACGCGGGGGGGGCGAGGGGGGAGAGGGAGGGGACCGGCAAAGGAGGGAGGGAGAGAAGGGGCGGGGAAAGAAAGGGGGGGAGAAAGAGCTACGCGGCAATCCTGTGAGTGCGCATGCGCCGATTTGGCGCGCTGCCCTGGGGAGGGGGAGTCAGAGCAGCGACAAGATTTGGATATCTGGTCAGCGGTCCGAGAGTGGAGGTCTCCGGACCCCCGCTAGCCAGTTTGGGGCCTGGAGCGCCTCTCTTCAGACTGGGCCTTTCCCCTCTCTCGCGTGCTTCAGAGAGCTGAAGGGCCGAGGGGAGATTGGGCAGTGGGCGAGGAGAGCTGAGGGGCTTCTCTTTGAAACTCGGTGTCATGCCCTAGGAGTTAAGGCTCAGTCTAGGGATCCAAGACCCGGGGTCCGGGCCGAGGCCTGATTTCCTCGGGGAACCCTGACTGTGCCTCTCCCGCCTGGAGTGGGGGGCAGGGGCCGCCAGTCCGCAAGGAAGATACGCGGAAAGGCTGAGGTTTGATTTGGAGACTTTGTAAAACAGAGACAGGGATTGGGGCCTTCGGAGAAGGGGGGCGGGGTGGGGGAGGGGCTGCGAGGGCCCGCCCTCACCTCGCCCCAGGGCTCAGAGTAAACAGGGACACCCGCGGGGACACGCCGGAGCTTGTCCTCCCGCGTAGGGCTTGGGGATGGAGCCCACCTTAGTACCCGCCCTGCCCTGCTCGCCTGGCACTGGGCGCGGGAGGGGCAAGCCCTGGTTTGGAGGGAGGTGAGTCACCAGCGGGTGGGGTTGGGGAAGGGCCACCCCTCTTCGCCCCAAGAGGTCTGGGCTCATTTATGTTTTGTTTGGTGTTTTGTTTTTTTATACCTTCTGACTGACTTCCCACGAAGTCGGGGTTTTAGATTCCGAGCAACAGGGATTTGGAGTAAGATGAGGGACGCTGGACCTCTACTTCCAGGCCTGGAGTTCTAAGGTGTCTGCTGCGTGCCGGACCTTTGTCCCGGCCCCGAGCCCGCACGGGAATGCTACTTTGAGTCCTGAAGGCGCCGGGCGGTTCCCAGAGCCGGGTGAATGTGCTTCTGGCCACTGCCCCCTTCTGGGCGGTGTTTTAAGGTTGTACCTTGGGTGTCTGAAAGTCAGAGTTCAGGGACGCACCAGGCAACGTCGTTATTGACGTTAGTGATGAGAGACGGTTGCACCACCATTTTCACTTTTTAAATCCTAGTGGAGGAATGGAAAGGGATCCAAGTGCTCACACCAGTCCGTCCCTGGCAGGAAGGGGAGCAGCATGGAAGACTTGCCCCATTGATGGCAATGAGAGTGAGAAGAATCCAGAAGGAACTGGACCTTTTCCTCAAACCGGAGCTTCCTCTAGAGGGGCTCACTTTGCTCAGGGTCAAGTCCACCTGCTTTTAGTCTCCTGGGCTAGAAACTTCAGACATTTTGCCAATTCCTCTCAGGCCTTTCTCTTCCTGTATCCAATCTGGCAAGCCTGTGATCAAGGCCTGTCGTTTTTCCCTCTGAAATATAGCGAGATTTCCTCCATTTTCATTGCCAGAGAGTTTCTCTGGACAGGGGTGGGGTCGTATTCATCTCTTTATCCAGCCCTCATGGGCTAATACAGTGATAGGCACACTGCAAGGACTGACTGTTTTTCTTTTCTTTTGTTTTAATTAATTAATTATTTAAATGTTTGTTTATTTTTGAGAGACAGCGAGCGGGGGAGGAGCAGAGAGAGAGGGAGACATAGAATCTGAAGCAGGCTCCAGGCTCTGAGGTGTCAGCACAGAGCCCGACACAGGAACCAGAAGATCATGACCTGAGCCGAAGTCTGACGCTTAACTGACTGAGCCACCCAGGCGTCCCTGTTTTGGTGTTTTAAAAGTAGGCTTCACACCTAGTGCAAAGCCCAACACAGGGCTTGAACTCATGACCCTGAGATGAAGACTTGAGCTGAGATTGAGTCAGATGCTTAACACACTGAGTCACCCAGGCGCCCCACTAACTGTTTTTAATGAATGCCTGTTTGGTTCCTTCCTTACCTAGGACCCTGCTCCTAATATTATGGTCCAGGTGAAATCAGATTGAAGCTGACTTCAGGCAGGTATGAAAGGAAAGAGCTATCTGGAGTGACCGAATGTATAGCCCAAGAGAGCTGTGAGGGGCATATCATTCCTTCTTTCATAAGGAAATCTTCCTAAAACTGCTTTCCTTATGTTTCTTCCCAGCGGGGAACCTCTGCTCAGTATCTATAGACAACCAAATCCAATGTGAACTCTACATTGTAAAACATGGTAATACTTAGTTAAAAAACTCAAAGAGTATAGAAAAGTATCAGAAGAATATAAGAGGTATAGGAAGGTGAGGGCGCCTGGGTGGCTCAGTCTGACTTCGGCTCAGGTCATGATCTGGCTGTCCGTGGGTTTGAGCCCTGGGTCAGGCTCTGTGCTGACAACTCAGAGCCTGGTGCCTGCTTTGGATTCTGTGACTCCCTCTCTCTCTGCCCCCTCCCCTGCTCACTCTTTGTCTATCAAAAATAAATAAACATTAAAAAATTTTTTTAAAGCATAGGAAGGTGAAAATAAACTTGCCACACTCCAACATCTTATTCTTTAGATCTACTCTCACAGTAACCACTACCAACAGTTCCTTAAGCCTCCTTTGGAAGGTTAAAAAAATTTTTTTATTGACAAACAAATGTAAATAGACATTCTTTAAAACCACAAATGAGCTCATACACTATATACTGTTCTGTAACTTGCTTTTTTCAATTAACTTATTTTGATCCCTTTCCACATTAAACATACACATCTTTATATTGGCTACTTGGAATCTCCTTGCTTGGATACTTCACAATCTACCGAGATTGTTGGGCTTTTGGGTTATTTCCAGTATGTGAACTGCTGAGGGTGTCTCTCTAAGATGAGAGAATGCATATTTCTACCTGAGTCTTTAATTATACTGTTCTCTCAGCTCCTCCCTACCCTCCTTAGAAAAGCTCTCCTGTCCTCTTCCAAACTTGCACTCAAGATAGCCTCAATACCTAGAATTTAGCACTCAATTTTGCGACTTCTGTGCCAACCACCAGACCATAAACTCCTTAAGGGCAAGGATCATGTCTTTTACATCTTTGCATCCACCCAGTATGAGGAGCTCTTGACTGGAGGAGGCTAACAGGAGTGTTAAGACTAGGGGCGCCTTCTCAAGGAAAGGAGACAACCTAATCACTATCAAATGAGATATGACTATAAACTTCTTTCCTATATTTTTCCTATTGCACTCATTATTCAGTCCTTCTCTGCCTCAGCTTCTTTTTACCCCACTTTTATTCTTTTTTTAAACTTTTTTAAAAAAGTAATCTCTACTCCCAACGTGAGGCTTGAACTTGCAACCCCGAGAGATCTAGAGTGTCATGCTATACCGACTGAGATGCCAGGTGTACCACCCCACTTTTATTCTTAAGAAGTTTCTTCCATCTTTAAATCCTTGCATTGAAATTATAACCCAAATATGGGAAATCAAGGAGGAACTCTCTGCAATTCATGATTGGGATACATAGAATGGTAGCAGTAGGCAAAAAAAGTTGGTGTAGAAAAAGGATAGCTCTCTTTTGCATCTCCCAGCAAATTATTAAGTATCTCCCTTTCCTGCCTGAGACGGGGCATTAAGGAGGCAGCTCTGGGACGGAATTCCAGGCCAGAGACTGACGCCACCTAGTGGTCAGTTAAAGAAGGTTAAAGAAGTGGGAATAGAAGGGTGTCTCAGAAGGGTCTGGTGGAAGGTGGGGAGAGAACCAAGATTTACTGAGCACTTAGCACGTACCAAGCCCTCTCAATATATTTTACATGGATTAGCTCACTTCTATATCAGAACCACCTTGTGGCATAGGTGTTATTTCCAGTTTGTAGCTATGACAATAGAGGGTCAAGGAGATTAAGGAATCTGCCCCAAATCACAGTACAGATTGAAGCCCAGTTCTCATTCATTTAATCAACATTTATTAGGTACCTCATTTGTGCTGGACACATTTCTAGGTGTGCACCAGGGACAAGAGATGAAAACACACAATCTCAGCCTTCAAGAAGTACACAATTTAGTGGGGTTGCTCAACCTGATGATTGAAAATACAACACAGTGTCTAATGCCTATGATAAAGACAAACACAGAGGGAACCAGAGCCAGATAACTATTCCAGATAAAGGGATCAAAGCAGATCTGGGCATATGATGCCAAACTACATGTTGAAAGAGAGGAAGAAGATGACAAACAATGACGAGAGATGCATGTTTTAGGTTGGAGGACAGGCAAAGGCATAGAGACATGAAGAAGTTTAAAACGCAAATGGCAAATATGGTATGGCTGAAGTTCAAGATACTTGTTGGGGAAGGTAATGGATGAAGTATCAGGGAACCTAATCACAAAGGGTGATTTTGGCCACACTAAGTACTTAGAATTTTTTCTCTAGAAGTAGTGGGGGCCCAGGTAAGAAATTGATGAAGTCCTAATGGATCAGCCATAGAGCTGAGGAGGAAGAGGATTCCAGACTAAAAAGATAAGATCAAGTATGTTAGTTGGTTTATCATGTCAGCCTAGAGAATAGTGACAGAAAACAAGGACTAGAAACTTTGGCACACATTAGAATGTTCTCAAAGTTCTCAAATTTAGGCTGCACATAGAATCACCTGAAGAGCTTTTAAAATGCCAATGCTAGAAGACTTATATCACTTGATTTCAAGACTTGTAAGCTACAGTAATCAAGACAGTGTGGTACTGGCATTAAGCCTTGACAAAAAGATCCATGAAACAATAAGAGGGGTCAGAAATAGACTCACACTTAAAGGTCACTTGATTTTTGACAAAGGTGTCAAAGCAATCCACTGGGGAAAGGAATAGCCTTTCAACAAATGGTGCAGGAACAACTGAATATCTATAAGGAAGAAATAAGTGACCCTTGACCCCTCCTTCATACTATATGCAAAAATTAATTCAACATGGATCAAAAGACTAACTTGTTTACTAAGGTAAAACAGCTAAAATTATAAACTTTTAGGTGAAAACATAGAATATCTTCGTGACTTGGCGGTAAAAGAATTCTTAAGTTATAGAAAGCAATAACCATAAAAGAAATATCAGGATTTAGGGTCTCCTGGGTGGCTCAGTCGGTTAAGCCTCTGACTTTGGCTCAGGTCATGATCTCATGGTTTGTGAGTTCGAGTCCCACATCTGGCTCTGTGCTAACAGCTTAGAGCCTGCAGCCTGCTTCAGATTCTGTGTCTCCCTCTCTCACTGCTCCTCCCCCATGCAAGCTCTGTCTCTCTCTCTCTCTCAAAAATAAATAAACATTAAAAAAAAGAAATAGCAAGATTTAAAACTTTTGTTTATCAAAAGATGCCATTAAGACAACAAATAAGTAAGCCAAATAGGTAAGCCCAAATACTAATCTGACAAAGGACTGGTATCCAGGATATGTAAAAAAAAAAATGTCTATAACACAGTAATAAAAAAACAACTTTTTTAAATGGACAAAAGATTTGAACAGATACTTCACAAAAGAACATGTATGAATGGACAATAAGCACATGAAAAGTGTTCAATATCTTAAGTCATCAAGAAAATGCCAATTAAAACCACAGTGGAAAAATGTCCACACTCACCAAAATGGTTAAACTTTTAAAAACTCACAATACCAAATGTTAGTGAGAAGTAGACCAACCGGAACTCACACACAGTATTGGGAATGTGAAATGTACTATCGGTTTGGAACAATATGTAACATTTCTTATAAAAGTAAGTATATACTTATGACCCAGCAATTATACTCCTAGTTATTTATTCAAGAGAAATGAAAACACATGCAAACAGAGATTTGAAGAAGAATGCTCATAGCAGTTTTCTTCATAATAGCCAAAAACTGGCTACAGCCAGGTGTTTATCATTTCTTTTTTAAAAAGGGATAGACTGTGGTATATCTCTACAATGAGATACTACCTAGTAATGGACAAACTATGGATACACACACAACATGGGTGAGTCTCAGAACATTCACCGGTGAGTAAAAGAAACCAAACATAAAAAAGCACATCCTGTTTTATTCCGTTTATATGAATTCCAGAAAATCAGAACAGTGGCTTCCCACTAGGGGATGGGTTAAGGATAATGATCTATATTCTGATAGGGGTTTGGATGTCAGACAGCAATGGAGTGCTATGGCAGGGATTTGAACCCAGGTGTCCTAACCCCAGAGGCCATCGTTTTAACCATTATATTACGTTGCTTTGCTGCTGGGATGCTTCAGCCTTGGGTGTGGATGAGATCACACAGGAAGAGTAGCCTGTGAAGACGGGACTGAGAAGTACCTAGAGACATAGGGGGAGGACTAGGAGAGAGAAAGCAGGAAAACCAACAAGGGGCGGGCTTAGTCAAAAATGGCTAACAGTGCTGAATACTGCTGAGAGGTCCAGCAAAGACAGGGGTGGGCCAGTGTCCTGGGCACATAGGTGAGCATGTATGACTGGTGGGGACAGCCACCCGCTGGCAGTGTCCTGAGGAGGTGAGGAAGGGAAGACCATGAATGTGAATAACTTTCCCAAGAAGTTTGGTTACACAGGGGAAGAGAGAGAGAGAGAGAGGCAAGACAAGACAGTAATTAGAGGGTGAGTTAGAGGGCTGGCATTTCCTTGCAGAGGCTCAATCCTGACCACAGTTGGCTCTGTCCAGAGATGCTTGCCCACCCACCAAGGTTGCCACTTCTCCCTCTGTGAGGTGAAGATCTGTTGGCCACAGTAATCCCCTGACAGCCCCAGGGCTCCATTTGGAACCTTGAGAGCAGCTGACCCCACCATTGCTCATATCCTGTCATCCTTGGCAGGCCTCAGTGGGCGTCCACCCTTCTCCACTTAGCCCAGTGCTTCCTCTTCCTGACCACCCTTGCACTGATCCCCATCCCCCTCCTTGCACAAAGCCTGGAGGCACCCTTGGCTCAGATTGTCCTTCCCCTCTTTGTTTGTCTTGAAACCTGCCTCTTCCCTGAGGATATTCTTCCTTTAAGGAGCTATCACTTATTCTCCCAGGTGCACAAGATGGGTGGTATGGGAGCAGGGGCAGTCAGATGCTCTGGGCTCTCCCTTTCCGACAGTCGATGGCTCCACCGAGGTCTCAGCTAGGGATACATCTAGAAGCAAGTAACACAAGACCCAATTAAAGTATATTGAACAAGGAGGAGTTCTAGAGCAGATCCGGGGTTGGTTAATTCAACAGTTTTCTACCTCTTCACACTGCTATTCTATCTACGTGCTATCCATGGTCAAAACTGTTCAGTCCTCACATGTGGATTTGGCACTGAAGAAGAATAGAATCTTTCCCAAGAACCCCCTCAGGTCCTATTGGCCAGGGGAATGGAAATGCTGAGATTGGCTAGACCAATGAGAGTCATCCCCTGAATGCATGGGAGGGGAACACCTATACAAAATCCAGACTTTGCCAGCAAGGGAGAAGGGCTTGCTACTGAGGAGACCAACAAGGGCTTGCCTTGATAGTCCTATAAATCCTGCTACCTTTTAAGGGCCAGCTATTTCACCTTCCATTGAGAAGATGTGTAGCACACTGCTTAAGGGCAACAGTGATCACACCAGACTAACTGGGTCCAAATCCCAGCTCTCTTACTTGCCAGGTCTTTGGCTTTGGGCAGGATACTTAACCTTTCCACACTGCAGTTTCCTCATCTGTAAAATGAGGGCTATTGACACTATCCAGTAGAACTTTCTGTGAGGATGGTAATGTCCCATGTCTGTGCTAATATAGTAGCCATTAGCCATTTGTAGCTATTGAACATTTGAAATGTGCCTAGTGTATCTGAGGAATTGAATTTTTAAAAAAATGTTTATTTTTTTAAGTTTATTTATTTTTGAGGGAGGGAGGGAGGGAGGGGGAGAGAGAGAGAGAGCTCAAGGAGGGGAGGGGCAGAGAGAGGGGGACAGAGGATCAGAAGCAGGCTCTGCGCTGACAGCAGGGAGCCAGGCTCGAAAGAACATGACCTGAACTGTCGTCCAACACTCAACAGACTGAACCACCCAGGCGCCCTATTTATTTATTTTGAGAGAGAGGGAGAGAGAGAATCCCAAGCAGGCCCCACACTGTCGGCACAGAGCCCAATACAGGGCTCAAACCCATGAACCATGAGTCAAACCATGGCCTGAGCCAAAACCAAGAGTCGGACACGTAACTGGCTGAGCAGCCCAGGGACCCCAGGAATTGAATTTTTAAATTAAAATTAAATAGCCACATGTGGTTAGCAGTTACCATCTTGGGCACATAGTTCTATCTCATAGTATTGTTGTAGGATAAAATGTACAGTGCTTAGAATTTTAGGTAAGAACTGAAGTGACACATAAGCTCTCACTAAAGGTTAGTTCTTATTATTTTTGCCATCATCCACTGATGATGTCCTGGTCACTTGACTGCACTCCCTGAAGACTTTGGCATCTGACCTACTGTATTCTTGTCTACCTCAGGTCTTTTGCAAACCCAGATGGTGTTAACTACGCATGCAGATGGTCCAGCCAGCACCCTGGCTTCTTGGTTCCTTTCCCTCCTCAAATCCAATGACTCACCATCATGTTGCCATAGCCACTCACTCCCAGAGCCATGACCTACACTGTGCCCTCCCAGGAGAGCTGGACTGAAATCTTATCCCTTGTCTCCAACTACAACATTCCAGCCCTCTAACTCTTATTTCCTTTGCTCCCAGTAAGGCTACTTTTTAGGTCTATTGAGACTTTCAGTTCCTTGACTGTATTCTTTCTTACCCACCAGTTCCTCACATCTTTACTTCTCTTCCTAACCAGCCTTGATTCTACAATGCTTCACTTCTACTCCTCCACGAAATGATCTCTTCCTCCATTATTATTAACCTTCTGAACTGCTCTCCTGGCTTCAGACTTACACTTTAAATCCATTCTTTTGGGGTGCCTGGGTGGCTCAGTCGGTTAAGAGTCCGACTTTGGCTCAGGTCATGATCTCAAGGTTTGTGGGTTTGAGCCCCGCATCGGGCTCTGTGCTGACAGCTCGGAGCCTGGACCCTGCTTCGGATTCTGTCTCCCTCTCTCTCTGCCCCTCCCCCACTCAAGCTTTGTTTCTCTCTGTCTCAATAATAAATAAACATTAAAAAATTAAAAAAAATAAACCCATTCTCTACATTGTAGCGGGCAGTCTCTCTGCGAAACCTCATCATATTACTCACCTGCCCAAATCTTCTAATGCTTCCCATTGCCAACAACTACCCATTTCCAGAAGGTACCATGCTCCCACAGTATCCATACTTTTACATATAATAGATCCTCTTTCTGGTTTAACTCTCCTTTTGTTCTTTGCTTGAATAACTCCTATTTTTCCTTCAAGATCTAGTTCAGGTATCACCTCCTACAGGAAGCTCCCTGATCTCTCCTATCCACTATCTAGGTTTAGGCGCCCCTCTTATGTGTCCCCATGGCACCCTGTGATTCACTGGAATCACAGCCCTGATTATCCTATAATATCACTGTTTGCTAACTAATCTGACTCCCCCTGTTGGCTATAAGAACCTGAGAACAGACACCAACAATTTTTGCTGACTTAACTAAATATATATTCCAAGGATTGTTTTATATGTTTGCTATCAGTTCCATTTTACTTTTTTAGAGGGGAGGGGGAATTTGAATATGTTTGTTTTTATGCTCAGAGTAAAGAGGTGTAATCATTAGAGAATGAAGTTGGAGATTTGGAGGACCAAGGGGATAATGAATGGAAGAGTGCCTGAGGAGACAGAGGGAGGGGTCCTGAGCACAGGTGGAGAAACATACCTCAAAGAAGGGTAGGGACAGGGGCTCCTTCTCTGAGCCTATGGGGGAGGTACAGTTGCCGATGAATACATGTGTTGCTTGAGAGAAAGGAACTGGGGGAGTTTCCAATTTACGGTCTCTGTTTCATCTAATCTAAGTGTTGAGTTGATATCAAGGTGGATGAAAAGTTGAGGAGAAAAGCAAAGGCCTGGGAGACAGAGCTCGCTAAGGGTCCACTGCAGCTTCCCATACTTCTGTGACTTCTTCCTTCTATCCCTCAGTCCTCCACAAATCCCAGGACACTACCCAGTGCTCTTGAACATGGCAGCCACTCATCTTATCTGTGAAATGTACTGAGCTCCTGCCATCAATACATAACTAAGTTTAGTCCTTATATAAGAGAGTGTAAAACATTTAGCCCAGCACCAGCTACCTAGTAAAGACTCAGTAAACGGTAGTCCTTGTCTTCATTAGCAAGAATGCATGTTGTCTTTTCTAGCTGCATAGGAGTATGTAAGTATGATATGAATTCCCACCCTCTGGGAGCTTCTGTTCTTGTCAGAGAAGAAGGAAATACCCATAAAATAAGTAAAAAGCAATGCAAAGTGATACATGATGTTTACCAACATCCAAATGGTGCTTTGCTTTGTGATCACAGTCAGCAATAAAAATGATCATTTATATCAAGACCTATAACTCAGATATTTGTATAAAACCGAAACAAAAGTTCCATTAAACAATACTTACCCTTACTTTGTGTGATGCATTCTGATATTTTCTGTTCCATTTTACCCTACTTTGTTTTTAAAGAGCGAAGGGCGCCTGGGTGGCTCAGTTGGTTAAGCAACCAACTTCAGTTCAGGTCATGATCTTACGGTATGGTTCATGAGTTCAAGCCCTGCGTTGGGCTCTCTGCTCTCAGTGCAGATCTTGCTTCAGATCCTCTGTCTCTGTCTCTCTCTCTGTGTCCCTCCCCTGCTCTCTGTCTCTCTCAAAAATAAATGTTTTAAAAAAGTAATGGTTAAGGCTCACTGTGATGGATTGAACTGTGTCTCTCAAAGATTCATATTTTCAGAGGTACCTGGGTGGCTCAGTCAGTACAGCATGTGACTCTTGATCTCAGGGTTGTGAGTTCAAGCCCCATGTAGGGCATAGAGCTTACTTTAATTACTTACATTTTTAATTCATATTTTCTTATTGAATTCATATGTCCCTCAAAAATTCATACTCATTTGAGGTTCACCCAATACCTCAGAATGTAACCTTATTTAGGGATAGGGACTCTACAGAGGTAATCAAGTTAAAATGAGGTCATTAAGGGTGTGCCCTAAGCCAATACGACTGGTGTCCTTATGTAAAGGAGAAATTTGGAGACAGGCTCAAATATAGGGGGAATACCGTGTCAACCTGAAGACGGCCATCTACAAGCCAAGGAGAGATACCTGGAACAGACTTTTCCCTCCCAGCTCTCTGAAGGGACCAACCCTGCCAATATCTTGATCTGAGACTTCTAGCCTCCAGAACTGTGAGACAAGAAATGTGTTGTTTAAGCCAAGCCAGCTTGTGGTGCTTTGTTACGGCAGCTCTAGCAAACTAAGTTTTGCTTTAGTGAGTCACTATTGGCTTGCAAACTGCCCTTTACAGACCACAAAGTTCCTTTTTCCTATGCTTTCTCTCATGTAATCTTTTTGCCCACTTGGTGGGATGGCAGGGCTTGTGGGCGGCTCATGAAAGTGGGGGTGTCATGGCTGAAAGTCTAGCAGACCCTACAATTGTAAACCCTGAAGATGAGTGCCTCCTTAAAATTTGCTAAACTGTTGTCTCCCTTTGAGGGGTTGACACACAGTCACAAAGCTCTTAAGTGGTGTCAGTGGTGTATTAATTAATTCTGGCATATTTCCATGACCCCATAGGGTCTCCATGGGTGCAATCAGTTAGAGAGGATGACCAAAAAATAGTGTGTCCCTGCCAGTACTTGAGCCTTGCCTTTCTACCCTGCAAAAGGATCCAATGTTAGAGACTGCGTTCAATCCTCCCCTTCTCTTGCCAAAATTCGGGGGAACTTGGACCTTCTGAGACCCTTATGAATTCAGCCACTGTCTGTGGATGTCTGCAGGCAGTGTGGGGACCTGGGAGCATGTGTCTCGAGCACCTATGTGCATACACTGCAATCCCAGCATTGCTGGTCATCCAAACCCATGGACGGATTCCCTACCTGCTGTCTCCACCCATACCACCTCCTCAGTTCACTGCCTTCCAGACACAGTCAACACATAAACACGCATACCCCCAATATTTATGTCTTTGTGGCAGTATTATTACCCCCAAATCTGCGGACCCCTATGTAGGATGGAAGCCCTTCTGCCTTCCTCACACCTGGCTTATTCTGGACCATAAAAATAGTGCCTAACATTCACTACGTGCCAGGCACTGTTTTAAGCCTTCACATGTATTATTGCATCTCATTCCCACAACCTTATGAGTAATAGTCTATTACTTGCTCCATTTTACAGATGACAAAACTGAAACACAGAGTGACTTGCCCAGAGTTAGCACTGCTGTGCAGTTAGCAGTGTTGGCGGGATTTGAACCCAAGCAGCCTGTCTCCAGAGTCCCAGTTCTTTTGCCTTTATTTAAAAAAATTTTTTTAATGTTTATTTTTTAGAGAAAGAGAGACAGACAGCGGGCAAGCGGGGGAGGGACAGAGAGAGAGGGAGACATACAATCTGAAGCAGGCTCCAGGCTCTGAGCTATCAACACAGAGCCCATGTGGGGCTCAAACCCAAGAACCATGAGATCATGACCTGAGCAAAGTCAGACACTTAACCAGCTGAGCCACCCAGGCGCCCCTCCAGAGTCCCAGTTCTTAACTGCTACCCTCTACTGCCTGGCTGAGACCTCCGTGCACACGTGCACTCTTGCACACACATGACCATCCACATGGGACAAGGAGGAGCTGGGCTCTGGGAATCAGTTTAAGCACCAGGGGGCAGCATAAGCCTAGCTTTGGCCCCTCAGCCCAGCCCTGTCTGGGAATAAAGGGAGTTGAAACCTCCCATCTCCCACCACCCCCCAGAGACCACTCTTTCTATGCACCTTGTCTCTCAGGTTTGGGGGCATGGAGGCCTCTCTGGGTCCCTTGGCCTCCTTCAGCTCCTCCTCCAGCAAAAGCTGCAAAAACCATCCATCAGTTGTGACGATGACTCAGAAGCTGAGCCAGCCTTGTGTATGTGCGTCTCACTGTGACTTCTTGCTGCTCTGAGGGCTAACGTGTCTGTGAGCCTGCCCGCACACGTGTAAGAATGTGTGTGTGTGCGCGCGCGCACGCGCGCGCGCTCTTATGGCCAGGGAAGTTGTACATGTATGTGTTTGTTTCTGGGTGTGTCTCAGTGTTTACCACAGAAACAGGAACTTTGCCAAGGCTGCACAGCAGATTCCTATTCAAACTTGTCCCTTGGGAATCTGCAAGCGGCAACTCCGCCTTGTGTCGTTTCCTACAAGGGTCTGAAGAGCAATAGCTTGTGAGGAGGGGGCTGAGATAGTTTTCAGTGCATGAGACTCCTGTGGAGGCTTCCAGAATTCTGAGCTCTGGGGTTCCCTCCCCCACTCCCTCCCATCAGTAGTCACGCGACCTCTAAGGCGCGCCCCGCCAAGAAGGAAGGAGGACCTAGGAGTTCCAGACAAGCTCGAGCAGCCTGGCTGCTTTTCAGGGTCCTCCACTGGAGGGAGCGCAGAACCCAGAGGGATTTGCTTTTCCAGAGGCCCCGGGGTGCCCGGTCCCTCCTGAGCCCAAACTGCGGGCCCCTGCACAAGTTTGGGTATGGGAGAGGCAGTTTACGGCCGCAGGTCGCCGCTTGGTACGATTATTAGGTGACTTTCTGGAGAAAAGTTGATCGCTTTTGAGGGGATAGAATAAGTGGGGATCAGGCTCCCCTCCAGTCTTCTTCTAGGGCTCCGAGCCCCAGTCCTGGCTCCCTCGACCCCGTGCTCCCCCACCCGGCACAGGAGGCACACACGCTCACCCCACTTTCTTCCTCTTCCTCCTCCAGCCCACTTTCTCTTCTCTGTGTCGTCAGAGCTCCAGGGAGGGACCTGGTTAGACGGAGAAGCCGGAAACAGCAGGCTGGGGCAGCCAGTGCTTACACTGAGGAGGAAGGACGGGAGAGGTTGTGTGTGTGTGTGTGTGTGTGTGTGTGTGTGTGTGTGTGTGTGTGTGCTCTTTTTGGTGGTGGTGGAGGGGGGGTGCCAGCAGGGCCAGCCCTGAACTCGCTGGACAGAGCTACAGACCCATGGGGCCTGGCAGTGCCCGCTGAGAGAGGGAGAAGACAGCAGAGGGGTTGCCAAGGTGAGGGGATGCCTCCGAGGAGGGAGGGGGGGTGGGCTCTTACTTGGAGTGTGTGGGGGGGGGGTGGATTAGCTGGGGTCCTCTCGGGACCCTCCCCTGGGCGGGGTGTATGGTCCCTGAGAAATTGTTTCATTTGGTTTTGGTAGCTGGTGGTCCCGGGTTTGGGCAGGTTTAAATTCTCACAGGAATCTGGTATGGGTAAGGCCCAGAACTCCCACCTCCCCGCGCGGGTCACTTTTTCCACGCCTTCGCCCCCGCACCTCCAGGGGCAAGTAAAGGCACGGAAAGGAGGGCAAAGAGGTGCCCCTCTGCCCTGGGGGGAGGGGAGGTGGCTGCCCCTCCCTAGAAGGTTGATGCCAGAGGGAGGTGGGTCCTTGACAAGCCCCCATCCGGTCCCCCGTAAAGGTTGCTGTTCAAGGGTGTGGCTGGGGGTGAGCAAGCCCCAGATGTAGACCTCATGGTGCCCCAGAGGAGGGGGAATTTCCCCCTCAAAAGTGCTCCACGCTTGGCTGCTGTAGACGCCGAGATTTCCCGGTGGCGGCGCGGAGTTAACCCTCCTCGTGCTGATCTGGCTCCACCTCCCCGCCCCCACCGCCACAAACACATATTGGGCAACTCAGAGAAGCTCTTTCGACTTTTGATCCTGTGGTCCCACGGTCAGAGGGCTCGAGAATGTAGGGATAGAGGTGATCGGGTTTAGGCCACGAAGCAGGCTGCTGAGGATCTTGGACGTCCGGGGTTGCCTTCCCGGTTGGGAAGTGTTGGGGAACACTGGCCCCGCCCCCTCGCGCCGTGGCTCCTCCTTCCGACAAGTCTTCAGGGGGCTTAAAGCTTCAAGTGCCTGCAGTCGGGGCAGGCCCTCGGGCAGGTCCACCTGCCTTTTTGTAGGGTGAGGTAGGGAAGAGTGTGGCCTCCCTAATGTCTGGGGATGGAGTAGGGGAGGAGATTTGAGGTCAGGGCCTTGCCTGGAAGGCTGGCCTTCTGCTTAAGGATTACCTGAGTCTCCAGTTGGGTAGGGATAGAGGGTTAAAGGTGTGTACACCGTGAGAAACTGGAGAGGAAGAGAGAAGAGAGGAATGGAGCCCTCCTTTGAATTTGAAACACAGACCTAAAGGTACCTCACTCCCAAAATAGGAGGTGGTAGAGAAAGGCCTACTGGAAGACCCTGAGTGAGGGGGGATTCTGCCTTTGGGCGAAAGGAGCTAGAGGGGATAGAAGCTGAGGAGCACGGGGCATGGGGAACAAGAGGGTTTGGGAGCAAGAGTCTCCAGAAAAAGGACCCTTGTTCTCTATCACTTTAGGAGTCTTGGGAGAGAGGAGAGGCTAAAAGCCCACCAGGAGAGCTTGGGCATACTGGATTCGGGGAGCCTCGGGGAGTTTCCATCCTCATCTTCTCTCATCTCTAGGAGAGGGGCATTATGGGAAACGTGCTGAGAGACCCCTGGGAAAACACTGGTTGAACCTCCCCACGCTGCAGCCCACCCAGAAATGAGGATGCACCTCTCCCCCCTACTTCTCCCATCTCCTCCTTTCCTCTCTCCATCTTTTCTCTTCTGTCCTTGGCCTCTAGCCCAGCCTCTAGCTTCTACTCCCCAATTGCTAGGCTCTTCACTCCAGGCTTACTAACCCCACTTTTTCTCCAATCTCTCCCACCTTCTTCCCAATTCCCTCTGCTTTTCCCTTTCCTCCATTTCTACTTCTTCAACTCTCCTCCCACAGCCCCTCCTCTTTGGATGATGGGATCTGGATCTGGAAGGGGCCCTCACAGCTCGATGTCGATGTCGGTGTCAGTTACCCTTTGGATTCAAATCCTGATTTCCGAACTTATTTGTTTAGTGGCCTTGGCAAGTTAGAGAGCCTCCTTTAGACTCAGTTTCTTCATCTATGAAAGGGCATAATTACATATTTTAAAAATTATTGCAAAGCTCTAATGGGATTATGAGCTTTGAATAATGCTTCATACATAGTAACAGTTTAATAAACAGTAGCTGTTATTGGTCTCCCATTCTCTTCTTCATCCAGCCTGGTAGTTTTCAAATTATCTTATGGAGACCTGGGGTTTTGAAACCTTTGGGTTTCTGCAGGGACACCTTTGGGGTCAGGAGGTTGGGAGAAGGAAGTAGAAGCAGTAGAGCTCCAGGCCTACCACGCTTGCTTTCCAGAGTGAAACTCCGATTTTATACCTTTTATATAATTGCGATTCCATAGATTAAAAACCCAAATTGTTTACTACTTTAAAATTTTTTGGAAAGTTCTGCACTTATCCAAGCCTCCTATTTTATGAGATGAGAAGATCAAGGCTCACAGTGGGAAGGTTCCTTGCTACAGAGCCAGAGCAAGCTCAGAGCAGCAACCTGAGTCCTCTGCCTTCTCTCAGAGAGCTTTCTCTATCCTCTGCACCTCCCCTCTCCTCCTCTTCCCACCCCTTCACCCCTTTGTCTACCACTGAAGGGATTGCCTTGTTTCAGACAGTGTCCAAAGATGTCCCTGGTTTGAGGTGGTCTGGCTGTGAGTGGTAGTGGGGATTGTGCCTGGGAGGGCTGTCTACAGGAGGTTGCTGGCTGACCCCAGAACACAGGCCAGCTTTCTTGGGCACTTCTCGGAGTGGCCTTGCTCCTTTCCAGCAGGCACCCTCCAAACCCCAGATCATGTCTCTGTGGGGTCTGGTCTCCAAGATGCCTCCAGAAAAACTGCAGCGGCTCTATGTCGACTTTCCTCAACACCTGCGGCATCTCCTGGGTGACTGGCTAGAGAACCAGCCCTGGTGAGTCCTAGCTGCCCCATGCTGGTCCTCCTCGGTCCTCCCCCACCCACCTTCCCTCTCATTAGATTTTTTCTGTCCCACTTTGGGACTTGGGACCCATTATTCCACGTATGGTGGCCTAGATTTAGCGTGGAGTCTGTGCCACACCAACCAGATTATGCGCATTGACACATGGAGTCCTCCGCCCCTGAGGGGGCTGAGCTATAGAGGCAGGCCGTCAGGGCTGGGGCAAGGACACTTCCCACAGCAGCTGGGAAATTGGGGACCAAAGGGCACATGGATGAAGCTGTAGAGGGCCTGGATGGAGAATAGAACTGGGAAGGAGCCGCTGAGCTGTTTGCTGAGGGGTGGAAGGTCAGTAGAGCTAAAGGGGCCCTGACCCGAGGACTCCTCATCCTGATCCCCACTTCCCACAGGGAGTTCCTGGTCGGCTCAGACACCTTCTGCTGCAACATGGCTAGCGCCCTACTTTCGGCCACTGTCCAGCGCCTTCAGGCCTCAGCCGGAAAGCAGGGGGAGGGGAGCGCTATCTTGCAACACATCAGCACCCTGGAGGTGGGGGCAGGAGGGTAGGGGACAAGGCTGGGGTGGGGCTGGAGTGGAGCTGGGATGAGCATTGAACACTGGAAGAAGTTGGATGCTGGAAGCAAATTGGTGTTCCTGTAGTTAGCTGTTAGCTAGTATGCAAATTAGGTTTTAAAAGCATGCAAATGCATGAAAACTTCTGGAGTCTACAGTTGTGCCGCCTTTTCAGTGTGTGTACAGATGGAGGCGGGTGGTGTGGATTGGAGGGGGAGAACAACATGGGTAAGAGCCAGGCTAACCCAGTCCGCCACTCTTCGTTTCTACAGAGCATATATCAAAGGGACCCCCTGAAGCTGGTGGCCACTTTTAAACAAATACTTCAAGGGGAGAAAAAAGCTGTTATGGAACAGGTATTGTTAGTTAATACCCCACCTCCCACCCCAACTCAACTCCCTGGGACTTCAGCCTGAGCCGTGAGAAGCTAGAAGGATTTGAACTTCAGGAAAACCTCACTATTTTAGGCCCAGGATGACGAAAGGAGGTTCCTGGGGTCAGAGTGCACCCCAAAGCCAAGCTCAGGAAGCTTTAAAGTGAGGGACTCCCTCATTTTAAAGGGTAGTGAGGTCTGTGGAGGAGAGAATAAAGGGTGAGAAGCTGATTCTGCCAAGAGAGAGGTCTTATTCCTGGGAGATTCCAAAAGGTCAGGGAGAACCATCAAAAGAGAAAGGGAACCAGACAAGAGAAGTAGTTTGTCTCCTTTTTGCAGAGCACCCTTCTAGAGAGCAGAGGCTTAGCTTAGAGGGATGGACAGAGTATCTCACCTCTTGGCATATGTCTCTCCTGCGCAGTTCCGCCACCTGCCAATGCCCTTCCACTGGAAGCAGGAGGAGATGAAGTTTAACACAGCCCTGCAAAGGCTGCAGCATCGGGTGGGGGAAACTCGCCTTCTCCGAGAAGCTCTGCAGCCTGGTGCCGAGGCTGGCCAAGGTGGGAGCGTGGGCCTGGCACCTTAAGAGTGTTCCGGGGAGTGTGTGGGAGTGATCCCCTCTTGGACCTCACCCTGGACTCAGATCTGTCTGTACCCCTGATTTCTGCCCTCACCCTCAGTGTCTCTGCACAACTTGATAGACACTCCTGCCAGTGGAACTGGGCAAAGTGAGGTAAGTGATGGTCTGGGAGGTGGAGTTTGAACTCAAAGTGCGGTCCCTGAGGGATCTCAGCTCTGTGGAGGGATGGAGATTCGGCCTCAGAGAGTCACACATGGTAGGGATAGGGGAATGCCCGAGAGGTGAGAAACAGAGCCCTTCCCTCGGGGGCTGAGTGAGGAGAAAGGGGGGCCTTGGCTCAGGCATCCCCTGCCCGCAGGCCCTGGCCACGTTGCTGCAGGAGACTGTCGGGGAGCTGGAGGCCACCCAGGCCCTGGTGCTTAAGAGGATCCAGATTTGGAAACGGCAGCAGCAGCTGGCAGGGAATGGCGCACCCTTTGAGGAGAGCCTGGCACCACTACAGGAGAGGTTGGGGCAGCACTGATGGGATGGGAGGGCGGGCTGGGGCTGGGTGTCTGCTGTCCCTGCTGGAGGACCCACAGGTAGGAGAGAAAAACCAGGCAAGCAGGCCTTGGCATGGGCCAAGACTCAGAGAAGCCGGTTCCAGCAGAACTGTTCACGCTGTTGTCAGGTGGCGTCCCATACAAGTACGCCCAGCGGAGGGAGCGCGAGCAGGGGCTTATCTGGCCCATATTTTTCTCTTCAAGCCCCTTGCCCAGAGGAATGGGAAGCCTTTTCCTATTTGGTCTGTTGGGCAGAGGCACTTTTCAATTTGTGCAAAAGTGCCATACGTACATGCTGGCAGCTGGCCTGGGTACCAGAGTCCTGGGGAAGAAGCAGCTGGGTTTCCACAGGGGTCCAGGCACAGAGAAGGAACCTCCCACTCAGAGTCAAGGCAGGTCCCACAGCCCTTTCAGCCCTGGTGCCTTGTAGCAAGACCCACTGCCTATCCCACCCCTCCACACACACTCTCCTGCTTTCTTTCTGGGTTTAGGGGTAAGGGGGTTGGGCCGGAGCAGGCAACCTGAATCCTGTGCCCCCTGACCACTGTCCTGGCCCCAGGTGCGAGAGCCTGGTGGACATTTATTCCCAGCTGCAGCAGGAGGTGGGGGCGGCTGGTGGGGAGCTTGAGCCCAAGGCCCGGGCAGTGCTGATTAGCCGGCTGGATGAAGTCCTGCGAACCCTCGTCACCAGGTATGCTCCCGTAAACCCCCAGCCTGGCCTAGAGCAGACCCCCAAGGAAGGAAGAGGGTTGGAGCTGTGGGAAGGGTACAAGGAGGGAGCCAGCCACTAACTGCCCTGTGTCTTCACTCCTCCCAGCTCTTTCCTGGTGGAGAAGCAGCCCCCCCAGGTTCTGAAGACTCAGACCAAGTTCCAGGCTGGAGTTCGATTCCTGCTGGGCCTGCAGTTCCTGGGGGCCCCAGCCAAGCCTCCGCTGGTCAGGGCAGACATGGTGACTGAGAAGCAAGCAAGGGAGCTGAGCATGCCCCAGGGCCCCGGGGCTGGAGCGTAAGCCGGGGCTGGAGAAGGCCTGTTGGGGTGGTGGAGGCCAGAGGAGCCTGGGGGACTGGCACCACAAAGAGCCAGGTGATGAGGAGGGAGGACCGTGGGGTGTGTGGACCCTGAATGGTCAAGGCAGAGGAATGCAAGGGACACATCAGGGCTGGAATGGGATGGGGAATCATGATTTGGCCAAGATGGGAACCTTCCTTAAGAACCCAAGCAGGGAGATGGAGATTTGGAGTCTGTAGTCCACACCATTCACCCATGGACTGGCCCAGCTAGAATGCGCCCACTCACTC
Organism: Cryptoprocta ferox; assembly: GCA_028646485.1. Taxonomy (NCBI): domain Eukaryota; kingdom Metazoa; phylum Chordata; class Mammalia; order Carnivora; family Eupleridae; genus Cryptoprocta; species Cryptoprocta ferox. The sequence goes on from CM053571.1 coordinate 55,378,331, forward strand.
TCTGACTTCCCCTGACAGAGAGAGCACTGGAGAGATCATCAACAACACCGTGGCCCTGGAGAACAGCATTCCTGGCAACTGCTGCTCTGCCCTGTTCAAGAACCTGGTGGGGACTTCAGGGAGCAGTGGCAGAGTGGGGGGGGGGGAGGTCATCAGACTAAGGGAATGTCCTCAGAGAGGATGTCAGGAATCCAAGAGACGCTGTCTCTGTCCTCACCCCTGCTCTCCTTCACCCCACCCTGCAGCTTCTGAAGAAAATCAAGCGCTGTGAGCGGAAGGGCACTGAGTCTGTCACCGAGGAGAAGTGTGCCGTGCTCTTCTCCACCAGCTTCACGCTTGGTCCCAACAAACTCCCCATCCAGCTCCAGGTGAACTGAACCTCAGACTGCCCAAGCTGGGGCCCCAGGTCCCCTCCATGCCACACACACGCTGGGGCCCTGGATCCTCACTCCTCATGATAGCTCCGTAACTTGTGCGTCTGGGATTCATGTGCACTGGGGCAAGGGGGAGGGGGAGGAGCAAGAGTGCCCATGCCAGGGAATCATGTGGCAGCAACTAGCATTTATTACACATTTTTTATAGACCAGGGCACTATTTTAAGTCATACACACACACAGTTTTCACAGTAACATTATGAGATAAGTACTATTATTAGCCCCGTTTTACAGATGAATCCATTGAGACACAGAGAGATTGAGTAATTTGCCCAGATCACACAGATACTAAGTGTTGGAGCCAGCATTTGAAATCCGGAGATCTGCTTACATAGCACTGACTTATAACCACTTCTCTACAGTAAGGCCCTAATCGAACTTTGGAAAGCATTTGATAAATCACCAGGAGCTTTTAACTATGTTGTGTGAATCCATTAGCTTCCCTGCACCGAAGCCCCTTGCTCCAGTAACAAGATCCCCCTTCTCACCCCTGCCAGGCTCTGTCTCTGCCCCTGGTGGTCATTGTCCATGGCAACCAAGACAACAATGCCAAAGCCACCATCTTGTGGGATAATGCCTTCTCTGAGATGGTGAGGAAAGAATGATTGAGGGGGGAGGGAGGAACAGGGGCACCATGGGCTCTAACATGGAGGGAGGAGGGCTGGGGTCAGACATGTTCAAATTGGAGTGGCCTTAACTCCCTCTCGTGGACTTTTTCTACCTCTTTCATACTCTCTAACCTCAAGCTTTTGTACTTCTGATCTCTTTTCATGCCAGTCTTAACAACTATCATGTTGTAGTACCCTAAACTACTCTTGGAAATGTGCCATCTTTATGGAGCAAGCTCAGGGGGACAATGCCTGGAAAGGGCAGGCTTGGGGAGGTGGGAAGGATGAAGGCTCCTCCTGAGGACAAATGAGGATGATAGCCTGAAGTGCCCTGTCCTTCCCGCTTCACATCAGGACCGTGTGCCCTTTGTGGTGGCCGAACGGGTGCCCTGGGAGAAGATGTGTGAAACTCTGAACCTCAAGTTCATGGCTGAAGTGGGGACCAATCGGGGGCTACTCCCAGAGCACTTCCTCTTCCTAGCCCAGAAGATCTTCAATGACAACAGCCTCAGCATGGAGGCCTTCCAGCATCGTTCTGTGTCCTGGTCACAGTTCAACAAGGTCATTCCCCTGCTCTTTGGACCTCACACCCCTAAGCTATTCATCCCTGAGGCACTCAGGACCTTCCCAGCCTCTGTCCAGAGACTGACTACTGGGGTCTTCGCAATGCCCCCTTATGTCCATCAGGGGATCTGTGTCACAGCCCAAGCTGGAAAACCCTTCAGCCTGGGGGGTGGGGGTGGGGGAGGGTAAGTCCAGAGGATACGTTCTCTGGCACCCCTCATGTTTTGGTCTGGGGGCCCTGTGTCCTCCCTCTTTACCAGTGACTTGCATGACTCATCCAGATTGTGTGTAAACACAGCTCTGATTCAAAATGACTTTGACCCATTGGGAAAATAGTTCCTATTGCAAAAAACCAAGATGAAATCCCACAGGGACATACTCAGTAATACCAGCTACCATGTGCTGACACCTTACTATATACCAGGCACCATGTTTAGCACTTTATGTATGTTATCTCACTTACTCCTCCCAACATCCCTTTGAGGTCGGTACTATTATTATCCCCATTTTACAGACAAGGAACCTAATGCTCAGAGGGGTTAAGTAGTTTATCCAATGCCTCACAGCAGGTGAGTGGCATGGCTGGGATGGAACCCCATATTTCTTGCTCTTAGCTACTATATTTTACTGCCTCCAAAATGAGGTGGCTCAGGACTGGATCTGTTAGAAGAATGGGGGAAAAGATCTGGGTGTCTGTGTTGATGACCAGCTGGGTAAACGCAGTTAGGTACTGCTCTCTTAGCAAAAAAGAAAGAAAAGTCTACATGACCAGAGGGTGTGTTAGCAAAGGGAGCAGGACACTCACACCTGGCAAAGCCGCCTTCTCTGGACTCAACTTCCACCAGGCCTAATTAAGCACAGGTGGAGCACGGTGGTTATGACGGACCCTGGCCTGGACTTCCTGGGCTACATCCCAGCTCTGCCTCTCACCAGCTGTATAGACCTGGGAAAGTTATTTAAGCTTTCTAGGCTTTCATTTCTTCATCTGTAAAATGGGATACTTATAGGACATACCTCCATAGGCTTACAAAATCAGATAAATTAATTTGTGGAAAGGGCTTGGAATACTGCCTGGCACAGGGTAAATATGAGGATTGGCTATTATCATCGATGACATCTCAGGTCCAGTTTGGTCCTTCAGCCCTGTGACCCTGTTGTGTGGGCACTCACGGCCCAGTGCCTGTCCTAACCAGGCTCTAGCTCTGGCCCTCCTGTGTTCACACTAGCTCCCCCCTGTTCCCCAGGAGATCCTGCTGGGTCGTGGCTTCACCTTTTGGCAATGGTTTGATGGTGTCCTGGATCTCACTAAACGCTGTCTCCGGAGCTACTGGTCAGATCGGTGAGTCCCTGCCCCAGTGACCTGAGTAGCTGCACCTCTAGCTTCTTCTCCACAGCCAGTGCCCCTACCCCCATCCTCTCCTTCATCCTGGCTAGGCTGATCATTGGCTTCATCAGCAAACAGTACGTCACTAGCCTTCTTCTCAACGAGCCTGATGGAACATTCCTCCTTCGCTTCAGCGACTCAGAGATTGGGGGCATCACCATTGCCCATGTCATCCGGGGCCAGGATGGTGAGGTCACCCCAGCCAGTCCTCTGTTTCTGTGCCTATGCCCTCTGGGGTTTCTTCTGGAAAGGAAATGTTTGGCTTTCCTTGATGCCAACCCTGATCTTCAGGAAGTTCTTCCTTAGATCCAAGTTCTCTCCTCCCTTCTGCAGTCTACCTTCTCACTGTGAGCTCTGTGAGAATGGAGACTGGTAGGTCTCTCTTCCTCAGGATCCCTACCCTTATTCTTCTCTCCCTTGCCTTGGTAGATTGAGAATGAGTCCTGTGGTGGGGCTGGGTAGGGGGAAGAGTGTCTGGACAGAGAGGACTCAGGGTCTCATTCCTGTTGTAGGCTCCCCACAGATAGAGAACATTCAGCCATTCTCTGCCAAAGACCTATCCATTCGTTCACTGGGGGACCGAATCCGGGACCTTGCTCAGCTCAAAAACCTCTACCCCAAGAAACCGAAGGATGAAGCTTTCCGGAGCCACTACAAGCGTGAGCTGAAGCTGGCAGTTCTGAATCATTCCTTTGGCCATCTTTTCCGTACTCCCATTGCCCCTCTCCATGCACACTGTCTCATCTCTCCATTTTCAAAGCCCCATTTCTCCTACTTGCCCACCAACTATGCCCACCTTTTCCACATCCCTTTCTCTCCAATCCTGGGCACTCCATGGTTCTCCTTTTCTTCCCCACAACAGCTGAACAGATGGGTAAGGATGGCAGGGGTTACGTCCCAGCTACCATCAAGATGACTGTGGAAAGGTAAGCGTGGTGCTGTGGATGATAGCCAGGGCCTGATACTACTTGCAGGAAGAAGTGGTGGCATCAACCCTTGGTCGGTCACACATATCTCCTTCCCTCCTCCAGGGACCAGCCACTTCCTACCCTGGAGCCCCAAATGCCTACCATGGTGCCCACTTATGATCTTGGAATGGCCCCTGATTCCTCCATGAACATGCAGCTCAGCCCAGATATGGTGTAAGGAGCTTGGGAGACAGGAATGGGAGTAGTCTGTGAAGACAGGCGTTCAGCATGGGCAGCTGGGAAAGCTGGCATTGGGAGCTGAAGTAGGGAACTTTCCTTTCCACGAAAGGGATTCCCTATCTTGAGGCCGGGGCTAGGGGTATCCAGGAGAAGGGCTGGCATCAGAGGGGTCTGCTTTCTTTCCCCAGGTCCCAGGTGTACCCACCACACTCTCACTCCATCTCCTCATACCAAACCCTCTCCCGGGAAGACATGTTACCAACCTTCCAGGAGTAAGTGGAAGAACCTCTTGGGAATGGGGCGAGTATACCCACCTGCAAGGGTGGTGGGTGTTTGCACTTGTTAGGAGAGGCTCCTTTGTGAGAAAAGAGTAGCAAAAATCTAACACTCTGTCTCTTCTGTCCACTCCATTGAGGTGATAGCCGTTAAGATCCAGATTTAGCCAGGTTTGAATTCCAGCTCCACCATTTACTGACTTTGGGCAAGTTCTTAGGTCTGGTGCCTCATCTATAAAATGGGGAATAATAATAATACTACTAAACACTAATACTGCCTTCCTCATAGGATTATTTTGAAGGTTAATTGAGTTAGTAATACCTGTAAAGCTCATAGCAAGGGCTATGTTTAGTATTAATGTTACCTGTCCTGTCCTTGAAATCCACATTTATCTGCTGTCTTTTTTTTTTTTTAATTTTTAAACATTTATTTATTTTTGAGAGACAGAGAGAGACAGTGTGATCAGGGGAGGGGCAGAGAGAGAGAGGGAGACACAGAATCTGAAGCAGGCTCCAGGCTCTGAGCTGTCAGCACAGAGCCCGACGCGGGGCTTGAACCCACGAACCATGAGATCATGACCTGAGCCGAAGTTGGACACTTAACCGACTGAGCCACCCAGGCACCCCATCTACTGTCTTGATTTTTATTTATTCGTCTATGATGGCCCTGAAGTGGCCTAGGCATTTTTGCTCCTCAAGTAACACTCTTATTATAATAATTGCAGGTGCTTATTAACTTTTAGTCAACTCCTGGGAGTTGAGATAGAGTGGAGATGGGGACAGGGGTTTAGAACCACCAGAGTCCAAAGAAACATTAGACATTAGCTAATGCAGCCCTCCTCTCCTCCCCCCGACTCCAAACCCCAACACATACACATTTTACAGATGAGAAGACTGAGCTCACGGCTTACCCAAGACTATACAGTCAGGAAAAGGGGCTGGATATTGTTTCCTCATTCAATGATCTTCACTTTGCAACACCGTGTCCTTGCCTACCCTTCGGTTCTCTGACTCTGCCCTCTTTCCTGTTTCTAGACCTCACCTGCAGATGCCCCCCAACCTGAGCCAGATTAACCTGCCCTTTGACCAACCTCACCCACAGTAAGTGACAGCACACCTCCTGATACCATACTCCCCATTCATTTCCAGCCTTACCCCCACCCCCATCTTATTTACTTTTCTGGTCTGGCAGGGGCCTCCTCCCGTGCCCGTCTCAGGAGCATGCTGTGTCCACTCCTGAGCCCCTGCTCTGCTCAGATGTGACCATGGCAGAAGAGCGCTGCCTGAGCCAGCCAATACGAGGGTTCCCTCAGGGCACCTGGTGAGTGGCAGCCTGCGGGTGTTGGCCGGATGGAGGCTAGAGGAGTGGGTGCCATACCTACCCTACTGTTTCTCCACTTCCTCCTTGCAGGGTCGGTGAAGACATGTTCCCACCCTTGCTGCCTCCTACTGAACAGGACCTCACCAAGCTTCTCCTGGAGGGGCAAGGGGAATCAGGGGGAGGGTCCATGGGAACCCAGCCCCTCCTGCAGCCCTCTCACTATGGGCAGTCTGGGATCTCATTGTCCCACCTGGACCTACGAGCCAATCCTAGTTGGTGATCCCAGCTGGAAGGGGAACCCAGAGAGACAGCTCTTCTACCCCCACGGACCTTCTCTGGACACCTGCCCATGCTCCTGCCAAGCAGCAGATGGGATGAGTGTCCTCCTATCCCCACCTACTCCCTGGCCAGGAGGAAAAGACTGCCAGGAAAATGCACAGTGGGTGGAGCCTATCCACTCCTTCCCTCCTACCACACACCCTTGTCCTCCCCCTTCCAGTGCTGGAAGGAAAATTCAGGTTCCAAAGTGAGACACGCCCCAACATGCCTGCATACGCAGAACACACACGCACAGCTCTCCCTGGAAGATGGGGCTGAATAGGAAAGAGGCTGGGCAAGAGGACAGGTTAGGGCATGGAGGACTTCTCTGCCCACCTCTAGCCAGGGCCCAGGACACCCATGGAGAACTACACAGAAAACGTGTACACACCTTTGTACTATAGGCTGGGGACTGAGGGATGGGCTTGGGTCCCAGCCCTGGGGGGATGGAGAGGCAGTTCAGGAGACCCTAGCGGGGAGAAGGTGGGGCATCTGTACACTTGGGTTACAGATGTGGGTGATGCCCAGATTAAAAAACAAATTTCAAACAGCCCCAAATTCCTGTCAGTCAGATGGAGGCTTTCGGCTACGCGTAGGAGATTGTGCAGAAGCACAAGGGCTGCGTTTCACGTATAGCTGTGTGAAAGTGTGCGTACCTGAGACATGTTAATCCATGGATGTCACACACATTAGTTGTTGTGTCCACAAAGAACACGTATCTATCTGACATTGCCTGCGTCACGACACAGTTTGGAAGTGTGAGACACTGCACAAAAGACACCAGCAAATGTGCTGGCTTCTCTGATGCATGCTAATCCAAATGTACTCAGCTTTAGTATGTCTGTGGCCCCAGGGGGTCTATGTGGCTATGACATCTGTATGAGGCTCTAGCTTTGGTGGCTCAACATGGCCAATCCTGCCCAGAGGCGGGGATGAGTCTGGGACCCAGGCCCAGGTGTGTGGTCCTCTGAATGTATTAGGGGGCCCTACCTGCTGCTGCTTTTATATTTTCCCATCCACTGCCAGCCTCCCTCCACTTCCCCATTTCCATGCCACCCTTCTTTCCCTCTTAGGGGCCATCGATCCTAAGCCATAAAATAAATTTTATTCCAAAATAACAAAATAAATAATCTACTGTACACGATCTGAAAAGAAAAACGCTCTAACTGCTCAGACAGGTGCTGCGGTCCAGCCCCCAGCTGAGGGAGACCCTGAGTCCAACCCAGGCCTCCTGAGGGGGCCAGTGAAGGGGACCCCACATCCACCCTCCCCCCCACCCCCCGTGAGGGCAGGAGGGAAAAAATTGCTGAGGACTTGGGGGAAAGATGGGCATCGGTGGGCAAACTGCAGCACTTGTTAAATTAAAGAAACAAACTAGAAGCACAAAAATGGGGGAGCAGAGGGGAGGAGGAGCAGGTCCAGTGTTCCCAGGTTCCCCCCAGTTGTGGGGGGAAACATTGCCATCTTTAGCTGTTGGACCTTACCAGGGAATTCCCCCTTTCCCCCATGTCCAAACTGAATCCAACTGTTCATACCACTGGTTCAAGCTACAGAGAATGGGAGTGTGTTGTGTAAGGGAGGGGAGAACCCCAAATGCCCTGGAGGCAGAGTCCTTGCCCCCTTGCTCTAGGCAAGGGTGAAGGGGCACCACGCACCCTCCTTGTGTCCTCTTGCCAGGCCCCTGCTCGTTATTGCTTGAAGCCCCATAGTTCAGTGCCCATGGAGCAGGTGGGGAGGCAGGAGAAGGGCAGCGGAAGGATCCAGGGTTGTGACTAGACGCCAGGGATGGAGAACATAGGAGTCTGTGTGAGCCAGAAGTCCGAGTCCTGGGTCTGAGGACACCAGTGTGCCCCTCACTGCCGGCTGGCCTCAGCCTCCACTTTGACACTGTTCCTGCGACCTTCCACCAGAGCTGGATGAGGTCCTGGGGCAGGGCATCGGTCCAGCAGCCCTTCCTCGAACTCTGCCGGGAGAAGAGGTAGGTTAGGAGGCTGTGGGGTGAACGATGCAGAGACGCGGCTGAACGGGAGGCAGGAGTAGAGAAGACTGCAGAGGAGCTAGATTTGTTGAATTACTGCCTCCTGCCCACTGCACATTTACAGGTGCCTGTGGGGGTTCCACACCCAAGTGTGTACGCCCCCCTCCCCTTTCTGGCCGTGTGTAGCTCTCTCTCTCTGTGTCTCTCTCCTTCTCCGTCTCTCCCGCCTCCGTTCTGCTGGAATTTCTGGTTCTGTCAGGAGCTGTGGGGGTGGCTTGGCTCTGACCTCTCCCCCTCCCCCCTCTTCCCAGGCTCCCCCACTCCCACTCCTCCCTGGCCCCCTCCCAACCCCCACCTACCCTACCATAACCCCTCAAGTTTCTTAGAAGCCAAATCAGGGGGAACACAGGAAGCCAACCTCCCAGCTCCTCCCCCAAGAAGAGCCCCCCTTCAAGTCCCCGCCCCCACTTCCCACCCACGCACAGTTTAAAAATACCAAGCCAGGGTTGGTGGCTTTGTCTGCTGCATCACTCTCAGCCCAGTCGCTCTGGCCCTCTGGCGGACTCCTCCCTTCCCCCAGCCACACACAAAGCATACCCCTTTGGGCTCCTCTGCTTCCAAGCTGGGCAACCCTACCCTGACTCCTAGCCTGCTCTACCCTCCCACCCAGGTGGCAGTTCTATCTCCGCTTCCCTTCTTGGTGACCCTGCTTCCTGTTCCCCTAGTCCTCCATTCTCTGTCCCCTTGTTCACCCCAGCTCCCCCTTCACAGATCTCCCTCCATGAGGGACAGACCCTCCCCTGTGGGAACAGCCCTGCTGCATTCTCCCTTCCTCAACCCAAGGCCTGGTTGGCTGGAGCCCAACCATGCTACTGCCTGCCCTCTCTGGCGACTACATCCCTCTTCCTCCCACCTGGCCCCAGGACACCAGGATTGCTGGGTGGGGCCTGGGTGGTAGGGGTGCTTGGGGACAGCACTGCTGCTGCCTCACCTGCCAGAGGCGGCTTCGCAGGCACACAGGGGCTGAGGCGGCCCACGCGGTCGTGGGAGACGAGGCGGGCTAGCCGCAGCCCCTCATCCATCAGTGTCTGCTGCAGGATGTGGCGGCTCCACAGCCCATGGGCTGGCAATGCCAGAGGCAGGTCAGCAGGGGGCGGCGTCAGCCTTGGGCATGACCCCACAGCTGTGGGCATGGGCATGGATCAGGTAAGGGACTACAGTCAACGGAACCCCCACCCTCAACCGCAGAGCAGACCCATCGGCCCAGGCCCGTTTGCCCCCATCCAGCCAGGCCTCCCAACCCTGTTCCAGGCAGTTGCCTCCTGGCTCTTTCCTCCCACCTACTCCACCCCCACAGCGAGGAGAAAAGTGTTCTGATGCACACTCACCCTGCAAGTGTCCGTCAAGACTCTCCCCAGACAGGCTGGCGCTGTCTTCCTCCAGGCTGGGGCGGTATGTGGGTGCATAGGACTCAGGGCCTGGGGGAGGCTGCTGGAGTTCAGAATGACTTTGCTCTCCAACCTGCGGATGCCCCAAATGGGGAAATGAGGACCTAGCAAGAGAGGGGATTGGGGGAGACTGCACTAACCCCCTACATCCACCCTGGAAAACCTACCTCCTGTTTTAACTTCTTCAGGGGAGGCCCTCCCAGTTCTTCAGGATGAAGCCTGCAAACACAAGAAGAATAATGAGAGTGAGGCTGGGAGGGACACATGATGGGAAAACACAGAATCTGGTGAGAAACATGCTTTACTTTAAGAATACTTTAAGAGAGAACCTAAGACGGATAGGAGAAGGAACTGGACTGCAGACAAGTGGACCTGGCGAAAAGCAGGACATGCAGGTGGACAGGAAGCAGGCCTACATGCACCTGAACTGGAGACTAGGCCATGACACAGCTCCTCGGCAGGATTCTAAATCAGGAAGAACCCGGGAGAAGGGAGTCTCACCTGGAACCCTTCAAGGAGGACAGGTAGGTGCTCTCTCGGGCCACTTGGCGAGACAGGGAGAAGAGCTCCACCCTCCGCAGTAAGAGCGTGTTGTCTCTCATGCAGAACTGGGCAGCAGCCTCATTGATGGTCAGCTGTGGAGGGGGCCACCAGAGTGGTCAGGATCCTAACTCCCCACTGCCTTGCCCAGACCTCCTCACACCCCTACACCAGCGGACAAATGAAGCCCATCCATTAGATGCCTGCTTAGGATTTGATACTATGCAGCTTTCTAAAGGAAGAAGACAGAGATCAGCACCCACAGCTTCCTGGGAATGCCCAGAGCCACCTCCACCCATGGGGTCCTGAGCAGCACAGAGCATGACACCTAGGCTCCTGCCAATATCTCTGCCTCCCACTCAGTTGGGGAGGAAAGCATTGCAGCAGCTGGGACTGGGGTGTATGGGTCCTGGGGTCTTGGTCAAGGGGCAATGAAACAGACCTGGGGAGTATGAAGATTCTCCAAGGTCAGTAGGTTGAGGCCAGGGAGCCAAGTGCCACACTAGGAGAATGGGGTCCTCACCTCATGCAGGCTGAGCTGCTTGCCCTCCCGCCGCTTGGAGTCAAAGCGGCCATAAATGATGCTGTATTTGCGGATCTCTTCCTCCTTCTGGCTGTCATTATCGTCCATCTCAAAAATGTGCCCCACGCTCCGTGCCAGCTTCTTGTTCAGCTTCAGCAGGGACGTTACCTCCCCAGCATCCCCCCTCGGGAAGCTCCGGAAGATCCTCTCCACACTTTCCACCACCATGCGTACCATCTCTGGTTCCAGTCGATCCGGACCACCCCCAGCTCCAGCTGCTGCCAGCCCCCCAGCCCCAGTCCCCTCAGGAACTCCTCCCCCTGCAGGTGGGGAGAAGGGGGGTGAGCCTGCCTCCTCTTCTCCTCCCGCCCCAACGTCGGACTCTGGAGTGCTCCGTCCTGGCCAGATCCGGGGGTCCCCTGCCCCAGGTCCCCCAGGCAGTGGTGACAGCTTTTCTCCAAGTTCAAGGGGACTCTTGGGGCTAAAACTGCGGGCACTGCCTGCCTTTTCCCCTGGGCTGCTGTGCCCATTACTCATGCTCCCTTTCCGGGTGCCTGCAGTCTCAGAGATCTTGAAAAGTGGAATACTGGAGACAGGCACGGCAGGCACCGGCTGGCTGAAGAGCCCTGGATTGGTGGCCCATTCTCTCAGTGCCTTCTGCAGGCGCCGCACATGGAGGGGCTTGGTGGCCATGCCCACAAGTGCCATGATCTCCAGGAACTCCTCCTCACCGGCCTCACACAGTTGCTGCACATCGTCCCCTCCCTGCTGGATGAAGGTCTCATAGTAGGAAAGGAGATTGGCTCGCTGCAGGACCCGGTACAGCTGCAGCTCCCCCAGTGTCCGAGGCAGTGCCATGGCTCGGGCACCGGGCCTGGGAAGGAGGAGCGCAATACAGAGAAAGACAGGCAGTCAGTACAAGTCCTCCTGCTGGGTACCAGCCCACACTTGCAATTGTCCTCTCTTCCCTGCCTGCTTCTCTTCCCCTCCTCTGAAGCTCCCTCTGCCCAATACCCAAGGCTGCGCACAGACTATGAGACTCAGGCATTACCCAGAGACATAAACACGCCAGTGCCATCAGAGACTGGCCATAAGTACCAAAAGCCAGCCCAGGATCTGCTGAAGTCGAAGGCTCTTCACCACCATTCTCAGCTTTTACTTCTCTGGACTGGGACAAGGAGACCTTGAGCACTGAGGCCAGCCAGCACACCCCTAGAACGGCTGGACCTCCTTCTCGCCCAGAACAGTCTTCACCGTCCACCCTAAACCCCCAGCAGTCTCAGCATTACTCAAGGTGACTTTCCACACTGAGGTGAACGTAGGACCCCCTCACTCCCTGGTGAGTGAAAAGTGGCCAGTTTCACTCCCTGGTGGCATCCTACCCAGGAGGGTGTGATGGAGGGGTGTGGCCCTTTCCCACTCAGCAAGCCAGATGGACCCCTGCTCCACTCAGCTCTGCTGAGCTGTTCCCGAGGACTTCCCCTCTCCTCGAGGACCCCCCCTCGACTGCCCAGTGCCCCTTAGTTGGTCCCTCTCCCGGCGGTGACCTTCCCCACCTGCTGAGTAGGTAGGCCAGTCCCTTCAGCTCAGACAGAAGAAAGGAGTGCCTCAATTGTTCTGCTCTGTGGCCCGTTCCGCCCACACACACTCCCACAGTGGCAGCGTCAGTGGGCGAAAACCGCCCCGGGGGCTCCCGCCTACCCTCCTCTCCCTCATTTTCCACCCACACCTCTAAGTGGAGCGGAGGCGCGGCTCAGGGCCTCTTGAGGGAGGGGCTGCACACCGAAACTCCCCTCCGCGTGCTGTAAATAAAGCTACAGAAAGGAGAGGGACGCCTAAGGCTTGCCCTGCTTCCCCACAGCCCTGCTGAGACGCTTCCTTGGCTTGGAGGCGCCGGCTTCTCCCGGACCCTGGGGCCCCCATACTCCTCACCAACATTAGACCGAACCAGCGCAGCGGCCCTCCCCCAACCCTGTTACCAGACGGAGCTCCAGGGCTTCCCCTGGCGCTTGGGGGCCCCCACATTCTTTGCAAGGGGCTCACATGCCGGGTCATGTCGGCAGAGTAAACGGGGATAGAGAATTAGGTACTACTCTTTCATATCCAGCTTCATTCGCTCCCTACCTGCTCCCAGGCCCCCTAATTCAAAGACGCACCCCCTTTTCCATCAGTCTCCACCCCCCACCCCCGTCCCGCTTCCCCTCGTTCTCTCCTCGACCTCCGCCCTCCGGACCCCTTTCCCGAGTCCAGCTCCACCCATCTCCACTCCCCGCCGCTTCCCTCTGCCCACTAACTTGGGTCTGGGCTGCGGGGTCCGGCGGGCGCAGTCCCCTCCGCCCGGCGGCTGCTCGGCTGTGGGGGAGGGCGCTCTGTGCATGGACGGCCAGAGGCCACAGGGGCTGCCCCTCTCGGTGCCCAGCGCTCGGCGCCTGGCGGGCGCTGCCGTGTCCGCCGCTGTCCGGGCTCCGTCCCTCCCTCCACGTCTCCTCTCTCCGAGCCTCCGCGCCTCTGTCTGTGCCTCTGCCCCCCCCTCCCCGGCTGCGCCTGCCGCCTCTCCGCGCCGCCGCCCCCGCAGGACGCACGGGGAGCGAGGCCCGGCGCAGCGCTGGCTGCCGGGCGGGCGGAGGGCGTGGGCAGCGCCGGGGGCGGGGGCCGGGGGCGGGGGGCGGGCGCCCGGGCCTGCGGGCCCGCGGTGGAGTCGCCGCGGCTGAGCGACGGAGAGAGGCGGAGACTTGGGGGGAGGAGGCGTGGAGCAGGCGGCGGGGGCGGGGACTCGGGAGCGGCGGCGCCGAGCTAGGGACTGAGGTGACCGAGGCCGATCTGTGGAGGGCGGGCTTGGGGACCCGGCGGGCGGGGCGAGGTCGCTCCGTGCCGCCCACGCCGGATGCACAGCCGGCCCTCTCCGCGCCCACGTACCCACGTGAGCGCCCAGCCGGCGACATTCCTACTCCCCCCCACCCCCAGCTCCTACCCCACCGAGCGGAGAGCCGAGTTTCACAACCACGCACGGGTACACAAAAACACGGAGAAGCGCACGAACGTGCACACGCGCCTGAACAACTACGCGGACGCCCGCTGCCCACACTCCGGCCTCGCGGTGCTGTACGTGTGACTGCTTGGAGTGAGCCGGGAAAAGTTGGCGGAGTCTCGGGGTGCGCTGCTCCTCTGGGCCGTGCATTCTACTGCCCTAGAGTGTGCACTTAGGGCAGGTCTGTGAGCGTGGGGCTCTGCAGGAATTCCTTAGATATCCCAGCGCTCTTACCCTGCTGCCAAAGGAGTAATTTGAAGGGCCATTCTCGGAAACCCAAACCTCCATCCCTGCCTCGAGTCTCTGCCGAAGTTTGGGGTACAGGAATGGGCGGGTACATAAACTACCGCGATGATCAGTTGCGTCGGGCGGCCATAGCATAGGTGAGGCATGGATGGGAGGGTACCCATCCTTCCTCTACTTGTCCCACTATTTGCTGAGGATGGGGACTCTGTTCCGGTGTTCTGTGAGACAAAGCTGGGATAGGAAGGATATCCCTTCTGCGGACGTGTTTTAGGGGACTACGTTCGAGAGAGTCTAATGGAAGATGGGCAGAAGGCTGGGAGCGTCCGACGTGGCTCCCTGCGGAGGAGTTGGAGGGAGGAGCTCCTTCAAGGAGCCTAGCCCCCCTCCGCAATCCAGCCCCCTCCCCCGTTTGTTTCTCCTAGCCCCATCTGGTTCCCATTACACTTCCGCCCACGGCTGGGAGGGCTGGAGCTGGGGAGGGGGGACACAGGCAGGGGCTCTGAGGGCCCGGTCCAGCAGCTCCAGACCCTGACAAAATGGGTGGAAGGGGAAGCGAGCGGACCGGGGGAAGGTTCTCCCGAAGTCCGAAACCTCAGCCCCGCCCTGCCATTCCGCACTTCTGAGTGGCTCGGGGCCTGGCAAGGCGTGGGCGGCGTAGGCGGGGGCTGGTTCTACATTCCGGCTCCGCGAGGGGACCTTTCCATCTCCGGTGGGGACTGGAGAGGGGGAGTGCATCACTGGGTGGGATTTCGGTAGCTAAGATTCTCCTCTCCTTCCTTTGAAGCCCCGAACACAATGAGGGGGTTAATAGGAACGAGCAGAATCCCCCCTCCCAATCCCCAGTCCTGCAACTGGAGGACGCGGATAAACGGGCTCTCTCAGGGGACTCTCCCCAACCCCCTCTGAAATGTGTGGGCGCCCCTTCCCCCACTCTCCTCCGATTATTTTGGAGCCTGGGCTGCCAGCCGCTGGCCCCGGGTTTCCACGTGCCTCCTCCCTCCCCCTGCCCACGCTCCCCGTGACGCACATCCTCCGCCCACGCAGCCTCTGTTCCAGGCGCCCCCCTTACTCCCACCCCGGCCCCTTTGAGGCGGCGCTGAGTCCCCGGTCCGGAGACGCTGGCCCCGGGAAGAGGGCGGGGTAGGGAGTGAAGCCAGAGAGGGGTAACCAACTGGGCGCCGGGCGACTGGGTCCCAGCTTGGAAGAAGATGAGGGAGGTGCCGATTCTGTGGCCTCCACTCTTCGGTCCTGGGGCGGGTATTCAGCCGGAGAGGGAGAAAGGGAGACCAATTCAGAGGCGTTGGCTTGCCCATTCTCCTAGGAGAGTCGGAAGGGGTCTCTGGGTGCGAACCTGCGTGGGAGAGTGAAACTACCGAGTGTTTCTGTCTTTTTTTCAGGGTTGTCGTGAGGCTCAAATGAGAGGATGTATGTATGCGAAAACTCTGTAAAGTGCCAAGCAATTTTGAGACGTTATTGCCAGTTTGTCTCTATGTATCCTGAGATAATGTATTTATGTGTTTCTTTACATCGACTTGTGTATCTGTGTCTCTGTCTCTATCTAGGTTTGTATGTGAGCCCCTATGTGTGGAATTAAAAATACATACATTTAAAAAATCATTGACTTGTGAAGCCCCGCCAGAGGCCCAGAGCGCCCCCGCAGCCGGAGCTGCTGAGATGTCTGTTCTTCGCTTCCCTCCCACTCCTGCCACCCCCAGCTCTCCTCCTACTCCCTTCCGTTGAGAACTAGGAATTTCCAGCCTTTTGCAAATGGAGAGAGACAGAGACAAAGAGACTTGAGACTATGAGAAACCATAGAAAACAAAGATAAAAGACAGGTATGGGGGGGCGGGGGGATGATAAAAAAGGGGGTAGCACAAATACAAAAATCTTAATTTTTTCTCTTTTTCTCCGTGAGCCCCATTCTCCCCAGTGTGGCTCAGGACCACTTCCCTGCTTGACTCACCTGCTTACCTTCTCCCCCACCTCAGTGTTCTCAGAGGTGCAAAGAGCGCAGCAAAGGATCCCATTTGATCAAGGACTGATCTATTGTCTAGACTGGTCCCTACCAGAAAGGGAAACAGTATCCTGAGTCCCAATTTTCCAAGAACAGGGGAAACGATTGTGAAGAAAGTGGGTGGAAGAGGAGTGAGGAAATTGCTAACCAGAAGGGTTGTCATTCCTGGTCACGGGTAGATTTTCATCTAGCAGACTGCACTGCTCACATTCCCCTTTGCTCCTTTACCACCAGGCCAAATCCAGCTCATTCAGGGAGGACTGGCTCAAATGTCACCTTCCTGCACCCCCTCCAGGCAGAATTATTTCCTTGCATCCCTGAGTGGCCTCATGGCCCTTTGTACACATTTCAGTTATAGTTGCTTGTGTCACACCCTCAGCCCAGGACTTCTCCAGGTTAGGTCTGGTATTTGCTGGGCCTTCTGAAATGAATGTGTTGAAGATGCTATTTCTGGGTCTGAACAATCTTGAAAACGGCGATTGACACATTTAATCCCGAAGGGGCTGAACCTGGGCAAAACTGTTACCTGGAGAGGTCTCCTTTCTTAAAGTTTCCAGTGAGTCTTCCAAGTCTGACTCTTTTGCCTTCTAAAATGTCCACTGTTGTGGGGTGTCTGGCTGGCTTAGTTAGTAGAGCATGCAATTCTTAAGTGGAGGCATGAGTTCAAGGCCCACACTGGGCATAGAGTTTACTTAAATCAAAAAATAAAATTAAAATGTCTGGTGTTCTGAGAAATTAATTCAGATGCCCAGATGTGAAACGTAGAAGGCTGAAATCCTTGCTAGTAACAGAAAAATATGAATATAAAATGATTCTTCTTTCCTTTTTGTAACATGTTACAATTAATTACAGTCTATAGAGCGTTGTCCTTCGGTGTAGTCATTTTAGAAGAGATGCTTCACCCTGCGAAGACAAATAATCCTAACTCTGCCTTTAAGAAAGTAGGGACAGTGCAATAATAGAGGTACAAATAATGACAGAAATACAGGGGGCAAGTGGTGTTTTCTGCCTCTGGCTGTAGGAAACTGGTCTAGACAGGCATCCAAAGGATGTGATCAGGTAGCCTAGGATTTTAATGAATGAATAGATTTTCAGAAGAAAGGGACAGTCAAGTCAGAAGAGCAGAATGTAAACTTATGTGGAAGTATGAAACATAATGATATGTTTCAGAAACTAGAAATTGTTCATTATTGCTGGATAGGCTGTGGTGGTGGTTAAAAACCAGCCTAGGGAGGTGTACAAGGCCATTTTATTAAGTGTATTATAGACGACTGCTTCTCAAACTATGGTAAAAGACCAATTCAAAAAATTTCAATCTAAGGGCACCTGGGTGGCTCAGTCGATTAAGCATCTGACTTCGGCTCAGGACATGATCTCACAATTCATGGATTCCAGCCCTGCATTGGGCTCTGTGCTGACAGCTCAGAGCCTGGAACCTGCTTCGGATTCTGTGTCTCCTTCTCTGTCTCTCTGCCTCTTCCCTGCTCGTGCTCTGTCTCTCTCTCTCTAAAATAAATGAACATTAAGAAAAAAAATTTTAAATACAATTTTAAAAAATTTCAATCTAGGGGCACCTGGCTGGCTCAGTCAGTAGAACATGTGACTCTTGATCTTGGGGTCATAAGTTCAAACCCCACGTTGGGTGTAAAGATTACTTAAAAAATAAAATCTTAAAAAAATTCCAATCTATCGTTCCCTACATTTTTTTATTTAAAAAAAATTTTTTATGTTTTTATTTTATTTTGAGAGACGGAGACAGAGAGTGAGCGGTGGAGGGGCAGAGAGAGAGGGAGACACAGAATCCGAAGCAGGCTCCAGGCTCCGAGCCGTCAGCACAGAACCTGACGCAGGGCTCGAACCCATGGACCACGAGATCATGACCTGAGCCGAAGTCGGATGCCCAACCAACTGAGCCACCAGGCGCCTCTATTGTCCCCTACTTTTATAAAATACTGTCCATGTGAATTATTAGAAAAGGAAATAAAATCTGTATTTTTATTAGATTCAATAAATAGAAAACTTTTCCATCGAATTGCTAGAAAACTTTCTAAATGCTAACGTTTAACTTCTGAAATGCTTTCATTGCAGATTGGCAACAAATTTTGAATAGCATTGTTGTAGTTAGTTTCTTTACATCTGTGTTTTAGATCATACTAAGGACCCTGGATACTATGGAATCCTGAGATATGGAATCGTGAAGACTTTGTAACATGGGAGAGACATAGACAGATATGCATTTAAGAGTAGTATGGATGAAGGGTTTTATGGCTGCAAAAACAGCAGGGAAACCAGCTTGGAGGAACCTAAAGTCGTCCACATGAGAGGTAGCAAGGTGCTAGACTAAATGACTGGCATGGGATGGAAAGGACACATTCACAAGAAAGGAGGTAAAATAAGTAGGACTCTATGATTGGCTAAAGGGTTGAGGGGGAAGAAAACTTTAGGGTAACTCTTGGGCTTCTAGCTTGGGTGACTGAGTAGATGGAATGGAGTGTCTTCATGAAATATTTATTGTCTGCAAATCCCTTTCCTAAACTTAAGAAATTATGAAAACCAAAACCCTTTCATAACTCATTTGATGCCAAAACCTAATCTGACCTGAACTTATTTTGTGGCAGACCTCCTAAAATTACATGAGGTTATTTATAGTTTATTTATCCCCCTTTCATTTATCCCAATATGAATATTTACCTCTCATTGCAGAAAAAGTAATTTGTTTGATTACAGGGTGCTGTCCCAGGCTCCATTGGGATTGTTGCCTTATATGTTCTATCTGCACCATATTACCTTTCTAAATTCCAAAAATATTCTGTAGCACATTTACTATCCAGATTGTCCACCCCATTTACTCAACAGTCTTGGCCTGAGTTCTTTTGGCTATTTGCATAAATCAGATCCACCTGCAGATAATGAATATTCATTGCATTGTGTGCTATAGACTCTGAAGATTTTTTTTTTAAGATTTTATTTTTAAGTAATCTCTACATCTATTGTGGGGTTCAAATTTACAACCCCAAGATCAAGAGTCACATACTCTACCCACTGAGCCAGGCTGGCACAGTCCTCGTGATTAAAATAAGGCTAAAACCTTCTTCAGTGACTACCTTGAAGTGACAGAACTTATTTGGATGGTAAGGTGTAATGTGTTTAGGGACAATAAAAGTCTCATTATTGTATACCTCCTTTGCACGTTTTTTGTTTTTTTTAATATGTATTTTTAAGTTTATTTATTTTTTTGAGAGGGGGAAAGGGGCCGAGAGAAAGGGAGAGAGAGAATCCCAAACAGGTTCCATGCTGTCAGTGCAGGATCATGACCTGAGCCGAAATCAAGAGTCAGCGCCCAACTGACTGAGCCACCCAGGCGCCCCCCTCCTTTTCACATGTTAAAAGTCAATGGTCATTGATCTCCTTGCATTAGTTCCCAAATCTGGAATTAGTTCCTTTGTTCTCTGGCCTTTATTCAAAACCAGAGTGAACTCTGCATGGTGGGAATTTGGGGCCTGGTAGAAGTGAAAGTGTGTGTGTGCGCGCGCGCACGCACACGCCGACACACGTGTACAAGTTTATTTTTTAAAACTTTTGGATTTACAGAAAAATTGAGAAGATAGTATAGAGAGTTCCCATATACCCCACATCCAGATTCTACTATCATTGCCTTATATCAGTTGCATTTGCTACTATTAATGAACCAGTATTCATACATTATTATTTAAAATTTTTGATGTTTTTATTTATTTTTGAGACAGAGAAAAAGCAGGAGCTGGGGAGGGGCAGAGAGAGACAGAGACAGGAACCAAAGCAGGCTTCACACTGACAGCAGAGAGCCTGACGTGGGGCTCAAACCCATGCATGAGCTGTGAGATGGTGACCTGAGCCACCCAGGTGCCTCCATATATTGTTATTAATAAAAGGTCTATGGTTTATTCAGATATTCTGAATTTTCAACTAATTTTTTTTCTATTCCAGGATCCCATCCATGAAACCATATTACATTTCGTTCTTATGTCTCCTTAGGCTTTTCTTGGCTGTTACAGGTTCTCTGTCTTTCCTTGTTTTTGATGACCTTGATAATTTTGAGGAGTACTAGTCAGGTATTTCGTAGTTTGCCCCTCTATTGGAATTTGTTTAATGCTCTTCTTGTGATTAGGTTAGTTTTATGGGTTTGGGGAGAGGAAAACCATAGACATAAAATGCCATTTTCATCGCATGACATCAAATATACATAGTATCAATGTGATTGATTACTGTTGATATTGACCTCTCCAGATCAGCCAAGGGAATGTGTGTGAGAGGGATACAGGATACTGCAGCAGCAGTAGCCTAGACTTTCCTTTTTGTGGATGCAATTTCTTCTTTTGCCCATAGCTCAGACCCATTTTGACCTTTTTCAAAAGTTTATTTACTTATTTTTGAGAGAGAGAGAGAGAGAGAGAGAGAGAGAGAGTGTGTGTGTGTGTATGAGATTGGGGTAGGGGCAGAGAGAGCGGGGAGAGAGAAAATCCCAAGCAGGCTCTGCACTGTCAGCACAGAGCCCGATGCGGGGCTCGAACTCATGAATTGTGAGATGACCTGAGCCGAAATCAAGAGTTGCACACTCAACCTACTGAGTCACCCAGGCATCCCGATCCATTTTGACTTTTAAAAAATACCTTGTTTGGGGATATATCTATATCTATATCTATATTTTGTTCTGAAAGCTTAAACCTTCCCGTGCAGTAACCTCCTTTCCAAATTTCCTCTCCACTCACTAGACTCCATCATTTCTAGTGTTCGTACCCACCACTATCAGATTCTCTAAAAAAAATAAGATGCTTCAATTTCTATCAACATTAACTGATTACCTGTTTATGTGCCAGGTACTTCTTCTAGGTACTCTTCACATTGTGTTAAATCATGTAATGGGAAGCAGCTTGATGCATAGAAAGAACTCAGTCTTTGGGTAAGACTTGGGTTGAAATTGCAGCCCAGCCCAAATAACTATGCAGTCTTGGGCAGGCTCTTTGACTTAGCTTTGGCTGCTTCAATGGAGATATTTGTCTTACAAGATGCTGTAAGGCATAAAAAACTTTCTCTTCATCTTCACATTCATTTGATTTCCAGCCACCATTGGCGCCTGGCTGCCTTAGTTTAAAGAGCAGTCGACTCTAGATCTCAGGGTCCAGTTCGAGCCCTATGTTGAGGGTAGAGATTACTAAAAACAACAACAACAACAACAACTGCAACAACAACTTAAAAAAAACCCTCAAAACCTTCTGCTTACATTTTATTTTATAAAGTTTATTTATTTATTGGGGCGCCTGGGTGGCTCAGTCGGTTGAGCGTCTGACTTTGGCTCAAGTTATGATCTCAGAGTTCATGGTTTTGAGCCCCACCTCAGGCTTTGCGCAGCATGGAGCCTGCTTTGGATTCTCTGTCTCCCTCTCTCTCTGCCCCTAACCCACTTGCACTCTCTCTCTCTCTCTCTCTCACACACACACACACAAATAAATAAACATTAAAACAGTTTTAATGTTTATTTATTTTTGGGGTGCCTGGGTGGCTCAGTCAGTTGGGTGTTGACTTCAGCTCAGGTCTTGAGCTCCTGGTTCATGGGTTTGAGCCCCGCGTCAGGCTCTGTGCTGACAGCTCATAGCCTGGAGCCTGCTTTGGATTCTGTGTCTCCCACTCTCTCTGTCCCACCCCCTACTTGTGTTCTCTCTCTCTCTCTCTCAGAAATAAAAAATAAACATTAAAAATTTTTAAATAAAAAATTTATTTTTATAATCTCTATTCCCAATGTGGAGCTGGAACTCACCACCCAGAGATAAGAGTCTCATGCTTTCCGGACTGAGCCAGCTAGGCACTCCCCGCACCCCATGCCTACCTTTTTGAATACTATTGTTTATTCCCATAAAACACTGACATAATTTTTGTGTGTGTGTGTGGTGACTTGTTTTAAATCATCTAGGACTTTGGAGGACACATTGTCTTACTTAAAAAAAAATTGTCCTGTCAGAACCCTACTTATAAAGATCTCAAGGGTAAGCTACCCATAACAAAAAGATCCTGTAAAAAGGAAAGAAAGATGGGGCGCCTAGGTGGCTCAGTCAGTTAAGCTTCCGACTTCGGCTCAGGTTATGATCTCTAGGGGTTCCTGGGTTCGAATTCTGAGTCAGGCTCTGTGCTGACAACTTGGAGCCTGGAGCCTGCTTCAGATTCTCTTGTCTTCCTCCCTCTCTGCCCCTCCTCCACTTGTGCTCGCTCTCTCTCTCTCTTTCTCTAAAGTAAATAAACATTTAAAAAATATTTTTAAAAAATGAAAGAGTACAGAAGGAACTTCTGACAATTTCGAGGGAAATATCAAATTTGGTATAGGCCTCGCCCATTCTGATTTTCTATTGGTTACGCTTACCATCAATTGCATCAGTTGTAAATAAAGTGGAGACGGAAGCATGTTGTTAAGGGGTGGGATCTTCCTGTCGCCATTCCTAAGGTTAGGGTCCGTCTTCTGATAGGCTGAGAACTGCTTTTCCCGCCCACTCGCGGCAGTTGCTAAGAGGCGGGATTATAGAGTCCATAAAGGACTGAGTGCTCGAGACTCCGCCCATCTGATTGGTTGGTAGGCGGCAGGTCTTGCAGTGGATAGGCTGCTGGTCCTGCCTGTTCCAGCCAGTTGCTGGGGAGAGGCACGTGAAGAGGAGGCGGCGTGAGGCGACCACGGCGGGAGGAATGAAAGTGGAGGTCTCACCGGCAGTTGGTGCCGGGCCGGGGGGCTGGAGGGCTGGAGGCAATGGGGGCGGTGGGGCAGTACGGCTGCTCCTGGTCCTCTCCGGCTGCTTGGCCTGCGGCTCAGGTACCCCCGGGGCAGTAGCTGCCGTGGGGGCGGGTGCAGAGGGGATTATATTTAGAAAAGTGGGGAGTGGCCCCGGGGTGCGGACCGTTATTCTGCAGTGGGGTGCGAGCGTGGTGCGGTGGAAGCAGCTTAGTCTGCAGTGAGGGGTTAGGGTCTTGGGGAGGCCTGGGAGAGCTACCCAGAGTGGGGAGGAACCTGGAGCCTTTTGTCAGACAGGAAGGGAGGCCTGGACTGGGTGAGGAGCCGTCTCGGGGGCTGCGTTGCGCTGAACAGGCCTCGATTTTCCTGATTAAAACTAAGGGGACCCAAGTACTATTCCTGGCAGGCCGAGCTGCCACCGGAGGGGGGCATCCCCTTCATTCAGCAAATTAGCAACACATTCTGATCGTATGCTCTGTCAAGACTCAGGGCACGGTAGCTGAACGGATAATTTTAATTTACTGAAATGGAGTGATTTCTGTCTAATGTCTTCTTACGTCCTTGTAAGATCTGGCCCCTACCTGGCGCCGTTAAATTTCGCGTTTCCAAAAAGTAAAAGATACAAATACCATTCACCATCAGATAGGTGTCTCTTGGAAATTTATTCACTTTTGAAGCAAACACTGATATCTGCCTATTGCTGGATAATTGGCTTTGGACTCAGACTGTTTCCCTTTTCCGCTCTAATTCATAAAAATTCGGAATTTTCTAAAAAACCTCCTTCTACTCTCTTATCAAATGCACAACAGAAAAATAAGCGAGGTTTCCAAGTTCCCCTGGAGAGAGTTGAAACTGACGGTTAAGGATAATCATATCTTGTAAACACATTATGCTCTCACCTCTCCCTTCCTTTGCTGCCTATCTGACACTGTCACTTACAATTATCCTTAGCTGCAGCTTTAAGGGTGTCTCAGGTTACGTGGATGTAGTTCCAAATTGTAACGTCCTCCTGAACCGTTTTTTTTGGGGGGGCGGGGGAGGTATCCGGGAAGGTATTTTTCCAGAGCAGGGGCCCAGAGTAACATTTGAAGGGCTACTTACTATTATTTTTTTAAGTTTTAAGAGTGTAGAGGATTTTTTAAAATGTTTATTTACTTGTGAGAAAGAGTGAGTGGGAGAGGGGGATTTGACAGGGCTCTGTGCCGACCCCTCATGAGCTGTGAGATCGTGACTTGAGCCCAAGTCTGACGCTCAACCGACTGAGCCACCCAGGTGCTCTGAAGGGCTACCTATGATCTGAATGAACTTGGGTCAGATGGTTAACCTCTAAAATGGGGTTATGGATTGTGACTACAAAAGAGAAAATATATGCAAAAATGTTTCTACCTAGTCAGCACTCAAAGAGCAGACACTTTTTCTTTAATGAGAAGAACAGGGGATTCTTAGCTTGGAGAAAGGTGAATTTGGGATGATACTCTATGTGGCCTGGTAGATCATGTGGGTGGCAGCTACAAAGAGACAATCATGTTATAGACAAGAATTTTCTAAAAGCCAGAGGCACCTAAAGATAAAATACAATACTTGAAAAGGTAGGAAGTTTTTTCTCATTGGAAGTGTTTGATTATAAAAATAATGTGAGTTTATTTTAGACTGTTTGGCAAGAACAATTAAGTATAAAGTAGAAAAAACCCTCACTGTGTATTCCATTCAGAGGCAGTCCATTTTAGCACACTTTCTCCTGGTCTTTTTCCACATGTTTTTAATAAAATTTTGGGGGCACCTGGCTGGCTTAGTTGGTAGAGCATGCGACTCTTGATCTCAGGGTTGTGAGTTTGAACCCCACTTTGGGTGTAGAGATCACTTAAAATCTTTTTTTTAATTATTTTTTAATTAATTTTTTAAAATTTACATGCAAGTTAGTTAGCATATAGTCTGACAATGATTTCAAGAGTCGATTCCTTAATGCTCCTTACTCATTTAGCCCATTCCCCTCCCACAACCCCTCCAGTAACCCTCTGTTTGTTCTCCATATTTAAGAGTCTCTTGTTTTTGTCCCCCTCCTTTTTTTTATATTACTTTTGCTTCCCTTCCGTTATGTTCATCTGTTTTGTATCAAAGTCCTCATAGGCGTGAAGTCATATGATATTTGTCTTTCTCTGACTGACTAATTTGGCTTAGCATGATACCCTCTAGTTCCATCCACATAGTTGAAAATGGTAAGATTTCATTCTTTTTGATTGCTAATACTCCATTGTGTGTGTGTGTGTGTGTGTGTGTGTGTGTGTGTGTACACCATATCTTCTTTATCCATTCAGTCGTCGATGGACATCTGGGCTCTTTCCATACTTTAGCTATTGTTGATAGTGGTGCTATAAACATTGGGGTATTTGAAACAGCATACCTGTATCCCTTGGATAAATACCTAGTAGTGCAATTGCTGGGTCTTAGGGTACTTAAAATCTTTAAAAAGGTTTTTTTGAATTGATAATATATTCATACGCCTGTCAGCAATCCAGTTCTGTTCCCTAGAGCCCACCAGTTATTACTAGAGATAGTTTTCTTAATTGTTTTGTAGCATAAACATTTTTTATATCATTTAAAATTCTTCATAATTGTTATTTTTATTTGTATTCTCTTCTTTGGAAAGACCACTTAATGTTTCTGAACTAAACATTTGGTTGGGTATTTGTGGTATTTCTAGTTTTTCATTGTTGTAGATAACTTTGTGAACATTTTTGCGTATAAATTTTTTACTGATTATATTTTTAGGATAGATTCTCAGATTTATTAGGTCAAAAGCTAAAACACATTTAAGACCCTTGAAACATCTTATGCTGAAATATTTTCCCGAAAAGGTGTTCTGGTTTACAACACTATCAGCACTATTTGCTTGTGATCCATATGCTTGCCAGCTTTGGATATTCTAGACTGTAACATCTTTGCTAATTTGATAGATCAAAAATAGTGTCGGGGAACCTGGGTGACTCAGTCGGTTGAGCATCGGGTTTAGTGTCCTCTCTTGATTTTGGCTGAGGTCTTGGTCTCACAGTTCCTGAGATCAAGCCCTGTATCAGGCTCTGCACTGGCACACTTAGGATTCTCTTTCCCTTTCTCTCGGCCCCTCCCCCCTTCAAAATAAGTAAATAAGCATTAAAAAAAAAAAAGTAGTCATGTCCCAGAAAGAGACAAAATATTTAAAAAAATGTAGTGTATTAATTTACTTTGCATTTCTTTTTTTTTTTTTTTAAGTTTATTTATTTATTTTGTGAGAGAGAGAGAGAGCATTTGTGCGAGGGCCAGAGAGAGAGAATCCCAAGCAGGCTCTGTACCGTCAATGGGGTGCCCCATGCAGGACTTGAACCCAGGAACCAAGAGACCATGACCTGAGCTGAAATCAAGAATCAGACACTTTAGGGGCCCCTGGGTGGCTCAGTGGGTTAAGCGGCCGACTTCAGCTCAGGTCATGATCTTGCAGTTCGTGAGTTCAAGCCCTGTGTTGGACTCTGTGCTCACAGCTCAGAGCCTGGAGCCTGCTTTGGATTCTGTGTCTCCCTCTCTCTCTGCCCCTCCCCTGCTCTTGCTCTGTCTCTCTGTCTTTCAAAAATAAATAAATGTTAAAAAAAAAAAACAGAATCAGACACTTTACTGAGCCACCCACGCGCCCCAAGGATATGTATATTTTTATAATATATTTATTTATTGAAAATTTTTCTTTAATTTGTTTACCATCTTTTACTTTTTTTTATTGAAGTATAGTTGTTATGCAGTGTTATATTAGTTTCAAGTATACAACATAGAGGGGAACCTGGGTGACTCGGTTAAACGTCTGACTCTTGATTTTGGCTCAGATCATGATCGCATGGTTCATGAGTTCGAGCAGTGCATCCGACTCTGTGGTGACAGTGTGGAGCCTGCTTGGAATTTCTCCCTCTCTCCCTGCCCCTTCACAGCTTGCTCTCTCTCAAAAAAATACATGAATAAACATTTAAAAAAATACAACATAGTGATTTGACAAATCTGTACATTACACAGTGTTCACCACAATAAGTTTAGATCTCTTTTACCTTTTTAAATAGATTTGTATTTTTATGTAGTCACTTGATATTATTCTTATTTCCATAGCTTTTATGTTTAAAGAGCCCTCCAAAATTGAATTTATATCATTTTTTGGCATACTTTAATTTTTTTATTTTACTTTTTAATCTATAATTAATGTTAGGATTTGGTATATGGTGAGATGAGGCTCTAGATAGATTTTTTTTTTCCAAATAACCAGTTGTCCCAGCATCCCATTGAATGATTCTTTGCTAAGTACACTGTTTAAGATGCTTGTTTTTAAGACGGCTTTTAAGTATAAACTAAGTTATCTCTTGAAAGAAATAAACAGAGGCTATTTAAGAAATTATTTTTCATGACTTTTTAGGGTCTATTCCAGTCCTCACATATTATGAATAATTTTCATTGATTCTGCCTGTGGATGTTAAGTGATCAGTGCTGTTGATTAAAGTTTGTAATGATTGTAAGCAAGTATGAAGTTATTCACTTTTGAATAGCTGCTTTATGGGTAAATGCAATAAGCAAGTTATGATTCACTACATTCCATGAAGGCATTTGCCAAAATCTTTGGGCTCAAAGGCATTTTCTTGAATGTTTTATTCATTCTACTTTCTAACATGCTGGCCAACTCACTTTGGCGGGGAGAGGGAGGGAGGTGGTGTATATCCTTTTGTTACAGGAAGCACAAAATTTTCAATGAGCATTTTGACAACTTATATATGTTTAAGGTCATTTGGTTTAGTTCTGTGTTGTTAACAATTTAAGCTACAGCTGGAGTGGTGATTGTTCCACAAATTTTCCTTTTTGGCTGAATTGGTGTAGCTCGCCTCTCAACGAGTTTCCAAAGATGTGGCTGGCCAAGGTGCTGATTTCCATAGGCGGTTGCTATTAAAGACCTTTATTTATTTACTTATTTGTTTATTTATTTACTTACTTAAAATTCTTTCCCTTGAATGTTATGTAACTTGGGAAAAGGAAGAACAAGATTTTATTTTATTTATTTATTTTGTTTATTTATTTTTGAGACAGATAAAGACAAAGCATGATCAGGGGAGGGACAGAGAGAGGGAAATACAGAATCTGAAGCAGGCTCCAGGCTCTGAGCTGTCAGCACAGAACTCAACGCGGGGCTTGAACTCACAAACCCACGAGATCATGACCTGAGCTGAGTCGGACACTTAGCCGACTGAGCCACCCAGCCGCCCCAGAACTAGATTTTAAAAGATATTGCTGGATATAAAATTTTATTTCTTTAGGAAAATGGCATCAGAGAATTTTAAAATTAGTTTCAAAACAATAATGCCTTTTCTTGGCATTAAGTTTTTCAAATGCCCTGGGCTATTGACATTATATTTATCTTACTATCTTCTTGAAAATAATAGTGGGGTTAAAAAGGTATAGTGTTCTATTACTTGGTCCTGTGGGAGAGAAGGGGTTAACAAGTGTGACTCTAGTTTTTGTTTTTTTATTGGGTAGGTACATATTTCTACTTCAGGCTTTGTACATAGACTGGATATTCTTTTAAGGAAGTGATAGGTTCTTGTTCAACATTTTTTTTAAAGTGCTGCCCAATGTTTTTGCATACCTCCATGAGTTTCTCAATACAGTAGTTTTAGTATTCACATAACCTTACTCACTTATACTCTCCAGGAGAAAATAAACTTTTTTTTTTTTAAGTTTCATTTATTTATGTAATCTCTACACCCAACATGGGGCTCAAACTCACAACCTTGAGATCAAGAGTTGCATGTTCTACTGACTGAGCCAGCCAGACCCTCCAAGAAAATAAACTCTTGAACCATATTTGTGAGTGGATATTCTTTCAGTACATATATGTACTCGCTAGTGAGACAAATTTCAATGGGATTTTGAAAAAGTTTCACTTTATGAAAGATAGGCTAGGAGGAAATCTCAGTTACTACTGGCTTAAACCGTAGTGAGAAACTGATAAGTGGGGGTCCCGGGCGTGCTACCCCAAAACAAAGCGTCTTGGCATATTACATATTTTAAGCTGAGGAAGTTTAAGAAAACAACAGGAGCAGGAAGGTCTCTTTGACTCCCCCTCCTTATCCTTCTCTGAAACAGACCATAAAATGTAGTGAGAGGTGCCCTCCCTCCCTCCCTGTACCTTGAGGAATTTAAGACAAAGGGACATTGAGAGGAATCTAAGCAAACAGGCCTTGCTCTGTTTTCCCCCCAGTTTACTACAATTGCCACATACTGTCTACCCTATCATATTCCTTCATAGCTGTCCACTCTTTATCAAACAGAGCATAAAAGTACATAGGTCTAACTGTTCCTTTGGGTCTCCATTTCCTTATGAAGGCTTTCGCGTCACGTTAAACTTTTATTAAATGTGTATGCTTTTCTGTTATTAATCTGTCTTTGTCAGTTTAAAATTTCAGACCCAGCCAGGGACCCTAAGAGGATCAAGGAAACCTTTTTCTTCCTTTACAATATTAAGATTGAATTTTTAAGAAAATTGAGATGTAATTCATGTATAATAAAATTCACCCTTTCAGTGGTTTTTAGTATATTCACAAGGTTGTGCATCCATCATCATTGACTGATTCCAGAATATTTTCATCACTCCAAAATGAAACCCCATATGTTTTAGCAGTCACTCCCCATTCACTTCTGCTCCTGGCAACCACTAACATCTACTTTCTTTCTCTGTGGATTTGCCTATTCTGGACATTGCATTTAAGTGGAATCACTCGATATATGGTCTTTTTGGTCTGGCGTCTTTCCTTCAGAATGATGTTTTCAAGGTTCATCCGTCTTGTAATATGTATTAGTACTCCTTTTATGGTTGAATAATATTCCACTGTATAGGTGGATCTATCACATTTTGTTTTATCCATCAGTTCATAAGTTGATGGACATTTGTCTTGTTTCCACTTTTTAGTTATTTATGGATATTGCTGCTATGAACATTCATGTATGAGTTTTTGAGTGAACATATGTTTTCAGTTTTCTTGGGTATATACATAGGAGTGGAGCTGCGGGATCATACAGTAACTCTATGTTTAACTTTTAGAGAAACTGCCAAACTGTTTTCCAAAGAGGATGCAGCATTTTACATTCTCAGTGGCAATGTTTGAATATTCTAGTTTCTCACATCCTGGCCAACCCTCGCTATTGTCCTCTTTTTGATTTTAGCCTTCCAAGTGAGTGTAAAGTGCTCTTTCATTGTGGTTTCGATTTGTATTTCCCACCCGATGACTAATGATGTTGAGTGTCTTTTCATATGCTTATTGACCATTTGTATATCTTCTCTGGAGAAATGTCTACTCAGATCTTTTGCCCATTTTTACAGTTGGGTTATTTCTTTTTTTATTGTTGAGTTGTAGTTCTTTATATATTATGGATCATAGACCTTTATCAGATATATGATTTGCATATATTTTCTCCCGTTAATCTGTTCACTGTCTTGATAAGGTCCTTTGAAACACAGAAGTTTTAAATTTTTATGCACACTGATTCATCTGTTTTTTCTTTGGTTGCTTATGCTTTCATGTCATATCTAAGATACCATTGCCTAGCATGGTCATGAAGATCCACCCCTGTGTTTTCATGTTAGAGTTTTGTAGTTTTTGCTCTTATGTTTAGGTTTAAGATGAAATTTTACTTCAAAATTGGTCTTAGCTTCACCCTAAAACCATTTTGGACTGGCAGGCATCATTGCGTTTTCTGTGTGTATAACTTTGCTTTCTTAAGGTTTTGTTTTGTTTTTTAGTTTATTTAAATCTATCGATCTTTATACCTAGACCAGAGTGATAACTGCATTTCCACTTAGAGTAGCACTTAATAAGTTGGTAAGTACAATATAGAACTCAAGGAAAAAGTTATATAACTGTTTTGTGGTAAAGAAGGTAGCTCGTACAAACCTGGGTGGGAAGGTATGAGAAAGTGGTCACTTGTAAGCCTTGAGATTGAATATAAACTTCTGAATGGAGAATCTTCTGTCTTGGCAAAATGAAAGGGACTGCATATGTTAATTGACTGCTCTTAAAACTTGAAACAAGGGGCGCCTGGGTGGCTCAGTCGGTTAAGCATCCGACTTTGGCTCAGGTCATTATCTCACAGTTGTGGGTTCGAGCCCCACACCAGTCTCTGTGCTGACAGCTCAGAGCCTGGAATCTGCTTCAGATTCTGTGTCTCCCTCTCTCTCTGCCCCTCCCCGCTAGCAGTCTGCCTCTCTCTCAAAAATAAATAAACATTAAAACAAATAAAAAAAAACCTTGAAACAAAACAGCTAGAAAAAAAAATGATTTTGCGATCTTTTAGCATCTTCTTAAAGTACCATATATACAAAAACATTGCCAAGTCTGTTCATCCTATTCAGGAGAAAGATAGAGAAAATAGATAGATGGGGTTACTTTAGCTCTGCCTTTATAAGGGAAGCAGGACCTGGGTGTGAATGTCAGTTAAGCTATTCACTAGCTGTATGACTTTGGGCAAATTACTTAATCCTTCTAAGCATCAGTTTTTTTTAATTTGTGAAACAACAATCATGAGAGTGCCTGCCTCATAGCATTGTTGGAGAGTTAAATGAAAGACAACATACTGTCTTAATAAACACTTAATAGTAGCTTCTATTATTGCTTATTCTGGGTTAGTTGCTATTTATAACATTTAAATGATTAAATTTAATGGCAAAAGACTGCCTTGTTTCTTCTCGTTTCAGTTTTCTTTTTTTAAATGTTTATTTATTTTTGAGAGACAGAGAGAGAGAGAGAGAGAGAGCACGCAAGTGGGGAGAGGGGCAGAGAGAGAGGGAGACACAGAATCCAAAGCAGGCTCCAGGCTCAGAGCCCTGTGTGGGGCTCCAACCCATGAACTGTGAGATCATGACCTGAGCCGAAGTCAGCCACCCACCCGATTGAGCCACCCAGGCACCCCTCTTGTTTCGGTTTTCTTGCTTCTCAGTCACTACATTTTAACTTTAACTTTAAGAAAGTGGTCCATTTCAATGGTATTGTAATAGCATCATAGGGTAACAGGTGGTAGCTACACTTGTGGTGAGCATAGCCTAAGGGATAGGCTCCTGGAATCACTGTTGTACATTTGATACTAATGTAACATTGTATGTCAACTATACTTCAATTAAAAAAAAATGTGGTTGGTTTAATTCTTTTTATGTAATGGGTTGTAGTTATTAGCTTGCTCTGTTATCTTAATACTTATTTTCTTTCTTTGCATAAAGTTGGAATTGACATAAACGTGGTCATGCTTCAGGAATCCCAAGTTTATAATATGAGTGACAGGCAACAGTTCTGTTATAAAAATGTGCTTATCCCAAAGTGGCATGATGTGTGGACACGGATACAGGTAATAATTTGGAGGTCCCTGGCTGGGGCAGCTTCTGTGAATATCTGTCTGTGATTAGTGAGTGCTTTGACACATTTTCCCCCTTCACACACAATGGGAAAAAAAAAGTATTGTCAACAACCTTGTTAGGGCTCAGATTATCCTGAATTGTGTTTTCATCAGTACGCATTTATGCTTACTTTGTGTTCCTCTCTGTCTCTGTTCCCTTAAGTAACTTATAATACTTGACCCTGAGGTAACCTACCTTCCTCTTTTTCCCAAAGAAGCTTCCTTCTCTTCCTCCCTCTCCTTCTACATACACATACACGCACACATACGCACACACACGCACCCTCTTCTTTCTTTTAAAGGCCTTATGCCTTCTTTAGCCTGGAAACTGTCAGGATGTAAACTCTTTTGCTTTGCCGTTCCTATTCTATTTTGATTCTACACGAAATATTTCATAACCCCCCTGCCCGAAGTTTCCCTTTGATAGGATGACTTTCATTTCATTTATTTCATAACACTATTAAGCCACCTGGCAAGCAAGAATGTCTGGCCATAATAATGATTGAGCAAAATTAGTCCTTTTGGAAATGCTGCTGCGGCTATAAGCATAGTTACTGATAAGGACATTGTTGTTCATATCATAAACATAAGGGTGGGCCTGTGGGGTTTTTTAATTTTCTTTTTTTTTATTGTCTGATATAAAGATCATATTCCATCTGAGACACATTATAACCAACATTTACCCATAATCAGTGATTTGTGACGGAGGGTTGAACTTCTCAGCCTGTCATTATGGGAAGCACTTTCAGTTTTTCTGGGGCGGTTTCTGCCTGGCAGTTTTCTTTTTTTCTTTTTCTTTCTTTCTTTCTTTCTTTTTTTTTTTTTTTGCCTGGCAGTTTTCCTAATATTCTGGATCCTTATTTTGTATGCTCTCTCATAAATAGCTCTAGTGCTAACTCTTTCAGCTTGGAAGTCCCCCCCCCACCCACACCCCCGTGTTGTTCGGGCTTAATAGTAGATTCAGCTCATGCTAACAACAAGACATCCTAACAGCTGCCTCTCTGTACCATGTACAATGTTATTTGCCCAAT
This sequence comes from Cryptoprocta ferox, assembly GCA_028646485.1. Taxonomy (NCBI): domain Eukaryota; kingdom Metazoa; phylum Chordata; class Mammalia; order Carnivora; family Eupleridae; genus Cryptoprocta; species Cryptoprocta ferox. Next base: position 55,411,380 of record CM053571.1, read on the forward strand.
TATGTTTTAGCCGCTGCATCTCTAAATTTCTTATAAGCCTTGTGGAAAACTGGCACTGTTACTGATATTGACTATAGAGTTATTTACTCAAAGGTTTTTCTTAATTGTATTCATGAAAATTTAAGATTTCTGCTTCTTTCTCATTCTGATTTTACTTGTATTACAGATCCGGGTAAATAGTTCCAAATTGGTACGTGTCACCCAGGTGGAGAACGAAGAGAAACTGAAGGAGTTAGAGCAGTTTAGTATCTGGAACTTTTTTTCCTCCTTCTTAAAAGAGAAATTGAACGATACCTATGTTAACGTGGGTCTATACAGCACAAAAACCTGCCTCAAAGTTGAGATTATAGAGGAAGACACCAAGTACAGTGTCATTGTGACTCGGAGTAAGTCTTACCTCTGTTTTTCTGTGGATTTTATAATGAAATGGGACTGAGCTTTGCAGATTGTAACTAGTGAGACAGAGAAGTCAGCCCAACACAATTAACTCCCATTTGGTTCTGATTATAACCTGAGCATACCCCTGCTCCAGACAGTTGAGAGAGACCCTCTCCCACATAAAACCCTTTAGGCCTAGGATAGAGATTTCACCTTAGGTCATTCTGAATATCTCCTTACCTAGATTTGCGAAGACTTGTGTTCCTAATACTCCCAGTGGCCCTGAGCTGATCTGCTTAGTGTTCTTCAGAGTAAGACAGGTCTATTCCTGCCCTCTGGGCACTTCTAGACAGATGTCCTGAAATGTATAGGCCTACATTTGAAGACATGAATGGTTAAATAATAAAAACTGAAGAAAGGTAGAACTGAATATTAATGCTTGACAAGTAAAAAGAAGATTTATGGCACCATAGGTAACTTTGAAGCTCACTACAGTTTATTTAAGGCTTATTCAATGGAACTGGAAAAGTTTTCCCTTTTCTGAACGTGTCTAAGAAAGTTTCACAAAGGACTGGAATCGGTATCCTGTTTTATTTTCTGACTTTTGGTCTCTCTTTCGTTACTACCCAGGGTCTTGGGATGTTGTGAATAGCAGAAACATTCCTGGGTTTTGCTACAAAGTCCTAGGGTTCCACGGATGTTTTTTTGGTTGTGTATAGGATTTGCATTTTTAAGGGGGAGGGGGTCTGGGGGGGTGTTCCCCCCAATCAGTTACACATACTGATTCTTCTTGTTCCTGTTCTCTCTGTGGACCTCCCGTAGACTCAGAGCCCTTGAATGCTGTGGGAGTGTATGGTATGCCTCTGAGGGGCCTCTGCTTGGGCCCCCTCGTCCTGGATGAGATGTTTGAGTGTAGCCTTTTCCAACACAGTGCTTGTGTAGCAGAGGGAAGTAGGTGGTGTTGGGCAAGAAAAGCAGCCAGTTAGAGAACAACAGAGGGCCTGGACCCAAAGTTCTAGGCCACTCTGCTCAATCCAAACCGTGAGTGATTGAAGGCATGAAAACCAGAGTGGTGGAGACCCCTTGTGGGCGACGGCGTGAAGCGCTGATGGCGTTATGCCTGGCTGCATCCAAAGCAAAGCTTAGTTTCTTTTAGCCTTAGCATAGGTAGCCAAAACAAAAATAAGATCTCCAGAAAAGTACAGGTTAGAGAGAGACCTAATTATATTTTCTATTTGGAAGGGTTCCCAGGCTGTGTGTGGAATTTACAATGCTGTTTAGGTGGGTTGTTTGCATTTACAGCGGTTGGGGTGCTGGCTGATTTACCCCTGCCCCCCCCAGCTGAAAATCTTCATATAACTTTTGACCCCCCAAAACTTAATTACTAATGGCCTACTGTTGACCGAAAGACTTACTGATAACTTAAACGGTTGATTAACACATATTTTGTATGCTGTATGTATTATATACTGTGTTCTTACTATAAAGTAAGCTAGTGAAAAGAAAATGTTATTAAGAAAATCATAGGAAGAGAAAATACATTTATAGTACTGTGATGTATTGTCAGAAAAAGTCTGCCTATAAGTGGAACCGGGCAATTCAAACCCATGTGTTCAAGGGTCACCTATGTTTTATTAGCCGACCAATAATGCCAACATTGCCTTTTATTCTATAAAGCTTTAAACTGTTCGTTTCCCCTATTAAACAGAAGTCTTTATTTATTTCAGGATTTGACCCCAAACTCTTCTTCATTTTTCTCCTTGGACTTGTGCTATTTTTTTGTGGAGATTTGTTGAGCAGGTAGGTTCCCAGGCTAGAGTGCAGAATGACAAGGCTTAGACCCACCCTGCTTGGCTTTTATCATGAAGACTTTAGGTGCTGCTCTTTTCTCTTCCATGAGATTTATGGCTAGGCCATTGCCTGCTTGGAAAATATTTTTTAATACTTAAGTAGGTGTTAGGATTTTGCTATATTCTTACATTGAATAAGATTGGCAAGAATGAAATGCTCACATTAGGTTGAGCCATCATGTCTTGGGATTTAGTCAATATATCACCACCCTTTCCACTGTTGGAAATAATGTGTTAAGTCCCCACTTTTACAGGGCCATGAGTTTGTTGGTGAGTTTCATGCCATTCAGAGGTAAAAGAACAAACACCAACCACTTATTCATTTCCTGCCTTTAGGAACCTACTAGCTAAGCTAGGTAAAACTGACATGTACAAATATGAAGAAAACATACAGATAACTAAACAAACATTGAACAAGGGTAGAATCAACATTAACTTTGTATACAAGTAAAAAGAATATTTATGGAATAATGAATGAAAGCTTAACAATTGGAGTTGGAAGTCAGGCTGGAGTGAGATTGGTAGAAGTTGTTCCTTATTTTGGGGGTCCTGAGAGAAACTCACCGTGGGGGTGGGAGGAAAGTCTGCTACAAAGAGCCTGGATAGGAGCAACAGCTCTCTCTATTCCAGGTCCTGTGTCTGGTTATCTTTCTGGGTAATCAGTTCAATTCCGGTTTCCGGTCTCCACTAGGACAGTATCCTTGTACCTTCCTTTTCCCCAGTGAAGCTGTGGAGTTCTTCTGAAGAAAGGCTCTTTAAAAATTGGGGTGGGAGAGATGCTGTGATGGGAGTGCATGACTAAGCAGAGGCTTATTGTTGGGATGCATTTGAGGGGTCTCACTGATTCCAGTCCTCATCATCTGGCAGCAGTTACATTGCACCAAGTCCCGTCAGTGTTGACACCTCAAGTTTTAAACAAATACCTGCTCTAATCTTAGACTTTTTTTCTGTCTTTTGACTGGGATAGTTCTAGTTCGAATGATGCCATGTATGAGGAATACACACATAGTCATGAAATAATGTTTCTCTCTGCAGAAGCCAAATCTTCTACTATTCCACGGGGATGAGTGTGGGAATTGCGGCCTCTCTGCTAATCATCATTTTCATACTGTCCAAGTTTATGCCCAAGGTAAGTAGCGGAATCCTCAAATGCAGTCAGGACAAGCTTGGATAGTTAGTTGAGGGACTATTTTGTTGGATAATCTTATAGCACTGAAAATTTGCATTGGTGGCTGATAAGTCAGTGCCCTACTTTTTCCTTGATTCAGAAAGGTACTTTCCATGATGAAACTTGGAGCCTGATTACATACATACAAACTCCCCTTTTATTTAAAATCCTGTGCACAGTGGGGAATTAAAGTCTCCTTCCTGTTTGCTAATCACATAGCCAGGCTTTTAAGTTACTCAGCACCTCATTTTTGCAGTGTCCTTTGCAGACTATACCATTTTAAATATAAAGGATGTCTTTTTAAGAGATGTGGTTTTTGTGTATTTTAGTAGGTTGAATTTTTTTTAAAATCATAGTTCCATTTTGCTTCTTTTATGTTTGGAAAGCCTGTTGTAACTTTTTGTTTTCACTTCTACTCTGTTTTAGAAAAGTCCCATTTATGTCATCCTGGTGGGAGGCTGGTCCTTTTCTCTGTACCTCATTCAGCTAGTTTTAAAAAATTTACAAGAGATCTGGAGGTGTTACTGGCAGTATCTTTTAAGTAAGTGTTGTCAGTTTTGCTTTCCTTTTTATATGTTTATGGGTTGTTTTAGTTCATTTGATCATGAAAAGGTGTTGCCTGCTTACAGGAGCTAATAGTTCATGCCATTTTATTAATTTTTAAGAATCATAGTTCTCTATTTCTAACTGTGTTCGGTTGTCACATTAAGTGAAAATGGTGTTGCCAGGGAGAAGACTTTAATTGGTTGGCATTTATAAGTACACCTCTCTTTACACAATAGGCATTTTCCTGAGAATGACTGTATTAATTGACTATATTAATAGAATTGTATTTATTTGAAAAAAACTTTTTTTAATGTTTGTTTTTGAGAGAGAGACAGTGCATGAGCAGGGGAGGGGCAGAGAGAGGGGGAGACACAGAATCTGAAACAGGCTCCAGGCTCCGAGCTGTCAGCACAGAGCGAGATGCGGGGCTTAAACTCATGGACTGTGAGATTATGACCCGAGCCGAAGTCAGACACTTAACTGACTGAGCCACCAGGTGCCCCTAGGCTTTTTTTAAACAGACTGTTCTAGCGTTGTTCAGCATGTAGCTTTAATCTTCCATTTGAACGAAATAAACTTGGGAGCAACAGAAAGGGTAGAAATGTAAAGAGATAAATATATTTGAGTAATGAAAAAAGTGTGAACAATTGAGTAAAGATCTTGTCCGTTTTCCTAATTCAATAGGTGTTATATAGTGAATGCATTGTTGCTCCCCGCACAAATTATCTTTACCAGTTATAGATGAAAAAGAATGTTTTCTGATAACTCTTCTCATAGGCTATGTCCTCACAGTTGGATTCATGAGTTTTGCCGTCTGTTACAAGTATGGGCCCTTGGAGAATGAACGAAGTATCAACCTGCTGACCTGGACCTTGCAGTTAATGGGCCTGTTTTTCATGTATTCCGGTATCCAGATACCACACATTGCCCTTGCCACTGTCATCATTGCACTGTGTACTAAGAACCTGGAGTACCCTATTCAGTGGCTGTACATCACCTACAGGTGACTGAAAGGCAATATAACTTTGTAATGAAACATGCAATATGGGATGCAGTTGCAGCAAAAGGGTACAGAGGTGTTGACCTGGGAACCTCTTTGTTAATGGAAATTTATTGTATTATGCTTCTGCTTTTGTTCCTTCCAATTCTTTCTTTTTAGACTCTCTATAGGCATTTTTAAAATTTTATTCTAGCCATTTTATATAAAATAAAAGCATCCAGTCAAATGTCATGTGTCCCTGTGACCACTAGGTGGTGCAGAGTGTATCACTTTTACACCACATGCCTCGGGTCACCCGGTTTCAGATTATTTCACATTGGCTCTCAGACTGCTCTGCGAGTTCTAGTCCTCAGATGTATTTCAAAGCATGTTATCATCTTGCATAGTGAACGTGGAATGGTCCTAAGTTCTGCGGTTATCAGTGGTTGTTATATTAGGTAGTCAGTGTGATGCCTTCAGTTTGGGGAATCCAAGTTAATGGACCATGAGGCTATACCATCATTTTCTTGTCATTTTTCCACTTACTGGAAAATAAATCTTTTGTCTATCATTTATTGGAAAATAAGTGAATAAGTTAATTTATCCACATTAGTGAATAATATGGATGATTCTGGCTTGCCATTCCTAGTCTAACATGTCAGGAGGATATTTATAAGTCAAGGTGTCTATAGAAGAAAGGTGGGAATGCTGACTCGTAATGCCCAGGCTCTCCGCTGTATACTTGGCTCACTGAAGGAAGCTAGAGGGCAGGCTGGATAAAAATTACTGATTACTGATTCATGATGTTATTTTGGTGAGCACAGAAAGATGTGTAAGGCAACAGAAAAGACTGTCCCCCCTCGTCTCCTGACAGAAGAAGAATATCGGATACAAGGAGAGGTGGAGACCCGAAAGGCTTTAGAGGAGCTTCGAGAATATTGTAACAGTCCAGACTGCTCTGCTTGGAAGACTGTTTCTCGAATCCAGTCTCCAAAGAGGTAAACCCTTGGCCAGCTGTGCTAAGCATCTATCAGGGTAATTGTGACCTTGAGTTTTAACAGAGATCATACTTCTAGATAATCATTTTGTATGGGTGGCTTTGTTTTCCTGTTCACCTGGGAGTAGTTGACAGAAAGGTATGTGTATCATCATATGTTAAGCAGTAGCCTGTTTTCTGTTTCTTTAAGGAACTATCTACTCTAGATTTGATTGTAGCACTGAGATGAGAAGACTCCAGGACCATATTAAGTTTCCCCTGTGATAGTTTTGCATTGCTCTCTGAGTCTGAATTTTTTTTTGTGGGGGGGCGAGGGGTCCTTTTTATTTGGGAGCATCTGTACCCATAAGCATGTGAAGCTTCAGTTTGGAGTCCTGATGGCATAAAGTTCATAGAGCCATAAACATGAATAAATGTGTAATGCCCCTTAATCTTCTCTTATGAGGATTACAGGTGACTAAAGGAACCTTAGCACTTTCCTAACTAAAAAAAAAAAAAAAAGTTTAGGCTAGTGCTTCTTAAGCAGGATGGCATTTCAGGGGATGTTAATGATCCCAGCTTTCCTTTTCTCCTTATTTCTTGCTTTAGTCCACTTGCCTGCCAGAATAAGGCTAGACCTAATATAATTTGAGTTGTGAGTATATCAGATGTTTCAATTTGTTCTTATTTTGAAAGGAAACCAGAAAGGGCAGAAGGCAGGTTCTTAAAGAGTATTATCTTCTCTTTTCTAGATTTGCTGACTTCGTGGAAGGTTCTTCTCACCTCACACCAAATGAAGTTTCTGTCCATGAGCAGGAATATGGATTAGGGAGCATTATTGCCCAGGATGAACTCTATGAAGAAACATCCACTGAGGAGGAGGACTCAGATTCTCGGTACCCGACTATCACACAGCAGATCAACTCCTGACTTAGGTGGTGGTCAGTTATTTTTATGAGGACTGGAGTGGGACCTCGATGGTCCATATTGCATGTGTGTGCAGCTGCTTCTCAGCTCTTTGAAACAGGGTGAGATAGCGCAGAAATTCTCCCACTGAAATTAGAGGCCTGAGCAGGCCTCCCTCTGGCAATGGTCCTGGTAGTCTGTCTCTGTGGGATACCTGGGAGAGTGGATAAAGTATTGAATGCTTCTCAATGCTTCCCATTGGTTGTGGGCCCATTTTTATGTTTCAAAAACAAAAACAAACAAACAACTGGATGGCCACAGCCACCGTGGCATTCTAGCTCTTCTTAAAAGTTCATTTGGTGATGGCATGTCTGCCACCGTAGCTGGCACTCAAAAGTGAGAACCATTGTATGTGTGCAGAAATGCTTTCAGACCATAGGCTGCATCTTCCAGAGAGAACTCCACACATCTGAGCCTCCTTCACTTCTGCTTTTCTTTCAGTGACTTTAGAATAATCCTTGTTTTAGCTATTTTAAGAGGAAAATAGGTTTTATGTCTGTCTCATTTTTTTAAATGAATATATATTTTTAAATGTAACAGATTCATGTTCCAGAACCAGCAAGTGCTCCAGATTGACAAGCCCATAGGCCCCTCTGTTTATTAATATGGATTATCCATTAAAGCCCCAGAATTGTTGTGTTGAGCTTTGAATTAGTTCTCATGGTACTATATTCTAAGTCTTGCTGGCTTTTAGGAACATGCCTGTAAACTCTTCTGTAGGGGAGGTCTGTCAGGCTTTTTATTATATCCCAACTTTTAATTGTATCTTAAAAAGACCTTTGCGTTCTTTCCTTCCCATTCCTCCTTGCCCCCTTTGCCCTTTCAGGAAGTGTCCATTTCCTCAACTGTGAGGTATGCACAATTTAGAGTTTGTTTCATTTCTTACATTCTCTCGCCCTCGGTTTGTAGCATTATTCCTGCTAGTTGGGAGAAGTGATCATTTTTAGAGAATTTAAATGCTTTTTACAGGTTCTCCTTTTTTCCTGTGAGTGGGACACATATCTTTGAGTTGCTGTGGAATCAACAAACTTTCTTTTTTCCTTTCTCTTCCTTTGCCCATTCTGCCTATTCCTTTCAGCCTTTCCTTACCACCCGCACACCCCCCACCTCCCAGTTTGGCTAATTTGTAAGCCCTGAAACTATCTGTGAAGTTTCCTTGATACAACATATAAATTGTAGCTATGTAGCTGTCGTAATTTGCATTACCAGGAAATAGACTTCCAGGTAATCTTCATCCTCTGAATGCTCATTCAGCCATCAGGATCAAACACATTTTTCCACGAACTTAGTACACTTATTTGCAGTTCCATTTCTGGCCAGAGATTCATGCTGCCTTTTATTACAGTGGCATTACTTTCAGATTCCTTTGCCATTGGAAAGTACCCTTATAAACCAGCAATGTCGTTTATGAGGGAGCAAATTCCCAAGTCTCTGTCGTTTGCTTGGTTCTGTCTTTATGATCTTCACCCTCGTACCTTGTAAGAGGCTGTAATTACACTAGCCAGGAAGATAGGCACTGAAGGCAGGAGCATAGCATCAGGCTCACTGGTTTCCCATGATCATGGAGAAGGCAGATGAATTTTTAAAAAACTGCAATGACTCCTTCAGACCAGCCACTTAGCAGATAATCTTGAAAGGCCCTGGGCTCATTGCTGATTTCCAAAATGTCAGCTCTGAGACTCCCCTCCAGGTGGCTAGTTGATTATTACCACCAGTGTTTCCCACAGCTTTAAACTGTCCTAAAGTGACAACTACCTCAATTGGCAGCAAATATACATAAGTAAAAGTGAAAGAGCAGTATTTGGGCAGCTGCTGTGGGTTAAAGTTGCAGGGCAAAGGAGCTTTCTATCAGGAAACCTTTATGCCTTTGTAAATTATGTACATGGTAAAATTTTATTTCTCTGTGAAGAACTGTTAAGACCTCTGGAATATATATATATATTTTTTTGCTCTGTTTATAGAGATCAAGATCTAGCATATTTGAGCATAAGTTAATTTGAAAATATAATTCTTCTGTACAAGTGGTCTCAGGATTACCTGGAGACTTTGGTGCTTTCCCTCAAATAGCCCCTTAGGGAGGTGGTAGCTTGCCTCCAGGGTGACCTTTCCCGACTCTTGTCTTTATTTCAGTGAGAGAGCACTGTGAAGCAGGGAAAGAGTCTCCTCTTTTTCTGTTTAGCTAAACTCCTTGTGAAATATAGTTTCCATCTCCAGACCAGTTTTTTCACCCTGTTTGAATTTGGGGTGAGTAAACTCAAACGCCGCTTATTACTCCATGTCTCCATGTCTGGTCTTCGGAGAACTGAGCTGTAGGCAGCGGAGGTGACGGCAGATCCCACAGCATGAGAGCGGCTCTCAGACAGTGAAGGACGGTGCCCGGTGCCTTTGGTGTGCTGTGTGTACTTGCCCTGTCTGCCTATATGGCCCTGCCCCAGATGCTTCAGAGCCTCTGTGTGCCTGCAGATTGCTTGACTCCATAAACCTTCTTCAGGAGCTGCTCTTATCTCCCTCTTGGCCACTTAGTCTGCTGGCTCAGTCACTACTTGAAGCCCCCATTTAATTTTCTCTGGCAGTTGAAGCTCTTACAATTCAGCATAATCTCATCTCAGACTGATCTCATCAAGAAGGATTGAAGGAATAACCATGGAATGAGCTGAACGTTGGAGCCACGTCGCTGCCATGTCAGCGTCTTGCTTGCAAATATCAAGCTGTAAATGGGCCCTCTTCAGGACCAGCGTCTCTTCAGCATTGGAAATCTATCGCCTCTAATTGGTCTGACCAAGTTATGTAGAGCATGACTGCCATTAATGGGACTATGAGAGCCAGCTGGCCTAAAACATTTCCCCTTCACTTTCCCACTCCTACTGCTTTCTCAAGACCAATGGAACCAATCACCAAAAATAAGGACAATATAGCAATCTGGATGTCTTCTAATAAGAAAGTCCTATCAGCCACTTCATCCCACCAAAACTAGTTCATTTCTTTTTTTTTTTTTTTTTTAATTAAAAAAATATTTCTGTCAGCGCAGAGCCTGATGTGGGGCTCGAACTCACGGGCCATGAGATCATGACTGAGCCGAAATCAAGAAGCATAACCGACTGAGCCACCCAGGTGCCGCCAAACTAGTTTATTTCTTCCCCCAAATTCATGACTTTCTGTCTGTTACAAAGGAGATTTTGCTGATCATAGTCTTTGGGCCCCAGTGTTCTATTTTGTGCTGTTACATCCCATTCAAAACCTAGCCCTCTCCTTACTGACAGTGTTCCCTTCAACCCAATTCCCACCTGGTGCTTACGTTAGAGAGTTGATGAATGAAAGGGCCCAAATAAGCCAGATAGTCCTCCCCGGCTCTGATATCCATAAAAAGCTTGGGAATGGATTATGCAATTGCCCTCAATCTTTTTGTTCCAGAAAAAAGATGGGCTCAGATGGATGCCTGCGTAAAAATGGTTCTTAGTTGTGTACTCATAACTTTTCTCTGAATTGAGTAGTGAAAGTTGAAGTAGGAGGAAAGGAAATTAAATGTCCTTCTAGTATTCCTTTGGACTCAGGTCTGACATATGAGATAATAACCTATATTGAAATGCCAAGAACTTTATCTCAACCAAGGCGAGGGCAGTTTGACAGATTTATTATGCCTTCATGTTACATAGGCACTGAAACCAAGTAATAAACACATAAAATAGCCATTTGCACAAGACAAAGGCACCTAAAACCTTTTATGTTTTGATGTAGCAGAAATTATTATTTTTAGAGAAACCTATGCAATTAATGATGATCCAGTGTGTCTCTTGGTAACTTAGCTTATGGTTTCAGTTGCTGTGGATTTGGGTTCTGGATGGTCACTACCTTGAAAAGGATGTTTGGTGCCTTACGTGATGGGAGCCAGAGCCTGCCGGAAATAAAGTAGATTCATGTCAGCATCAACACACAGCTTTAGTGGGGGTGGGCACATAGGCTCCCCCAAATTTGGGACTTTGGGCTCCCACATCCCAGCCCCATGTGTGTCATCTTCCTCTTTACACTCTTGATGATAACTTGAAAATGGTGAAATCATCTTTTCTGAACTTTTCCTGCAGTATGGGCAACATTCTTATCATGTTAACATAATAGCTCATAATGTGAGTGTTAGAACTGTTACAGCCTGCAGTTGCCTCAGTTTCCCATGTTTTTAGAATTGATGGTGAAATAGCAGGGGTAAGGAATTACTGGGTAAGTTTTGGCCTGTCGTTAATGCCTTAGTGTTATTTAAAAGATTTGTCATTTATATTTAAAATAAATGTTCACGAATGTTTGAAAGGAACAAAATGATCAGGAATGGCTCTTTGCCATGGGTCTCATTTTCACTCTTTTCTGTAAGAAAAAATAAGTGTCTTATTATATATATTTTTTCATTTTTATTGTACAAGTTTGTAAGTAATCCCAATTTTAATAAAGTTTTATAGACTATATAGTGGTTTCTCTTAATGAACATATACTTTTCTTATTTGGGTCTTTGGAAACAATTAGCTTCTAAGTTTCATCTTTCTGATGTGGTGGTGCATGCCATCTGTTTTCTTTCTTCACCACCACTCCCCACCCTGGGTCTGTCTTGGTCTACTTCCATCCTTGGACTGGGTGATTTGCCAGAATACCAGATCTCTAAGGGGTATTCTTGCAGGAGGCACAGAATCCGAAGCAGGCTTCAGGCTCTGAGCTGTCAGCACAGGGCCTGAACTGTGAGATCGTGACGTGAGCTGAAGTCAGACACTCAACTGACTGAGCCACCCAGGCACCCCCCAAGATTCTGCATTTCTGATAAACTCCCAGGTGATTCTGATGTGGGGTGTGGAACTCACTTTGAACAGCAAGGATGTGAAACACTTCGCTTGTTTGCCTGGTACACAGTGAGTACTTGATCAGTTTTGTTACTAATTGACAGCAAATAATTTATGAGAGTCAAGAAGACCCTCTATCACCAAACATCTTCACCAAATCTGAAAACTTCTGCATTTTTATTGTGTGGCATCTTTTAAAAATGAATATCCTTGGGAGGACTTCTGCATGTGAATTAGTTTAATCAGATTACTGCCTTCCCAACTGTGTTAAAAATCAGCACTAAAGGATCTAGAATTGTTTCTTCTTTAAAAAAAATAAATAATAATTAATTAATTAATTATTTTGAGAGAGTGAGAGAGAGAGAATCCCAAGCAGGCTTCACACTGCCAGTGAGGAGCCCAATGTGGGGCTCGAACTCATGAACCATGAGTGCCACCCAGGCAACTCTAGAATTGTTTTCTTCCTTCTTCTCCTTCTTCTCCTTCTTCTCCTTCTTCTTCTCCTTCTTCTTCTTCTTCTTCTTCTTCTTCTTCTTCTTCTTCTTCTTCTCCTTCTCCTTCTTCCTCTTCCTCTTCCTCTTCCTCTTCCCCTTCCCCTTCCCCTTCCCCTCCTCTTCCTCCTCCTCCTCCTCCTTTCTTCTTCTTCTTTCTTCTCCTCCTCTTCCTCCTCACTTTTTTTTTTGGCCAGCTTTTTTGAAGTATAATTTATATACAATAAAATTTATTTTAAGTTTTGATGAATTTTGACAAATGGAGTTGACTGACAATTGTGTAACCACTACCATAAACATGTTAAAGAGCATTTCCATCACTCCCAAAGTTCCCTCATGCCCCTTATGCAGACTAGAAATTTTTTTTTAGTGTTTATTTATTTTGGGAGAGAGAGTGCAAGCAGGAGAGGGCCAGAGAGAGTGAGGGAGACATAGAATCCGAAGCAGGCTCCAGGCTCTGAGCTGTCAGCACAAAGCCCGATGTGGGGCTCAACTCACGAGCCATGAGATCATGACCTGAGCCAAAGTCGGACGCTTAACCAACTGAGCCACCCAGGCACCCCTGGACTAGAAATGTTAATGGGGAGAAGAGGAAGGGGGTTTCAGAGTCAAAGTGGAGGAAGACCAATAAGCTCCAGTTACTTCAGTTTTGCCTGGGGATCAGAAGATCACAGTCTTGCATCCTCCCTGCCTCCCCCCTCGCCCCCCGAGGAATGCTTTGACAGATCTTAAAGTCCCAACTGACTTGTATGTGTACTTGTAGCTCATTAATTCAGAGTGACCCATTCATCCCTGTTTGCCCAGAACCTTCCCAGTTTTAGTATCCCAAGTCCCCATGTTCAGATGTCTCACCCCAGGTCCCAGACAAACCAGGATGGTAGGTTACCCCAACTGTGATGTTTATGCCGCTGTTTCTCAACCTGAGGTTGCCTTCTCATTTTTTAGAATCATTTCTCTTGTGTGAGCACATAGGAGGCACTCAGTAAATGAGTGAGTGGGTGGACACACAGATAAACTTCACGCTGTAAGCAGCTTCGGATTCCTGGCCTGGAGAACAGGAGACCTGGGCTCTGGTTCTGGCTTCACCAGGTTTGCAGTCATGTGATCCTGGAAAAGTGGCTTCTCACCCTAGGTCTGTTTTCTCTGTTTGAAATAGGGGATCTGTAGCCCTTTCTGCTTCTGACAGAGATACTGCTTCCACTTGTACATGGGGCTGTGTGCTGATGGCACTTGCACTCAGCTTGCTCGCTCTCTCCTTACCTTTTTTTTCCCTTCAGATATATATAGTAGATCAATAAATCATGTAAGGGCAGGTTGATAATGGAACTGCTGATCGGCCAGGCATATGCAGAGTGCTTCTGTGAGAGCAGTAGAGTTTGGACCTTGAACCAAGCAGCTGTGGCCAGTAGTTGGAAGATTGAATCTATCTTCAGCTAAGTGTGTGTATGTCATGACCCGATTTGCTCTTTGTGCATGCCTGGGAGAGAGGATGGTGGGCAGAGGGAGCCTGTAGTTTAGGAATTTTCCTGGCTGGGTGAGGGGGTGCCCTGGAAAATAGGATAGTATAAGTTTCTTATTTATTGGAGGCATCTATTTCTAGCTTCGCCCAGGAAGCACTGTCTCAGGGTCTCATTCAGGTTCCTCCCACAGAAGGATTAAAATCAGAAGTACCAAGACTTGGGCTGAAACCTATGGCCAACTTAGGGTCAGGAAGCTGCCTTCTGTTTCTGGTTCTGCCATATACTGTCTCTGCAACCTGTCTGAGCCTAAGTATTTGCCTCTAATTTTCCTTTTCAATGGAGTGAGTAGCTGCACTGCCTAGCTCACAGGGTGTTGTGATTCAGTGAGATGGTACAGGTGGGAGTCAATGAAACTGACATCTATACAGATGCCAGGTGGTATTACTAACTTTAGTCTTTGGGTCTGTTCGTGGGGGCTGACTCATGGGGGGAGGGAATTTGGGGATTTTGTCCGCTTAGTTCCCAAGTAATGTCATTAACACCCTCTGACTCTCAATGAGATAGGAAGGTTTGAGGGAAGTACTGTTTCTTTCCTAGGAAGACACTCCAGCCTACCTCTTTGGAAAGCTTTTCCTTGGCTATAAATTCCACTCTTGCTCTTACTTCCAAATTTTGCAGGCAGTAGAGCAAGAACTCTACTTGACCCCCTCAGCTAAGCCCAGCCAGGTACCCTTTCCTACCTAGAGTGGGCTTTCTCATGTGATGAGCATCTTCCTCTGGGCCTTCAGGCCTATGAAGGGTTAAGTGAGCCACACCCTTTGCAGGAACAGGCTCGGACTTTGTGCTGAGCAGCCATCTCTGGCCTCTCTTGGCTTGACTGGCACAGGGAGCCTGGGCTGGAGAAGGCAGCACAGTGGAAGATCAGAGGACTGGACACTGGCAGGAGGAGGGCAACCTCTTTCCTGGCCTCCCTGACACCATGGACAGCTCCCGATAACGAAGCCATCTCTCCACCCTTGGGGCCTTGGAACTCCTATGCCCCCTTCCTGTCAAATTGGGATTTCATCTACCATTTTCCAAGGGACACTGAAGTTACACCGTAGTTCGTTCCAGTGTTGGGTGAGTCTTGCCTTGACCTGTCACTGCTCTGGACCTTTTGGGGTGCCCTATATGGAAGCTGCTTCCTTTTTCCCTTTCCCACCTCTGATCACATTCCCATTCCCCTCAAATCCAAATCCAAAAAAGATGGCTTCTTCCAGCCCTGTTTCTGTTTCTCACCCTTGCCTGCCAATTTACTTAAAAGTTTAACTTTTGTTTTTTAATCTGGAGCATGTGGGATAATAATAGTATCTACTTCACGGGGATATTGTTTGTAAGCATCAAATGAATTAGTACGTAGTGTTTAGAGCCCTGCCTGGCTCATGGCACCTAATTGCTACTTTCAGTATTCTTATTGCTCTCTCAGTTGTGTCCTTCCAGGAAGTGACAAGTGCTCTCATTTTCTGGAACTTGAGGGAGGCATAGTAAAGGCTAAATGCAGCCTGTGTTCCCCTCTTGCCCCACCTTCAGTTCCTGCTTTCCTCCCCTCCCCCACCCAGGTTCAGCGTTGCCTGAGACTAGGAGGATGTGGCTCCTTTATTCCTGCTAGGGAGTAGCCCTGACCATTGTACTAATAATTCTGTCCTGCACCAGGCCACCCCGCCTATTCAGTCCCACAGGCAAGACTGAGGAGGGCTGGGCTTTCTCCTTAGGTTACACCTACCATGTGCTCACTGTGCAGGGGATGAGCCCCACAGTAACTCTGTTCCTCCTTGCCCACTCCCACCAGCTGCTAAAAAGCTGGGTGTGTCCCTGTGGGGCAAAGTCCATGGTGGAAGACTATAGCAATGGGTGTAAAAGCTGGAGATGGAAAAATAGGCTCATCTAGAGGTCCTGACAGCCACTTGATATTGGAGAAACCAACCTAACTTTTATTCTCTTTAGGGTATTCTAATCTTTTATGGAGGAATTCCTGCCTCTGTTTCTCTAACTCATCAATTCATCCCATTTAAAAGATGAATCTTGATGTGGCAATGAGAGGGGCCTTTGGAAGAAATTTTGCAATGGTTCTGGGTGGACTGAGTGACTGAAATAGAAGCTGTGAGAGGTAGGGAGTTGAGAAGGAGAACTACGGGTAGAGGGTAAAGGAGTCTGCACCCTGGCCAGGGCCTCAGTGCAGAAAGGAGCAAGTTTTCAGAGCTTACCCTTTCCTCCCCAGCCCTCTCTCCTGCAAGCACAACTGTGCTTCCCCAGTTGCTACCTGCTGGGTGCCTTCCTTACCCTGGTCAAAGGAAGGTGGTCCTGTCCCACCCATGCCCCACCCCTACCAGCCCTAACCCAGAGAGCAGAGGATTCTCCCCAGTGGGGAGAGTTTCTGCAGCCTCCCACAGTTAGCTTGGGCTAGTCCAGAGGACCCCTCGGTTGAGGATTCTCTCTAGGGCCAGGAGTTGGAGAAGGAGGCTCTTTAGGTCCTTCTGCCCTCCTCACCCACCCCCCTACACACAGCTACTGGCCGCTAAAGCTGAGCAGACTTCAGCAAACTGACCCCCTTACTCCCAGGATCAGCAGCCCCTCTGGACATGACTCTCCTGGAAGGCTGTGTGGGGGTGGAGGACCTTGTGCTCCTGGAACCCCTGGAGCAGGAGCCTCTGCTCAAGAACCTCCAGCTGCGCTATGAAAACAAGGAGATTTATGTGAGTGCATGTGGGTGCCCCTAGCTGTCGGTATGTGGCCAGAGAGTTCATGTGCTCCCACTCCCTCCTCCCCCTCTCAGCCTCCCCTACCCCCACCCCTGCTCATTCTCTTTACTTTTTTTGGCTCCAGACCTACATTGGGAATGTGTTGATCTCCGTGAATCCCTACCAGCAGCTGCCCATCTATGGTCCGGAGTTCATTGCCAAATACCGGGACTATACCTTCTATGAGCTGAAGCCCCATATGTAAGTAAAAGGGGCTGAGGGAAGGCTGACAGGGCCCCAGCTTCCTGACAGTGAGACACTCAAATTTCCTCAATCCCTTCTCCTGAAGGAAGTTCTCCAGCTGCCCCTTCCCCCAGTGTCCCAGGAAGACCCCCCCCTAGGCCTATCACTTGCCTCAGTCTAGTCCAAGTGAGGAGGGTGGAGGACTCTGGAAGTTGGAGATGGAGTGAAAGATAGTGTCTTGGATTAGCCCCCAAATCAGTCATCACCTGCTTCCTCCCCCCAAGCTATGCTTTGGCGAATGTGGCATACCAGTCACTGAGGGACCGGGACCGAGACCAGTGTATCCTCATAACGGGCGAGAGTGGAGCCGGCAAGACTGGTGAGGTGCTTGGTTTGGGGAGGCCATGGAGTCACTGCTGGAACCACCCCCTCGTCTCTTTCCGAGCCAGGCCTGGTCCTGCCCCACCCCAGAAATTCCTTCCTGCTTTTTCTGATTCTGAGGGGTGTGGTGCTAGAAGGAGGAGACTTAAGGAGAATGGTGGGGCTCCATGTGAAGGTTTCTCTTGCACAGAGGCCAGTAAGCTGGTGATGTCTTATGTGGCAGCTGTCTGTGGGAAAGGGGAGCAGGTGAACTCTGTGAAGGAGCAACTGCTTCAGTCAAACCCGGTGCTGGAGGGTAAGGATCCCAGTCTCTGCCCTCACCATCCCCCACCCTGCTGGCCCCAGAGACACTCAGCCCTACACCCTCTTACCCTGTTCTTGTTCAGCTTGAAAAATCTGAGATTGGCCTGATGACTGGAAGACCTCCTTCCTTCCCCTTTCCTAGAGCCCCTCTTCTCCCCTCAGTTGCCTCACCTCCTCTCTCATCTCCGCAGCTTTTGGCAATGCCAAGACCATTCGCAACAACAACTCCTCTCGATTTGTGAGTGACCATCTCCCTGGCCTGGGAGGAGTGGGTGTGGGGGCTTGAGAAGGAGGAATGCAGCATGAACACCTCCTGGACAGGGTGGTGAGAAGAAGAGGAAGCAAAGTCTCTCTCTCTCTGGTCTCTGAAGGGAAAATACATGGATATTGAGTTTGACTTCAAGGGAGCCCCCCTCGGTGGAGTCATCACAAACTGTACGTGTCTCCCCATTCTGCTTACCATCTCTCTCTCCTCCTCATCCTGCAGTGCCCCTTTCTGGTGATTTGCTACCATAGGAAGGAATAGTAGGCTTCCAGGAGACTTCCCTACCACTAGGATCCCCAGCGAAGAAGGCAGGGTTAGAGGGAAGCTGTGGAATCTCCCTGAGCCCTAGGACATTATTTTCTAATTCCCTGCCAGACCTGCTTGAGAAATCCCGAGTGGTGAAGCAGCTCGAAGGAGAAAGGAACTTCCACATCTTCTATCAGTTACTGGCTGGAGCAGATGCACACCTGCTGGGTACGTGCCTGTCCCAGACACATGGAAAAAGGGCCCAGCTTCCATTCAATCCCTAGAACCTTTGAGCTCCTCTGTGCCCCTGCAGCCCTCTTCCCCTGAGCCCTCAGTTTCCTTCCTCCTGCATTCCTCACACTGAATTTCATCCACTCATTGTTGGGAACAATCCCCTGACCTCTGTGCTCTCTTCTTTTTCTGGGATTGTATTGCTAGGAATAAACCTTCTTGTCTCTTGACCTGCTCTTATTCCTCTGTCCTTCTTGGGTTCCTCTTTCCCCAGGCTGGCTTCAGAAATGGGATGCTTATTTCCATCTACCATTCCTTCCTATCTTCAATTTAAGGGACTTAATCGGTAGCTCAGCAGAAAATCACACAGGAGATTTAAGTGTTCAAGAAATTTTTTAAAAAATTTTTAATGTTTATTTATTTTTGAGAGAGAGAGAGAGAGAGAGACACAGAGTGTGAGCAGGGGAGGGTCAGAGAAAGAGGGAGACACAGAATCCAAAGCAGGCTCCAGGCTCTGAGCTGTCAGCACAGAGCCTGACGCAGGGCTCAAACCCACGAACCGTGAGATCATGACCTGAGCTGAAGTCGGCCGCTTAACCGACTGAGCCACCCAGACGCCCCAAGTGTTCAAGAAATTTTGATGAGCAGTAGTTGAAGTTGTTCTGGGTCTACATCTGTCTCACCCAGCCCCTGTCCTTGATTTCCTCTTCTTAGATGGTTTGATGGAGGTTCCATTTATTCATTCATCAAACATCTCTTGAACACTTAGTATGATCAAACATTGTGCAGAGTTCAATAAGATAACGTCGACCTTGTCCTTGAAGAACTTACAGTCTTCTAGGGATGGCAGATATGTTCAATAGGCCTGTGGGGGTGGCTGTAGGAGCAGAAGGCATGGAGCCCTCTGCCTTGTCCTGGGGAGCCCTGGATGCTGGATAGGCCCGAGGTGGTTCTGGGTGGGCATCACTGCAGAGTCTGGTGGGACTTCAGGCCCTGCCAGAGCTTGCCTCCCAATGCCCCCCCTCTAGCTGTGAGCACTGTGAGTATATGACCCCCAAGGACCTGTCCTTTGGGTTCCTGGTTATTCTCTGCTGGACATGTGCCTATCTTCTTTCCCTTCCTAAGGATCTCCATGGTTCAAGAGCCCCCACAGGTCTCATTATTCCTCCTAGCTCAATAGTCCTGGTTGTGCTCAATTTCTCTGAATCATAGACACCAATATCTTATTCTGGCTGTCACCCATTGGCTTAAGCTAAGCCTGGGCAGAGCCTCCCTGGTGTCATCATCCCAGGGCCTTTCTGACTCACTCTTTGTCCAGATACCTTTCTTTAGCAGGTTCCTCTTTCGAAATTTGTGTCAGGGGAAGCTGCCATTAAACTCTAGTTTGAGGGACTTTCCCTGATTCTCAGATCATTTGAATAACAGATCACTGATATCCTCAAGCTCCATGCTTAACCTACTTCTTCCCATCTCAGGTGAACAGCTTGGACCATAACCTTGACTCATTTATTAAAAAGAAAAAGTTTGGGTATGCCAGTCAGGCACACAGAAAATGAAGATGAAAAACACAGTTCCAACACACAAGTTGTTCATTTGTGGGAGAGACAGACAAAACAAAACCTAGCCCATGTGTTATGGGCTGGGATAGAGATCCATCGTGGGGGAACACAAGAGAGCCTTTTGGCTCAGCCCCACAATGTCCGAGGAAAGCTTCCAGGAGAGGGGTTGGGTTTGGGGAACATAGTACCTGCCACTTTGTTGGTGCTTAGTGAACAAATAATGAATGATCCAACCCAGGCCTAGGGTGAGGTGTAGAGGTTCTGGGTGGGTGGGAGATATGTGCTCACCTGTCTTTCCTCTCTGAGCCACTGAGAACTGAGAAGAATGGAGGGTTTGCTTGTTTGTGTTTATAGTTTAAACCCTGAGGATGGGAAGAAGAGTAGAACAAGTCTTTTCTTTCATATAAATTGGGAACGCCCTCAACAATTAAGAATAGCCTAACCCTAAATACTGCTTGAAAATTTAGTCCATTATCATGGGAATTAATGATCCCAAAACAAAGGAGGTGGGGACAAACCTAAAACAATAATGGCTCCTTCAAATAAATGAGTAAACCAGCTAGGGCAAGGGCTGTGAGAGTTAAGGCTGGAGGACTCCTGAGAGCCTGTGTACTAAACCTCCTGCTTCACACTGACCTTCCCAGAGGCCCTGAAGCTCGAGCGGGACACAAGTCGCTATGCTTATCTGAACCAGAAAGTGTCTAGAGTTGATGGCATGGACGACGCCTCCAACTTCAAGTCTGTACAGGTGGGTGCCCACGGTGGGCCTTAGGCCATCCCCTGAGCCCAGGCTTTGGCTTTAAGAAGGGAGGCATTGAGCTGGCACCACAGTTCAGCTTCTCATTTCTGCTCTCTCCTCCAGAATGCAATGACTGTGATTGGGTTCTCAGAGGTGGAAATTCAACAGGTGCTAGAGGTGACGGCTCTGGTGCTGAAGCTGGGGAACGTGGAGCTAGGAGATGAGTCCCAGGCCAATGGGATATCAGCAAGTAGCATCTGTGATGAGAGAGGTCTGCACCACCCTGCTGGTACCCCTAAGCAGCTCCCTGAATCTCCTACTACAATTTCTGTTCTTCCACCATCTCCTGAGTGACTGACTTCACTTTGATTCAGTCCCACTCAGTCGTTCCTGAGTTCTTCCCCAAACACACTCATCAAGAATTCCTAGTGAGGCATTTTGGAGTGAGGTTATAAGTTTGATAGACCTTGGTTCTGGCACCTCTCTGAGTCTAAGTAGAGTCTTTGCAAAGAATTTCAGGAAATTCTCCTATTAAAGTAGATAGTGAAGGGGCACTTGGGTGGCTCAGTCAGTTAAGTGTCTGACTCTTGATTTCAGCTCAGGTCTTGATATCAGGGTTGTGAGTTTAAGCCTCACGTTGGGCTCCATGTTGGGTGTGAAGCCTACTCAAAAATAAAATAAAGTAGATAATGCATTTAAAGTGTCCACAGCTTCCTCTTCTCCTCCCCAGAGTTTCCTCCTGGGCCATGTTATGGATGGGCGGCAAGGATGTCACCAGCAAGACCTTGGGAGACCAGTCTCCCAGCAGTGTCACTTCTCAGCCCTCAGCCCTCCCTCCCTGGGAGATATAGCCCTCTTTCAAGCCATGTTGTATATCCTCATCACTCCAGGTGTCCAGGAGATTGGTGGAATGATGGGTTTGAATTCAGAGGAACTAGAGAAAGCTTTGTGCTCAAGGACCATGAAAACAGCCAAAGAGGAGGTGGTCACTACACTGAATGTCATCCAGGTAAGGGCCCAATGGGAGGGCGCTGATTCTGAGATGATTCTGTGGCTGCCATCCTAACCAGCTGGCCCTGTGCTGCAGGCTCAGTATGCTCGGGACGCTCTGGCTAAGAACATCTATAGCCGCCTTTTCAACTGGATAGTGAATCGAATCAATGAGAGTATCAAGGTGAGAGATTGCTCTCCTCCCTCAGCGCTCTCCTGTCTGCCTCACTTTTCTTGTCCTGGTCACCATCCCTATACTTTGGGTTCTGAGATGAAGAGAGTAAGAAGGATGAAGGGTAGGGTGCAGTTCCTTCCAATAGTGTGTTGTTGTGGAAGCACCTCTGGTTTTTGAGTTCAGCTATCTGGATTCCCTGCTTACCAGCTGTGTGGCCTCTTAGTTTCACAGAGATTCTGGGCCTTCGATTCCTGATTTGGAAACTTGGATGCTAATGCCTACCTCCCTTCACAGGGCTTAGTTAGGATCAGATAAAATTATGGACATAGTTACCATATAACCCAGAAATTCCACTCCAGATACAGATCCAAGAGAATTGAAAACAGATGTCCACATAAAAACCTCTATCCGAATGTTCATAGAGGCATTACCTATAATAGCCAAAAAGTGGAAACAATTCAAATGTCCATCAGTTGATGAATGGGTAAATAAAATGTGGTATATCCATACAATGGGATATAAATAAATAAATAAATAAATAGCCATAAAAAGGAATGAAGTATTGATACATTCTCAACACAGACAAATCGTGAAAACATTTAAGTGGAAGCAGCCAGACACAAAAGGTGATTCCATTTGTATGAAATGTAATAGGCAAATCCATGGAGACGGGAAGTAGATTAATGGTATCAGGGGCTTGGAGTCGGGGGGAGGTAGAGTGACAGCTATTGGGTAGGAGTACAAGATTTCTTTTGGGGATGATGAAAATGCTCTGGAATTAAGTAGTGGTGATGGTGATGGTCATACACCTTTTTTATTTTAAGTTTATTTATTTTAAGAAAGAGAGGGGGGAGGGGAAGAGAGAAAGAGAGGGAGAGAGAGAGAGAGAGAATCTTAAGCAGGCTCTGTGCTGTCAGTGCAGAGTCCAAAGTGGGGCTTGAACTCATGAACTGTGAGGTCATGACCTGAGCTGAAACCAAGAGTTGACGCTTAACCAACTGAGCCACCCAGGTGCCCCAATACACATTTTGAATATACTGAAAAACCACTAAATTGTACACCTTTAAAGGGTAAATTTTATGGAACATGAATTAGATACAAATAGAGCTATTATTTAAAATTTCTTGTGGGGTGCCTGGTGGCTCAATCTGTTAAGTGTCTGACTTCGGCTCAGGTCATGATCTCACAGTTGGTGAGTTTGAGCCCCATGTCGGGCTCTGTGCTGACAGCTCAGAGCCTAGGGTCTGCTTCAGATTCTGTGTCTCCCTCTCTCTTTGCCCCTCCCCAGCTTGCACTCTGTCTCTCGCTCTCAAAAATAAATAAACATTAAAAAAATTTTTTTAAATAAATAAAAATTAAATAAAATAAAATTTTTTGTACATGAGGGGTGCCTGGGTGGCTTAGTTGGTTAAGCATCCGACTTTGGCTCAGGTCATGATCTCACAGTTCATGGGTTTGAGTCCCATGTTGGGCTCTGTGCTGACAGCTCAGAGCTTGGAACCTGCTTCCGATTCTCTCTCTCTCTCTCTCTCTCTCTCTCTCTCTCTGCCCCTCCCCCACTTATAGTCTGCCTTTCTCTCTCTCAGAAAAAAAAACATTAGGGGCACCTGGTTGGCTCAGTCGGTTAAGCCTCTGACTTCAGCTCAGGTCATGATCTCGTGGTCCATGAGTTCGAGCCCCACATCAGGCTCTGTGCTGCTAGCTCAGAGCCTGGAGCCTGCTTCAGATTCTGTGTCTCCCTCTCTCTCTGCCCCTCCCCCGTTCATGCTGTGTCTCTCTCTGTCTCTCAAAAATAAATAAATGTTAAAATTTTTTAAATTAAAATAAACATTATTTTAAATTTAATTTAAATTAAATTATTATTAATTAAATTAAAATTAAAATAAGCATTAAAATTTTTCTAAAATTTGTACGCGAAAATGCCTTCAATTCAGAAGCTATTATGGAAAGGCAACAGTGGAAAATGGGATTTAAAACTGCTTAGCCCCTTTGAAATTTGATCTGCTCATCTGTAAAATGGGAATAATCACATCATATAAGGTTATCATGAGGTTTAATGAAGTGAGAACATAGAATTTTTTGTAAAATGCTCTATAAATGTAAGAGATGGTTATTTTCCTGAGAAGATTTTAAAGTAAGTCTTTTTACCTTGTCCCCTGGGAGCACTATCCTAGAATCTGCTTACATCTCCCTACTCCTCTCCTCCCTCTGTTTGTCCCCTAGCATGTAGAGTAGGGAGGAGAATAAAATTACAACAGTTCTTTTCTAGCCTGGTCAGGCTCACCCGAGTTCTGTTTGCCCTCTGCTCCAATCACATCCACCCCAGAAGGGCCTGGCCTGGTGTGCAGAGGAGACCCGTCCTCAGATTTATCTTTTCCTCTTCTTCAGGTGGGCATCGGGGAGAGGAAGAAGGTAATGGGGGTCCTGGATATCTACGGCTTTGAAATTTTAGAGGTGAGAGTGCTTCCCCCAACCGCAGCCACCCAGCTTCCCTAGGGTTGGGGTGCAGAGGCTCAAAGGGAGGGGCTTGCAAGAGGGAGAGCTGAGAGGGAGAAAGGGTCTTGAGCTGAGCTGCTCTCTCTAACCTGGGTCTCCTCCTTCAGGACAATAGCTTTGAGCAGTTTGTGATCAACTACTGCAATGAGAAGCTGCAGCAGGTGTTCATCGAGATGACGCTGAAAGAGGAGCAAGAGGAATATAAGAGAGAGGTGCGCTGAGCCTTCCACCATGTCCCCTCTCCAAAGTGACTCCAGTGCACATCTGTCTTTCTCCTCAATCCCAGTTTCCTCTCACTTGTGCCCAGATGGGAACACCAAGGACAAAAAGTTCCCCTTGCACGGCTCAACAGTGTGCATTACCAAGAAGCCCTAGTTTTTGATCTCCTTCCCCCAGTCCCCTGTTCCTACCCCAGGCGTGCAAGCAAGGGGCAGACTGATGGAAGGCTGTGTGGGGGGAGTCCTCCCAAGAGTGAAGTGACACTGTGCGTCGCCTGCAGCACACTGTGAGCCAGATTTAGAAGGGACATTTCTCCCAGGCTTGTCAACCCACCACATCCCTTTTGGTGCTCTTCTCTGACACCTCGAAATTCTTTGTCTCCTCGGGCCCTGGCTGATGTCACTGTCCCCTCATGTAGCACCCCGGTCCCAGACTTCCTCCCCACAAGTGCCCCATGGCTCAACATTTCCACACTCCTTCCCCTGTTCAGCGAGAACCCTTGCTTTCTGTGGCTAGGTGTTAGAAAATCTATCTGATTGAGCTAATCTCCCCCAAAGTGTGAATGGTTGAGAGTCTCACTCATCAAAATGCTCCCAGGGATACTGCTTGTGAACCCTTGGGAATCTGTTGTGGCAGAATTTCAGACAATGGGGTCACAGTGTGTGGGAAAGGGTTTTTTTTAGTTGTTCTGTATGTTTTTATCTCAAAATTTTAAATGATCAACTAGAGACTACATCCTCCTGCTTCAGAATTCAAAAACCTTAAAAAGGCATATAAAGAAAGCTCTCTCTCAGCCCATCTGCAGCCTTCTACTTCTCCTCCCATCTAGAGGCAACTAAGGTGGTCCTCTTTTCAGAGGTCTTTTATATGTAATCTGGCAAATGTAGAAGTTTATTTTCCCACAGAATTTTTTCAAATGGCAGTGAATACACTCTGCTCTACACCTTGCTTACATCAGTTAATGAGATCTTTCCATATCGTATAGAAAGATGCATCTTTATAGCTACATAGGATTGTAAGGATATCATACTTCATTTAACTAGTTGGGGAAGGTATTTTGGGGATGAAATGGGAAGGCAACTTTACTTAATTCCACTCATGTTCCCTAAAGATCTGTGACGGGGTGGGAGAGAGAGGCTTGTGTTCCCCAGCCACACCCCCACACCTAGGGATGGCCTGAGTCTGGGAGGGCTGGCCCTAGGGTGGGATCAGGAGCTATCCTGTCTGCAGCTATCCCTAAGTGGGAAACGATTGTCTTTGGGTCTTCTTCTGTACCATTCTTGCTTTAAAAAACCAAAACAAAACAAAAACTATACAGTCCCAAAGTATCAGGTAGATTAGTAGTTCTTAAAGTGTGGTCCTGGGCCACAGCATCCCCTGGAAAGGTGTTAGAAAGGCAGATTCCTAGGCTCTGTTCCAGACATGCTGAATCAGAAACCCTGGGGATGGGGCCCAGCAGTCTGCCTTCACAAGCCCTTCAGCTGACTGCCATGCAAGTTTGAGAAGCACTGATGTAGGTCTTTGAAGATGTATCAAGTTAGGTTTGTTGTTTGATGAAATTCACTCACGTGCTTTGGTTTATTGCCAGAGCAGTGTGGCCATTTGCTCTTGCACATACTCAAGGATCCTTCCCCATTTCCACAGTGGGGCAATCCCTACCCCAATCTCTACCCCACACCACCTACAGTGTTCTCTGCAGCATCTCCCTCCCCCACCCCCAGCTGCTCTGGGTCCTCCCACGTGTCTCCCACCCCACAAATTCTCCATCAACCTTGGAGGGATGAAGACCTAAATGGAAGCCACACCAAGGACCCCTCTTAATGATAGGGCTTTCTGAGTCCTTTGTGGGTTGGGTGAGAGGGAGCCTGAGTCCAGTGAGGTCTTTGGAGACTCATCTTGGACCTGCTCCTGTAACTTGTCCCGTCTCTTCTTGCCAGGGCATACCGTGGACAAAGGTGGACTACTTTGATAATGGCATTATCTGTAACCTCATTGAGCATGTGAGTTATCTTTCTGTTATCTCTGAGACCTCCTCTTACAGACTGCCTGAATATCCTTGTCCTGCCCCTCCCCTTGTCCTTCTTAGTAAGGATGGTGAAGTGGGCAAAGGATAAGGGAGCAGAGGGACAGCAGTGAGGATGTGGACATCTTGGAGGATCAGGTCTAGGTTGGGCTGATCTTGTTCCCCTGACCAGAATCAGCAAGGCATCCTGGCCATGCTGGACGAGGAGTGCCTACGGCCTGGGGTGGTCAGTGACTCCACCTTCCTAGAGAAGCTGAACCAGGTCTTCTCCAAGCATGGTTACTATGAGAGCAAAGTCACCCAGAACGCCCAGCGCCAGTATGACCACACCATGGGCCTCAGCTGCTTTCGCATCTGCCACTACGCGGGCAAGGTGACATGGCAGGGCTGGAGGGTAGAGATGGGCCTGGGCATGGGTGGAAGGCAATGGAGGAGGACCTGTGGGGAGATGAGATCTGGGAATACTTCACAATGAGATTGGGAGTGCCAAGTGCTGGGACAAGGGCATGGGCCCTCCAGACGCATAGCTGTTCCTCTACAGGTGACTTACAACGTGAAGAGCTTCATTGATAAGAACAATGACCTACTCTTCCGGGACTTGTCTCAGGCTATGTGGAAAGCCCAACACCCCCTCCTTCAGTCCTTGTTCCCTGAGGGAGATCCCACGCAGGTGTCTCTCAAACGCCCCCCAACTGCTGGGACCCAATTCAAGAGTTCTGTGGCCATACTAATGAAGAACCTGTATTCCAAAAACCCCAACTACATCAGGTGACATGCTGGGCACATAGGGAAATGCAGCATACGTGATGGCAAATGCAGGGTCCATGCACTATAGAAGCTGTCCATTGTTGGGGGGAGTGTCTCTGGAATAAGGGTATCAGAAGGCCCTCCCTCATAAAGAAAAATGAGGAACTGAGGGTTCTGTTGCAGGGAGGGCATCAGACCTTGGTAGGGACCATGCTATAATGAGTGAAGCTGGGAAGGCCAGTGTGTTCACTTCCTCTGAAAATTTTCTACTAAGGAGAATGTGTGCAGAAGAAGGTTATGGAGACCAGGATGGGCCACACTTGCAAAGGTGAAGCTCCTGATGCCTGTGCCTTGCACCCCTACCCCCACCCCAAGGTGTATAAAGCCCAATGAGCATCAGCAGCGAGGGCAGTTCTTGTTGGAGCTGGTGGCCACCCAGACTCGGTACCTGGGACTGCTAGAGAATGTGCGGGTGCGTCGGGCAGGCTATGCCTACCGTCAGAGGTACGGGCCCTTCCTGGAAAGGTACCGATTGCTGGGGCGGAGCACGTGGCCTCGCTGGAATGGGGGAGACAGGTAAGACTCCTGGGGGGGACTGGGGAACAGGGAAGGGTAGTGCAGGGAACATATGGGCAGGGGGAGCAGATAGTGCTATGTAAATCGCCAAAGCTCCATGAATGGATACTTGGGGAAATGAATTGACTGATCACTTTGCAGAGGCTCCTAAGTCTGTTCAAGCCCTGAACTCTTCTCACTGGGTATAAGGGGTTGGAGAAAGATGAAAGAGGATCCTTCTCTGGGATGCCCCTTGGCAGCTTTCCCCATCTGCTCCTGTAGGGAGGGAGTTGAGAAGGTCCTGGGGGAGCTGAGCTTGTCCTCAGAGGAGCTGGCCTTCGGGGAGACAAAGATCTTCATCAGAAGCCCTAGGACTGTGAGTTGGAGGGTGCACTTGTGTTTGGTTGGGGTAGGAGGCAGAAGAGTTGCAGAGCCCAGGAGTTAGTGGCTGGGGCGGAGGGGAGCATTTGTGACTTGGGATGGATGGTGGGTGAGGAAGTCTGCTCTCTGCAGGGACTTTGTCCCTGGAAACTGAATCCTTGGGCTCCTACCCTACTCTGCTTGCATGGCCCACTCTGAGTGCCTCTACCTGTAGCAGAACTCCTGAAGGTCAAGGTGATATGCCACTCATGTCTAAGTTTCCAAACCTCACACGTGGCTATGACAGAGTTAAGAGTTCAGTAGGTTTCTGTTAAGTGAATAACACTTAACAGAGTAATAATGAGTGAGTGAATGAATAAATGAATGCACTAAGACTTCAAAGGAATGAGTAAAACACTGGCTGGGAAGCCCCTGGTGCCTGGGCTCCAGAAGGAGAGAGCACTGTTCCCCTAGGCCAGCCTTTCTGCCTCACCTTCCACCTCTCCACAGCTGTTCTACCTGGAAGAGCAGCGGCGGCTGAGACTGCAGCAGCTGGCCACGCTCATTCAGAAGATCTACCGGGGCTGGCGCTGCCGCACCTACTACCAGCTGATGCGCAAGAGTCAGATCCTCATTTCCTCCTGGTTTCGAGGCAACATGGTATCAGTTGTCCCCCAAAGTCCCATCCTTTTCACTCTAATAAAAGAGTGGGTGGGGCGCCTGGGTGGCACAGTCTGTTAAGCATCCACCTCTTGATTTCAGCTCAGGTCACGATCTCACAGTTCATGAGATCAAGCCCCACATCGGGCTCTGTACTAACAGTGTGGAGCCTGCTTGGGATTCTCTCTCCTTCTCTCTCTCTCTCTCTCTCTCTCTCTCTCTCTCTCTCTTTTTCAAAATAAATAAATAAATAAACATTTAAAAAAGAGAGAGGGAGAGACTGGGAAGTAGGAGAGGTGGTGCAGGGGACAGAGTTTTTTCTAACAGGCCTATTGTTTTCTGCAGCAAAAGAAACGCTATGAGAAGATAAGGGCATCAGCAGTGCTGATCCAGGCTTTTGTGAGAGGGTGGAAGGTAATGCGGAAGGGGAGAGGGGTTTCCTCGGCACACACGGGTCCTTCCCCTACATGGTTTCTCCTGGATTGTGCCAGTTGCTGGGAGGAAAGAGTAGCAGAAAGCAAGTCCTGCCCACACCCAGGGCATACCCCTGTGTGATGGCATGCCTGCATCTGGGTGTGTGTCTGGGAGTGTGGGTGCGTGCTGGGAAGATGTGTGTATATGCCTGGGTGTGTCTCTGACTTGGCTCTGAGTGCCTTCTTCATTGCCAGCTTGTCTGCCTTTACTCTCTCCCTCCAGTACAGTCTCAGCATTTTATCTTACCGTGCTTGTTGTGAGGTTGAAAAACAGTAGAACCTCTTCGAGATCTGTCTCCTTATCTTCTAGGTCTATCCATCTATCTTTACTTTGGCTCCTTTCTTGTATGTCCCTGCCAGGCCCGCAAGAATTATCGAAAATACTTCCGGTCAGGGGCTGCCCTCACCTTGGCACATTTCATCTACAAGAGCATAGTAAGTGGTAGGGGTTGAGGGTGGAAGGTGGAGGGGGTGTTGAGGAGGGAGGGTCGGGTTTGGAAGAGGGAGATGAGGGGTTTGAGAAGAGGTGACTCAAAGCTTTCCCCCAAAGGGCTTCTTTGATCTGCAGGTACTTAATTATTAAGTCCTAAGGGAAGAAGGAATGGGGCTCTGGTGCCTCAGGGCCCAGGGGCAGAGTCAGGGTGTACTATGGAAGGAGAGGACACTGTAGTCATAGTCAACCTTGTGGCAGGGAGGGGTCCCAGCGCACCCACTGACTGGTCCATGGTGAATAGACCCGAGAAGAGACTGGGACTAACAACAGTTTAAAGACACTGAGACTCATGGAAAAGAAGAGTGAGGACATGGGGTTAACTAACTCAACCTTCCAAGATCAATTTTAGGGTGGGGGTGAAAGTGGAGGGACTGTATCTTTCTTCCAGCTCTTCTGAAGCTATAGCAAGCAAGTCCAAAATGAAATCTCAGGAAAGATCTTGATTCTGGAGGACTTGGGTGAGGATAGTAGGAAGAAGACAGGACATGCAAAACAGGGACAGAGGAGGAGGATTTCCTGAGACGTCCATCCAATGGCAACATTGCTTCTGAGGAGTGGCGACAGAAAGCAGACAGGGAGAGAGTAGCCCCTCCCATGAAACCTTGAGAGGCCAGAGAGAAGGAGGGAGTGTGGGAGATCTTGGACAGAGGGCTGGGGTAAATGAGAACTGACTGCCGCTGATTCCATTTTTGACAGTTGTTAGGACTCTTACTAATTATGCCCATTCAGACATGAGACGCATTCATTGGAGCTCCCCTTTGTGGTTGTAGAGGTGGGATCCCTGGACAACTTGTGGAATGGGGGCTCTGGGCCTCCTTATGGCCACCCTGAGCCTTTGCTGTGCCCCACCCCAGGAAGTTCCATCCTCCCAGGCCTCTTCCGTTGCCTGTGTCTCCTTGTGCTGGCTCCAGCGTGTCTGCCTTCCTAGAGTACAAGCTCTTTGGCTGCATACCCTAGGCCTGTGATCTGATTTGGCTCTTATCTCCTGACTGGCCCCTCTTCTACCTTTTCTTTCACCTGTATATTATCAGGCATCTATTGAATGTCACCCCAGGAGCTGTTGGGTTTAGACCAATATTTCAGTAAATTAGGTTCCTACAGAACACGCATACAGGGGGACACTCGGCATCAATTCCTCCAGTGTTCTAACTAGTCTGTATTTTACCACTGCCTTGCCTATAACGAATGCTAATACCTACTGTTTTTTGAACACCTACTGTGTGCTAAGCCCTTGACATGCATTAACTCTAATGTTGTCAACAATACTGTGAGGTAGGCCCTTTTCTTTCCCCCATTTTATAGGTGAAAAACTAAGGCCCAGAGAGGCTGAATAACTTGCTAGGGGTCCCACATGTGGTAAGTGTGAGAGCTGGGATACAAACTGACCCCAGAGTTTTGGTTTGTTTGTTTAATTTTTTTTTGAACTTTTTACTTATTACAGAAAGAGACAGAGCACAAGCCGGGAAGGATCAGAGAGAGGGGGAGACACAGAATTGGAAGCAGGCTCCAAGCTCTGAGTTGTCAGCTGCGTCTGAAAGGATAGGTAGAATCGAGAGGGGCAGAGCTGAGTGGAGAGCAGCATGGAATGAGGCACAGAGTGAGCACGCACGGGCTGGGCAAAGCGCTGGATGAGGAATCCGACCTGAGCGGAGTGCCGGGATCATGCAGGGGATCCTTGGGCATGAGGTTGGGCTCTAAATTAGAAGACTTTGAATGCCAGGTTGAGGCATCGGGCTTGACCGATCAGAGAGGAATGGAGGTTTGGTACCTGTCCTGTAGCCAGTGCAGACAGTGGCAGCCAGCTAGCTGTAGGCAGCTATGAACTGAGACAATAGGAAGTCACAGGAGCAAAATACTGAGGCCAGTTTTCATTTTAGTTGCTCTCACCTCGCTAGCCTGGGCATCAGATCTTTGCTTGGAACTAACCCTTCCCTCCCTCCAGTCTCTCCATTCATGCTCTCACTGCCCAGCCTCCAGCCGGTGCTGGGTCCTAAAAGAGATCCAGGAGGTGACTCCCTTCCATCTCCTCACTCTACTTGTTGCTTCTTACTCTGGGTGGCCTCCTTCCTTTCAGGTGGCAGGTCCTGGATGACAGTTTGTCTGATGGGAGGTCTGTCTTCTCATCGTTCCACTCCCAATCCCCCTGCTCCCAATCTAGACACAGAAGTTCCTGCTGGGGCTGAGGACCAATTTGCCGTCTACCAATATCCTGGACAGAACGTGGCCAGCAGCCCCTTACAGGTGCTTCAACACAGCAAACCAGGAGCTGCGGCAACTCTTCTACTACTGGAAGGTGAGCGGGGCCCAGCACATCTGCTCTCATTTGTCTTTTTTTCCTCCTCCCTCTGATTTTCCTCTTCTGCCTCCCTCTTCCACTTTTTTTTTCGTTTTTTTAATGTTTATTTATTTTGAGAGACAGAGAGAGGCAGAGCATGAACGGGGGAGGGGCAGAGAGAGAGGAAGACATAGAATCTGAAGACAGGCTCCAGGCTCTGAGCTGTCAGCATGGAGCCCGACGCGGGGCTCGAACCCACGGACCATGAGATCATGACCTGAGCCAAAGTCAGACGCTCAACCGACTGAGCCACCCAGGCACTCCTCACTTTTTTTTTTTTATTGTGAAAAAGTATACATCACAAAATTGGCCATTTTAACCATTTGTAAGTCCAGTGGCATTAAGCACATTCACACTGTTGTGCAGCCATCACCACCATCGTCTCCATACTTTTTGTCATCACCCCAAACTGCAGCAGTGACTTCCCATTCCCCACTCCTGCAGCCCCTGGAACTTATAATCAACTTTCTCTGTGAATTTGACTGTTCTCGGTACCTCATATAAGTAGAATCATACATTTGTCCTTTTATATCTGGGTTATTTCATTCAGTACAGTGTGCTTCCATTCAGGAAATATGTACTGAGCACCTGTCTCGACTAGACCTTGCGCTGTGTGCTGGCATATAAGCCCTCCTCTGAGGGCTGCACATTTGATTGTTTCCACCCCCCTCCCCCAGAGTCCCTTGGAGGGAGGGCAGTGCTCCTTCACCCACTGCCCTCTCTGAAGTGCCTAGAGCCTGTTCTATTCCCTGTCTCTCCTCTTCTCCAGCCCCTACCCTCCTTCCACCTCTCAGTGTTCTCCCAACTCCCTGCCCCTGGCCTGCCCTTTGCCTCCATGATCTTAGCCCCTGCCCCTCCCTCTCACAGTGCAAGAGATTCCGGGATCGGCTGTCTCCGAAGCAGGTAGAGATCCTGAAGGAGAAGCTCTGTGCCAGCGAACTGTTCAAGGACAAGAAGGCTTCCTACCCCCAGAGGTGAGGGCCCCTCAGACCCTGAACAGTCAGTTTCATCCAGAGCACAGAGAGGACCCCCAAGATGGGATAGGGCAGTGGTTCCCAAACTAATGTGCATCAGCACCACCTGGCAGGCTTGATAACACCCGGATTGCTGCACTCCCTCCTCAGAGTTTCTGATTCAGCAGATTTGGGGCTGGGGCCCAGTCATTCGCCTTTCTAATGCGTTCCCAGGGAATGCTGATGTTGGTCCTGGACCATGCTCTGAGAACTGCTGAGATAGAGGACATGGTGGAGGATGGGGGAAGGGGCATGGGAACTCACTGTGGGGAGGCTCAGGGCCTTGGGAGTCAGTGGTGAGGACCTTGTCTCCACCACATACCTCCTGTGTGTCCTCAGTGTCCCCATTCCATTCCGCGGTGACTACATTGGGCTGCAAGGGAACCCCAAGCTGCAGAAGCTGAAGGGCGGGGAGGAAGGGCCTGTTCTGATGGCAGACACTGTGAAGAAGGTCAATCGTGGCAATGGCAAGGTGAATGCCTTCACTCTGGACTTCTGCCCACGGCCTGATCCAGAGCCTTGGGGCTGGTAGCTGGAAGGGTGGGGTTAATCCTCGCCTTTCCTTACACTTTCTTTTTCTGTCATTAGACTTCCTCTCGAATTCTTCTCTTGACCAAGGGGCATGTGATTCTCATAGACACCAAGAAGTCCCAGGCCAAAACTGTCATTGGACTAGATAGTGTGGCCGAGGTGTCAGTCACCAGCTTCAAGGATGGGCTTTTCAGCTTGCATCTGAGTGAGGTATCAGAGCTCTGTGGGTGCAGGACCTCACACTGGAGAAGGTGGAGGGCATCATGGGGCTACGGTGGGCTGGAGGTGCAGGGGACCAGACCTTTCACTCTGGGCCTTCAATGCCTCTCAAGCTGCTCCTGCAGAGGAGAAATGAATCCCTTCCCCACTCTTTTTCTCCCTTCCTAAGATATCCTCAGTGGGCTCCAAGGGGGACTTCCTGCTGGTCAGCGAACATGTGATTGAACTGCTAACCAAAATGTACCAGACTGTGCTGGATGCCACACAGAGGCAACTTCTAATCACTGTGACTGAGAAGTAAGGCCATGAGCTGGGGGTGAGGGCCAGCTTGGGGACATGACCAAGTTGTTGGTCATTGTGACCGGGAAAATTCATGTAGTCAGAAAGTGAAGCATACTCTGTCAAGGCAAGGCTTGGGGTATTTCTTAGTTTCCCCACCCAGGTTCTCGGGGGCCTTGAGTCTTCTGACATGAGGAGAAGAAACATGTACTTCCTTTAAGAAGGAGAAGGGAAGCCATCATGAAAATATGGGAATAGGGGTGAGGGGATGAGGGTACTAGCTTTATCCCTCTGTCTGTTCCCCCTCCAGGTTCTCAGTGAGGTTCAAGGAGAGCAGTGTGGCTGTCAAGGTCATCGAGGGCCCCGAGAGTGGTAGGAACGGCAAGCTAAGATGCAAGAAGAAAGGGAGCCGTTGCCTGGAAGTGACTGTACAGTGAAGAGGTGGGGGCCTGATGCAGAGACAGCAGCTTCTCTGGACCCGTGCCAATCCCACCCACCCATGTTTGTAGGAAGATCTTGTATCTCACCCCTCTCTCTGTTCCTGGTGTGGGGTTCAGAGATTGAGGAATCCTTGAAGAGAACCTTTCTTCTCCCAAACTCTCCTAGGCCCCTCTCCCTTAGAACGTAGCTTCCTTCCACCCTCAGCTGCTTTGCCCACTAATAAAACAAGTGACTTCCCAAATATTTACTCAGTGTGGGTGGGTCCCTGATCCCCCACCTTCACAGTGCTGATACTTCGACTACCCCACCCCCATCTCCTCCTCTGGCTCCTTGGAGCCAGCCAATGCAGATAATAAGAATGGAAAAGAAGGGAAATTGTCTCCGGGCTCCTTGACCGGCTGAGCTCCAGCGGGGTTTTGAGACACTGGGGTGGGGGTGGGGCAGCCAGCGATGGGGCTCAGGTCGCAGGTGGCCACTGGGCTGATTCATTAAGTGTGTCCCTGGAGGGAAGAAGTGAGTATCCCTGTCTTCGCAGAAAGTAGGATCCTTTGGAGATTTAGCCTAAAAAGAGGCCCCAGGCTGGAGGGCTCATGTGAGCTGAGGTAAGCTGGGGAATGCAGGGTCCCCTGCACCCAGGAGCTCCATTGCCCCCTCTATCCCCAAGCTCATCACTGGGCTTTGTCACATTTGCCCCCCCAGAACCCCCTTCCTTTCCATACACCAGAGATGCCAGGCTGCTCCTGCCAACAGTTATGTTGCTAATCACTGTCCCACAGCTGGGGCCTGCAGCTGGTGGCACTTGACGGGTGGAGGCTCCCTGACCCAGACTCTCCCACCCGTATGGCTGACCCCCTCCTCCTTGTCTTCATTTATTTTCTCTGTGTCATTGCCATTATTATATATTTTTTTCAATTTTCAACTGTCTCACACCATCTCGTCCCCATTTCTGTGGGCTCTGACTAATATTAATACGTAATATTTTGTATAATGCTTTAAGTATCTCCCTTATCCCTTAATATCTGTTTCTTCATAGACTCTGTGTTGTCTCAGCCTCTCTCATCCTGGTCTCTACCTTTAGCGAACAAGCAGCTCCTATGTTTGCAGTAAAATGTAGATAACTGCTCTGCGAGAGCTTATAAATGGCTGCCTTTGTTCCTGTCTCTGGATGTCTCTCCCTCCTTTCATGATCCCTACCTTCCTTGCCTCTTCCGTCTCTCCACCACTGAGATCACTGTGCCTTGAGGCTGGGGTTTCCCACCACCTCGATGCTGCCATCGGCAGGCAGCTCACGGCCCCAGGTAATCAGGACGGCGGGAGACCTGATTAACTTCTCTTCTTGCCTGCAGATTAATCTTGCTCTCTGAGCACAAGCCCATGTTCTGGCACACCCTGCTCTGAGCTGGGAGAGGGCCCAGGGAGGCCGTTCTTCCCTGGCCGAAGGGGGGCTGTGCCCTGAGTGAGGGTAGCTCAGGCTCCCCTCAGCCTTCTGCCACCCCCCACAGCTCCCTCCCGCCCCACCATCCTTGACTTCTCAGAATCAGGCGGAGGAGATCCTGTCTGGCAAGAGGGGGCTGGTTACCAGAGTCTGACCGCCCCCGCTCTCTGCCTCATCTCCTGCTCCCAGGGCCCAAATTGTCGTCACTTTCCCAGTGAAGTGTCTGGTCATTTTCAGAAGCAATTTCAGGAGAATATGCAGCTGCTGCTCCCCATCCTGAGTTTCCTTCCCCAGGGTTGGAGGCACTGTCAGCTCTCTGGACTGGGGTGGGGGCAGGGGAGGGGCTCAAGTCCTGGTCTCCCTCCTGTCCCAGCTCCATCAGTCATGTGGACGGATGCTAGTTTGAGGAAGGGGCTCAGCTGCCCCACCTGTGCCACCTGTGCGATGGGAGAGGCTGCAGTTCTGCTGCCTCCCCTCAGCCAGGCCAACATTCTCAAAGCCTGGGTTGTTTTTCTGGGGGACACGAGCCATCCTGGAGCCCCCTAACCCCCATGAGGAGCCATTCTAGCACGTCAGCTCATACCAGCTCACAGAAGCCATCCTTCCAATCTTTTCTAGTATCTCTACCCAGTGTTACCTACAGCCCTGGCCCTTCCCTCCCCACCCTGCAGTACCCCTCCAGGAGGTTGGAGGAGCCCCCATGCGGCAGCCTGTTTGTGCATGTGGTGGGCATATGCGGGTCATCTGGCATGCACAGCATGCCCTGGGTCAGCATCCACGTGTACCCCCAAGAATGGCCCACAAACCCCATCGCATCCCAGCTCAATGCAACGCACATTTTCCTCGCCCCCAACCCACCCAAGCAACAAAGAGGAGGAGCTCCTGAGGGAGGGTCTGCTAGGGACCCTGCTCCTCTAGGCCAGTGATAGCCCTCGGA
Organism: Cryptoprocta ferox; assembly: GCA_028646485.1. Taxonomy (NCBI): domain Eukaryota; kingdom Metazoa; phylum Chordata; class Mammalia; order Carnivora; family Eupleridae; genus Cryptoprocta; species Cryptoprocta ferox. The sequence continues at coordinate 55,448,076 of CM053571.1, forward strand.
GATATGGCTCAAAAAAAAAGTATCAAAGGAAAAAACACCTAGGTGCCCTGTAGCTGCAACACCCACTCTACATGTCATTTGCATACGGTCTGTGGGCAAGACCCTAGCCCTTCAAAGCCTCCCTCCTTCATCACCTCTCTCACTTAGTTTAGCATTAGCTCTTTCAAGTCTTCACTATGCCTAGAGATCAAGGGGTGATCAGTTCTCCCTGCCATTCCCTTGCTCCCCCCCTTCCTTGGCTCCTGCCATCTTCTGTGACATGCTGCATCATCAAAGGACATTATTCATGGCGGACCTTTGCTGAAGTCCTGCTTCCCTGATGCCAGGGCTTGGGGGTAGGGATGGGTGGGTTGGTGGGGGGGAAGAGAGTCTGCCTCAGAGATGGCACCCAGGAGGCTTTAGTCCTCAGCTCTCAGTCTAATACTCCTCCTCTTGCACCCCTGGTTCCCTCCAGACTGCCTGGCTTGGACTTCCTTCTCCAGATTGGTAGGGGGAGGAGAGGAGGTAGAAGATGGCTACTTCCAGTTGGGATCAGCACTTGAGCTTCTCAAAGGCATGAACCTGCCATGCCATTTCCATGTAGACAGCCTCCAGCTTCTACCCCTCATCCCATCAAAGGCTCCCAACCCTGGGTCCTGGTGCATGATTGGCCCATACAGCCCAGTAATTAGCTGGGTAATGGAAAGCTTTAAATGAGGCCTTACTGGCCTCTCACATAATAAAGCAGCCTTGAGACCCAGACACTGCCCTCTCTCAGGGGTGAACGTGGGGCCATGTGCAGGCAGTGACTTCTCTCAGTATGGCCCAAGTCCCAGGCTGGGTGGGGTGTTGGAAGTATGGAGGGGAGAGACAGGCATTTCTAGCAGCACTTGAGAGGCTCTATGGAGGATCCACATTGTGGGCTGCAATGCAAGAAGTGAGGTTTCCTTTTTTGTTTTATAAATACATTTTTATTGAGCACCTACCATATGCCAAACACTATAGAGCTAAGGATCCAATAGTAAACAAAACAGATAAAGTCCTTGCCAATGTGATGCTGACATTCTGGTGGACCGTGGGGTAGACAGACTATAAGTGAAACATTTATATGTTGGATGTAATAAGTGATGAAGAGAAGAAACAGAAGGGGGATATGGAGTATGGAAGGGTGGTCATTTTAAGTAGGGTGATCGGGAAGGCATTGGTGAATGGGGAGTCTTTGTAGTGAGTACCCAACGACTGTGGTTCTCTTCCCAACCCATGATGTAGAAGAGTGGAAGTCCCCAAATCTCCAGGTATCTTGGAGAGGGGGACAACCACTGCCTCTGGGAGAGTTAACTGATTCCTTACTGATCAAAGTACATAGCAGTGCAGTAAAATGAAGGGAAAGTTTGGAGTGAAAATCCAAAACTGAATTTGTGGCTCTTCTCCAGAAACTATGTGTCGTGGAGCACAAGACTGAATTTTTTTTAAAGATTTTCAAAAAATTTTAAGTAATCTCTATACCCACTGTGAGAGTTGAACTTATAACTCCGAGATCAAGAGTTGTCCTACTGAATGAGCTAGCCAGGTGCCCCAAGACTGAACTTTTTGAGCCTCAATTTCCTCATCTGAAAAATAGGAAATGCTAAGAGTGACACATGGCTTTGAAGTTGCTTTCACTTTCCCCCCACACCCCTGCCCCTTCTCTTCAGCAGCATCTTCTCTCTCTGGTTCTTCTTCCACCCCCACTCTGATTCTGACTCTCCCCTGGGGTCTACCTTGGGTATGAAGTGAGCAACATAAGCATCCTCAACAGAGTGGGCCATGAAGGAAAGGCTTGAAATGTCTGGGGAGAAGATGCCTGGGTCGTGGGGAGACAGATTAGAGTTGGGAAAACATGTAATTGTGAGAAAAAAAGAAGCAATTAAGAGATTGATGCTGGACTGGGCTGGGCCGGGCCAGGCCAGGCAAGGATTGGAGGGCAGCCCGGCCACAGTGTTCTGTTCCTCCTTTCTGAGATTATAGCAGAAGGGATAGAAGTTAGAACTCTGGAAGAATGCAACTAAATCAGGCTGATTCAAGGGTCAAGAGGGAGTGGTGTGGGGAGAGGCACTCACACTGAAGTGGTGGAGGGAGGTAGACAGGGGGAGTTTCTGCATTCAGTAGCAGGGAGGAAGTCCTGACCCTCACTTGGTCTGAGGACCAAAGTGATGCATCAGCTGCAGCTGGGAGGGGGACAGAGGGAGAAGTGAGAATGGGAAGGGATGCCAGACTCACCAACCAAAGCTCAGGGGCCTGAGGCTAGTTGTCCCTGGTGGTGTGGGAGGGCCAGAGAAGCACCTGCCTGAATTTTCTCTAGCCTGGCAGTTGAGTCTGAAGGTTTAAAGGGCAAGGAGCTGGTGGGTGAACAACAAGTAGAAAGAGACTCAAGGACCATACCTATTGAGCTAGATCCTACATGGAAATTTTGGAACAAAGCATATACAACATCATTCTTTAGTGTGGTCAGCTCAGGGGCTGTTGGAAAGTGGGCTGCTGGATAACTCCAGCTCACTGCAGGGTTTGTGGTGTGTGTGTGTGTGTGTGTGTGTGTGTGTGTGTGTGTGTGGCTGCAGCCTATATCCTCCTTTTTCTTCTCCACCAGCCTTCCCCCTCCCCTCCAGCCACCCTGGGATTGGTGATTCACAGCCCCTCCTCCGGCTCCCCCAGACCCTCCCAGAGCCTTTATCAGGGAGCTGGGCCGTGTTCCTGCCACATCCTCAGATCCCCTCCACTCCCCTCTCTCTGCACGGAGGCAGCAGGCAGCGGCACCACCAGCACCACCAGCGTGTGGGGAGTGGGCACTGCTGCCGCCGGCCAGCTCCTTGATCCTGCTAGACCATCTGCCCTAGGCTCAAAGCTGCTCCACAGGTAGGCACGAGTGGGAGAATGTTGGATGGACTGGAGCTGGCACCAAAGGACAGAGGCCAGAGTTAGGAGGGAATAAAGGACCGGAGGGAATAAAGGTGGCAGGTTTTGATCGGGGAGCAGGGTACTGGAAAGGTGAGCAGAAAGTGCCGATAGGGTTTAAAAACCAGTAATGTTTGGAGCCTGTGGGTTCAGACTGATTCTTCCAATACTAGAAAGTTTTTGCCTAAGTTTGGGTTACCTAGTGCTGGAAAATAGAATCCAGGATCCCCCCACAAGCTGACTAAGAAGACGGACTGGTGTATGTCCTACGGATCTATCACCTTCCTTGGAAGACTAGCGTCTGGCACTATTGCAACATTGCTCATTGCCAGGTGCTCAGCCTGGAGAAATGTGTGGTGGGGGAGCAGAGAAATTGAGCCCAAGGGATGCCCCCCCTGCTCAGAGATACTCTCCCTAGACCAAGGCTTAGATGGGGAAGTTGGGGGCTGGGGAAGAAGGATCAGGCCAGGCTGCCATTCACGTAATGTCTCCTGCATTTGCATCTATGTTGTATGCTCCCAGCACTCCTATCCTGTCCCTCTGCCCTCCTAGGCACCATGCGGAACACCCTCCTGTTCGCAGCCATTCTGGCCATTAGCCTGGCTTACAGTTTTGGGGCTGTCTGTGAGGACTCACAGGAGCAGGTGGTGCCTGGTGGGGGCCACAACAAGGTAAGACGCCCCTTCTAGCTGTGCCCACCCTGGCAGAGTACTGGGCAGCGTCATGAGAGCTGGCGCTCTGCCTGTTCCATAGCTGTTGAGAGGAAGGTGGTGTGGGAGTTACCTGGGTCGTCCATCAGAGGGTGGGTTTCCCTGCCTCTCTGGCTGTCTCATGTTCTCACTGTCTCTAGGTATGTCTGTAAGTGTCTCTGTCCCTCTGCATGTCTTTGATAGCCCTGTACCTAAAAAGTGCCCTACCAATATGCTGTTTTGTTGGTTGGTTGACTGGTGACTTGGGGATTGGATACTGTGAGGGGTAAGCTAGGTGGTCCAGCTCAGTTTCTGTACTTCTGTAGGGTGCAGATCCTTTCCACTCCCTGGATGGCATGAAATATACTCAGAATTTCTCTCCCAAATGGTCATTTATATGCTATTTTACCTATCAGCTATGTATATTATTTTATCTTCAAAATTCAAATAAATTCCTATACATTCTGCTCATCCCTTCCCAGTAACCTCAGGTATTTGTAAGCCCTAACTTCTTCTTTCCTTTCCCTCACCCTGCTCTAGCCTCTGCTTAGTCAGGATAGAGGGTAAAATCCCCCACGAAACAGTCCAGGCCCTGATTTCCAAAGTTTCTCTAAGAAAAAGAACAGGAGTTGTCTGGGAAGCGGTACAGGGGAGAGCAGGGAGGAAGTCTTTTCAAGGTTTTGAAATGGCAGCAATTACATTGGTACACATGCTTTTAAGATGATTATAGGTGGAACTCATTACAAATTCAGTGTGTGAAGTCTAACTGCCTCTCCAGCTCAGATCTGTTTAGCATCTTATTACAGGAGGTGGGCAGAATATTTGAACAATTTGGGAAAAGTGGCTGCCCTAGGATTCCGTGCACAGGGCAAAGAAAGAAATCAGCCTTCATCCATACGTGTCCCAGGGTACAACAGGCTGACAGCCTTGTAGGTGGCGGTCATTGCACCAGATCAAAAAGACCAGGACCAATTCAAAAATATAAAAAATACACAAGGAGTGCCAAATATAGGCTGGACGCTAGGTTCGGAGCCCAAAGTTCCAGCTGGAGATGGTCAGAATATCTGGCTATGTTTCTCTAAGACAAGCTTGCCTCAAGACCTTGGGCCAGGTGGTCAATGAAAGAGAGAGGTTGCCATCCCACAACCCACCTTTTCCCTGAAGGTCTGTGAGGATGAGGGAAACTTGGGTGAGATGAGGGTAGGATATATGTGTGCCTGGGCAACTGGTTGGTATATGCAGGGTGCAATTTGTGTTAATGTGCTGTGTGTGTGCTCGGAAGCCCAAGGACACCTGGGCTCTAGAGAGAGAGACCCCGCTAAGATTCAAGGTGAGAATCTCCATACATGATCATTGCCATTGTCTCTCTCCAGCTGCAACTAGCTGGCTGTGTGGTGTGTCCCCACCAACCACTCTGCTATGCCCAGGTTGCTAAAAAAAATATCATCAAGACAATGAAGAGCCCCTTCCTGGCAGCAGGTCCAGAATGGGGTTCAGTTGAGGAGGAGAAGAGGTGTCATTCTAAACACAGACTGTTTTCCAGACAAACTCAATTCAGTGTAGAAAGGAGAGAGGGAGAGACAACCAGAGACAGAAATCTATGGAGAAGAAAAGAGAGTGAGAGGTGGTGGGAACCAGAGGCAGAGAAACATCCATGGACTTGCTGTAGAGTAGGAGAATTTCAGGATCGCAGATGCGCCCCAGCTGCCTACTGACACCCATCCCAAGGACTGAGTCCTGTCTCTGACTGAATCATGGTATACAGAGGACACTTGCTCTGTCTGATGGGCCTTTCTTGGGAGTGGTGGCAATCATGGCTCACTCCTGTAGTGAGGCAACTGCATCCTTGAGCAAACTAGTTCCTGATGTGCCAAGGAGAATGGAACCAATGGCCCTTCTTGCTGAGAGGCGTCAGGAGCTGGGAGAGAGCCCTAAGGGACAGTTTCCTTTGAGCTTGGGAGACAGAGTTGACAATTGTCCCAGTTTTCCCAGGACCACCACCTTAAGCCCTGAAAGCCCCACATCCCAGGCAAGCTCTTAGTCCTGGACAAACCAGGACAGTTGGTCTGCCGACAGGGATGCCCACTGTGCTCCCTTTACAGTGCTTCTCAAATCTTGCTGTGTATACGAATTGCCTGGGGGCCTGGTTAAAATGCAGATTGTTTTAGTAGGTCGGGGTAGGACTGAGATTGATATTATGTATTTCTAACAAGCCTACAGTAATGATGATGCTGTTCTGTGGACCAGTTTGAGAGCCCACTTCTCTTCCAGTGTAAACCAGAGGAAATCCTGAAAGAAACAAAATGTCAGGTTTAGCTGTGATGGGCTCAAGAAGAGGCCATTCTTTGTGGGGAGGGGTGAGTGGATTAGGTGTGAGCCTCCTGCCTCAACTCTCTTTCTTTGTTTCTGTCCCTTAGAAGGACTTGGACCTCTACCAGCTGCCCCCGTCATTGCTCCGGAAACTCTATGACAGCCGCTCAGTCTCTCTGGATGGATTGCTGAAAATGCTGAGCAAGGCTAGCGTGGGTAGGAAGCAGCCCTGGGGAGACGGTTGGGGGGGGCAAGATTCTGACCATTAAACAGGCTTGGGAGGAGACTTCAGGTGGAATGGAGACTGGAGATGGCTCAGTGAATAATTGAGGGTTGTGATCTGAATCCCCTCTGTCACTTTCCAGATTCCATTCCCCAGTTACACATTGTTCTTGCTTTCACAGATCCTAAGGAATCACCACTTCCCCAGAAACGTGAGTATCCTCTTCTCCCTCCCCGTCTCTGTTGACCGCTTGCTAGAGTTCCATGGGCATGGGGCCCAGTGGCTGTTCTGGCTGGCCCCATCTCAGCTGGAACAAACAATATGCCAGCTGCAACAGCTCAGCCAGCCTTTCCTGGATGTGAGAGGTCACTGGGAACCAGGAGGAAACAGGTGTGGAGTGTGGTGGACTCTCCCTCCATCAGCGGGTCATTGGGAACCAAGAGCATCTCTTGGTGGCTGTGAAGATTCTAAGCCAGGCACCTGTGGGGGCAGAGGATTCTTGAAATGTGGAGGAGGGAGAGGTAGGCAGAGAGGGTGAGCTTAGGGGATAGCATGCTAACTTGGGGGACAAGCTGTGGTATGATAAAGAACCAAAGACCAGAAACCTAATTTTAGAAATCTTGACACATCTCCCCCTGCCCCCACTGCCCATTATCACTGTTGGCAATGTTGGTCCTTTTTCTACAGGTGACATGCACGACTTCTTTGTGGGACTTATGGGCAAGAGGAACAGCCAGCCAGGTAGGAGTGTGTGAAGGTACAGGGAAGGGGTACTAGCAAAGATATGGCAGAAGTCAAGTGCCTCATATTTATCACCAGAGGGAAAGACAGGACTTTTCTTAGATGTAGTAAGTGTTCCTTGGCCCTTCTATCCAATCAGGTTGGATCCATAGTCCAGCTCTCCCTAGGAGCACAATGGGGAGACCTTTATAAGATAGCGCTGCTGCAGCTGGGAAGGAGTTGGGGGGCTCTGCTTCCTCCCTATCTCCCAAACACAAGGTGCTTCTTGTTCCCAACTCTGTCTTCCAATGCTGCCTTTCATGCCTAGCCCTTCGCTGTTGGGTCAGGGTGAAGGTCACGTTCAGAAACATCTCTCCTAACTACACTGTTTACTTTGCCCCAGACACTTCTATTGATGTAAACCAAGAGAATGTTCCCAGCTTTGGCACCCTCAAGTATCCCTCCAATGTGGAATGAGGTAAGAATTGTTGGTTAGGAGAGGAGAGGGGACTGTGGGGGTGGGGTGGGGGATGGGGTTGCCTGAGGGGCATTTCCTCTGATGCTACAGGCATTAATACTGATACATTTGCCCTAAAATATACTGCCAGTGCCCAGCACACCGTTGGTCAAACACACCATCACTATGTCTGCAATAACATGCACACTCACATGCACACACGTGCACACGCACACACGCACACACCCCTCTTTCCTTCTCCTTCCCCTGTATCATGGACCCTGGCTGACTCATGAGCAGGCATTAGTGGTGGGGAGTGGGGAGAGAGGGGCTTCCCCTGTAGCTTCTCTGATGGGCAACTTCTGTTGTTTGGACTCCATTCTCTCATTATTTATGTATAAGATGAAGAGACTATCATCTGATAATTACAGGCACAACATCCAATTTGTACCTAAAGTGTTCTACTTCCTAGGCGGGCTAAAACCTTTCACCTCATTTGGAATCTCCAGTGACTGGGTCTGGTGTGTTGTTCTTCACAAGAGTGATTTAGGAAGAAATGCAAGAAACTTTGAAATTTAACAAGGTGTAACTAGCTTGATTGTTTTGTGTAGCAAAATGGATAAGAGCATAGCCTGAGTTTGAATCCTGGATCTGCAGCTCACTGGCTGTGTCCCCTTGGCCAAGTTATATAACCCTTCTGTGCCTCAGTTTCCTCATCTGAAAAATATTATTTTGCAGGGTTGTGGTTTTGAGGATCGAACATAGGTAAAGTCTTCAGAATAGCACGTGGCACATAGTGCCTAGTGCTGTGTGTTGGCTGTGTTATGATTACTGTCGTCTGAGAGGTAGGCTAATGTCCCAGTGTCCCCCTGGCTGGCTCTGGTCTGTCTGCCTAGAGCTGACTGGGCTGGACCCTGGGCTTGAGTGGGCTGACAGATCTCTCGCTTGGTATTCAAGAATGAGTCCCCCAGGGAGGTGTCTAGTCAAAACACAGAAGCTACCATTTCAGTCCCACTTCCCCCCACAAGGCAATACCAGCCCAACTGATGGGTTTCTTTGCATTCTGAAGAAAGAAGGTGTGGGGGGAGAAAAAGAGAGAAATTGGAAAGCCTCTGTGATCACAGAGACTCCTGCCCCTCTCCCTGTGTCCCTGCTACCCACAGTCATTGGTCTCAGGAGAGACCAGAGGAGCAAGAGCTCTCGATAGCTCTTGATGAAACTGCCTGTGCATGGCTCAGTGGGCCCAGAGACTAGGTCTAGCCCCCCATTCAGTGTTGGGTGAGAGGGCACAAAGAGCCGTAATAACCGTAACTCGCTGATTACATGGTACTTACCGTATCATTTTGCTCTCATTAGACGGTTATTTCAGTCCTGCCGACCGCCAGATAATTATACGGGCAGCTATATCTGGATGACATAGTCTCCCTCAACGTTATGCATCGGCCATAAAGATAATTACAGTGCAATTTTGCCATAGTATTTTATACAAATGGTGGAAACAAGTGCATTGTGGAAATCTACTTTTAATGCTCGCTGGTGAATCTAGGCTCTTTCAGAGGGACCAGTCGCATAATTACAGCCTTCATAATGTCACCACTGATGGAGCATTCTCAACCTGTTAGGTGCCAGAAAGAATAGCACATAAAGTCCCTGGAGGCTGGCATTTAAAGGAGATTAGATGAGATGGATCAACACAGATCATTGTGTCAGCTGATTTCATTCATGTGAAACTGCTAACAAAGGAAGTGATCCCTGGGCCTCTTCTTCCTCTGGGAGGTTTCTGGAAAGAGGAGGAGGGACTGGAGGAGCCTGGGGAAGCATTAGCACCCAGGCACGTTGAATGGGGCTATGTGTATGCCTGGCTTATGGGGATGCGAGGATGATATGCTGAGCATGGAGCCTGCTTAAGATTCTCTCGCTCCCTTTACCCCTCTCCCTCTCTTAAAAAATAAATAAAATAAGTAGCATGGTAAACTTGCAGCTGGGAAGGAGCAAGCTCCTGTGGCTAAAAAAGTTCAGTCCTCCAGTTTAGCGGCTACAGGGATAGCTGAGGGCTGAGACTTCTGTTCTCTTTTCCTTCCTCACATACTCCCCTGCTTCCCCAGCCAGTGGTTGGTGGGAGTTTTACAGGACAGAAGATGTGATTTCATCTTTTTCACTCCTCAGCACTCTACTTCTGGACTCATGGGCTGCATCATGAAGACACCTGTCCCCTCTCCCAACCCCCAGCTGCACGAGCTCTAGTTCCCTTTCTTTTCCCCAGACTTGTAACACTGCTGTGCTTTGACTCCTTCCCCGTCCCTCTACCTCACCGTGATGGAGAAACTGCAGAGTGAGCATCCTCAGTCCCAGTGGGCATTGATCATAGATCCCCTTGGATAATGTCAGTGTCCTACATTTAAAAACATGACATCTCTTTCCGCTCCTCAACAATAAAGGATTTTCACATATGACCGAGAGTGATGTATTTATTTGGTTGCTAGGTGAGTTTTTCTCTTCCTTGACTCTCCGAGGTACATAATACACACATAAACATACATGTATGCACACATACATGTATCATGTATAAATGGAAGCATCTTTATTTTGTACACGTATCAATTTTCCCAACAGTGCCTTAAGCAGTGCTTCATACATTTAGTACTGGAAGATTTATTTAGTAATTAAAAAATAAATGAAGGGTGCCTGGGTGGCTCAGTTGGTTGAGCATCCAGCTTCAACTCAGGTCACGATCTCGTGGTTCATGAGTTCCAGCCGTGCACTGGGCTCACTGCTGTCAGCACAGAGCCTGCTTTGGATCCTCTGTCTCCCCACCCCCTCTCTGCCTCTCTCCTCCTTACTCCCTCTCTCTCAAAAATAAATAAACATTTAATAAATAATAAATTAATGAATTTGGAAGATGGTTTCTAGCACTCAAAGACTTTCACAGACGAGCTTCAGATAAAGGAAAAATATATTCTGAATGGTTTTGTCTGTATTTCTAGGATGAGCCTAGGAGACATCAGTCCCTGAATCTGACTCTACTTAGAGAAGGGCAGGGAGGTCAAGGGTGTGCAAGGACCCAGCCACAGAGGAGGATGAATCTATTGAACTGTTCCACTTCTCTGTCTCCAAATATCGAGCATGAGTCCTGTAATCGTGATCTAGACACATTGTTTATACTATAGCAGGGCGGTGGACAAACAAACAACACTTGGTCTTGCCAGGATGGGGTGTGGATGGGGAAGTTACTGCAGAAGCTAAGAAAGAAGGGAGCAATCTCTTCGGTATCTGCTGGCCATTTCAGTTATTCTAAAGGGAAAACATTTGTTTCAGACTCCTCTACATTGCAACTGATACCAGCCCCTGTAGCACTGGTCTAGTAGTCCACAGAATATGTAAGGCCCTGAAGTGAGGTGTGTGAGTGTCTTTTATTTACCTGATGTGCCAACTATCACAGCCCAGTGATCCCAAGGGGGTGTTCTGTACCCTAATGGAACAGTCTGGGAGATCCTCAGGCTCTGTATTTTAGCCTGGTGCAGTGCCTGGCTGTGTCCCTGAACTGCCCTAATACAACATCAACACTCCATTCTCCCAAGGCCATGTAGAGACAGGGCCATGGAGCCAGAGGTCACTTCCTACAGTTCCTTCACCCCAGTGGAAGTTCTCTCTTCCCAGAACCTGAATGGGGCAACTTTGGACCCACAGCAGAACAGTGGGGATGAGGGAGGAGAGAAAGCTCAACTCAGTATCCCTTAGGTCAGGTTTATTACTAAAGGTCAAAGAATGTTCTTACCCCAGAGCCTCAAGCCTTTCTTCAGTGAGTCATTATGTTGGCTTTTCAAAATAATCTATCTAGAGGGTTTTAAAGTGGAGGAACTTTTGCAGAGTCTGAGGAATTCATTTGGGTCATGAAAGCTTCAAGAGTTGTTTTTGCTCAGACTTGGGAGCTGGGCGTGTGTGCTGAGATGACACAAATGCTTTGCCAAGTAGAAGCATAAATGCAGAAAGGTTGCTCTCTGGTGGGGCTGACAAAAATTGCAGTCCTTGCGATTCCAGGAAAAATGAAGCCAAATTTTAAGTCAGATTCCTGTTTTTAATTGGAGAACATGTGAAGGAATACTGGCCCTTCTCTTCCTGTTGTAAAGAGGTTGGTGCCTAAGGAGACCTGGCCAATAAGACCTTGACTAGATTTCTGACCCTTCTCCACTTAGCTTTGTGTGTGTGTGTGTGTGTGTGTGTGTGTGTGTGTGTGTGTGTGTTATGGGACTGCATGGTGATTTACTTTAAAAAGACTTCAGTCTTAAAGGTTCTGGACTAATTCCAACTGTGTGTAGAGGGGTGGTTTCATCACACTAACAAGCAATGCTCTCAATGCTCTGACACTGTCTACCCAGAGATAATATCAGATTCCACAGGTTAAGAGCTTAGTCCTATGAGACTGCCTCTCACTTAAGGTGCTATGTCATGTCCAGGTCGTTACCTGTGTTCTGACCTACAGGGTACAGACTGGAGTTCTCATGAGTCCCTCCTGAGGTTTGATTAATTTACTAGAGTGGTTCACAGAACTCAGGAGACCTGTTTATTTACTAAATCACCGGTTTATTATAAAAGGACATAACTCTAGAACAACCAGATAAAAGAAACGCATAGGGCAAGGCATGGGCAAAGGGGCACAGAGCTTCCGCATTCTCTCTGAGTGCATCCACTCTCCTCTCCCGGATCCTGCATGTGTTCATCAATGCAGAAAACTCTCTGAACCCCATCTTTTTGGGTTTTTATGGAGCCTTTATTACATAGGTACAATTGAGTAAATCATTGGCCATTGGCAATTGTTGCAACCTCCACCCCCAATCCTTAGGCGCTGCTTCAAAGCCGCTCATTGACATAACAAAAGACACCTTTGTGATATTTATCACTTAGGAAATTCCAATGGTTTTAGGAGCTCTTTGCCAGAAATGGGGATGAAGACCATATCACTATATCACAAGAATAAACAGTATAAGCTTTAATCTACACCTTTAGGGGCGCCTGGGTGGCTCAGTCAGATAAGCGTCTGACTTCGGCTCAGGTCATGATCTCACTGCTCGCGGGTTCGAGCCCCGCGTGGGGCTCTGTGCTGACAGCTCAGAGCCTGGAGCCTGCTTCGGATTCTGTTTGGATTCGGATCCCTCTTTCTCTGCCCCTCCCCCACTTGCACTCTCTCTCTCTCATGAATGAATAAATGTTAAAAAAAAATTTTTTTTTTAATCTACATCTTTATGGTGGTTTCTTAGCATGTGAAGTACATTTACTGGCGTCAACACTCCCCCGGAGATAGTTAAGGCATTTGGTTAGGAAGCTTGAAGAGGCCCAGAACTCTTGCAGCCTAACATCTCAGAGTCATGCTGGAGGTTTGGAATCTATCAGTTGCATGAGGCTCCACTTTAGGGGCACACTCGGTCACCTTGTCCAACTGTGGGGGGTAGGCCTGCCACTGGAACATGTATCAGCTTCCAAGTGTCCCTTTCATGAGACAGCAAGTGGGATTGCCTGCCCCCTAAACTACAAGAGGGTCATATGGCCATTTTTGTATATCCTTGGTAATAAATATTACATGATTGGCATCATTTGGTGTAACACTTGCTTTCAGTATAATCTAACACCAGTTAGTACGGTTGTGGAACAGAGGACACACAATCTCCCAAATGCATCAAGATAACTAATGGTTGCTGAATAGCCAAACTGTCTTAGATCAGTTGACAACATCCGCCGTGTCCTCCTCTTCCCGTTCACCCATGGAGGGATGACTGAACTCTACCATATGCCTGCCCTGGGGGGTTGTGGCTGGCCGCCTTCTATCATCTGGGAGTGGACAGAATGTGATGGGAGAGAGGCCGAAACAGAAGAGTCCCAGAGCCTGAGGGGTTCCTATGTATTGAGGGGGGAGAATGGGATGATCATGACCGCTAATGTCTTTGGTGGTAATGGTGGTGGCGGGGCAGCGACAGGGAGGGCAGGGAGTTTGGGTTTGATGACAATTCTTGGGCAGGGGCATCTGAGGAGAGGATTTGGAGGGTAACTGCCGTGCTAAGGGAGAAGGGTGGGGAGAAGCAGCACGACTGAGCTCTAGAAACAGCTGGTGATATAAGGGAGGAAAAATAATTTTCCCTCAACCCTTCCAAGTTCTCAGCTGAGACCACCCTATAATCAAAGACTGATTAACAGGAGAAAAACAAACAGAAGTTGAGTAACCTCAACAGTATACCGCCTGTATATATGGGAGATGTCCAGGAAAACAGAGTCACTCCCTAAAATGGCCTAAGCCGTCACCTTAAATACCATCTCCAGCTAAAGACAAAAGAGTATATTGGGGGTAAGAGAGCCAGTTATGGAGGGTTTTCAGGCCAAGCACGGTAGATAAGGGTATAGTTGCTAGGCAGATTTAAGTCCCTGCCTTCTCCATTGATAAGAGTTTCTGGAGATTCAGTCATTTTCTCTTTCTAGTACAGAAAGGGAGACACCCTTACAAATGGAGATTTCCCTTATAAATGTAATTTCTATTCTGTTTCAGAGCTTCTCCTATGCCTGCTGTTTCTTAAAAACAATCAGCCTAAAGTAATTCTTATGCCAAAAAGGCGTATTTGGGGTGGCAAATCCTGCTTCCCTTCTGGAAGGACAGGCTGCAGCAAACAGCCTTGGGCTCCCAAGAGTGGGATCCTGAGAATTCCTTCCTTTGGGCCCTAGGTGGGAGGAGGGGCATCCTCGAAGTTTCAGAGGGGGGTGTACCAGGGGCCCAGCCCCCAAGTTCATTTACTCAATCAGGCTTCAATTAGCACCAAATGTAAGGACCAGGAAGTATGTGGTAAGCACTGCGTTAAGTAGTTATTAAGAACGACAGATCCCTGCCTTCAGGAAGCTCTCAGCCTAGTAAGCTAGCTCACAGCCTAGCGAAGACATAAATTAATCAAATAATCTAACTTTTCCCCCCTCTTTTTTGCAAAACTACAATAGAAGTTTTGAGAAGCTTCTGGGACTAGGAGACGTAGGTCAGGGTAGAGGATGAGAGTTGAGTCGGGATAGGGTTTTTCACTTATCCAGGTCCCAGGGTGAGGAGGGAATGATCCTCCACCTGGTAGATCAGAACATTTCAGAAAAACCAGGATTGAGGGGTTGGAAACTTCCCCGCAGCTGTTAGCGCCGCGGCCCGGCCGGCGGTCCCAGGGCCACGCGGGGGTGGGAGGTGAGGCTCGGGCAGGGGTCCCCAGGCACGCTGGGCCCGGCCGGCTGCTGGGGGTGGGCGGAGTCTTGGCGGCTCCGGCTCCGCCCACCTGGCGCCCGGCCCCGCCGTGGGGGGGCGCTGCCTCCTCCCTGGCGGCTGGGGGCGCTGCGGCTAAGCGGCGGGGGGCGCTGCCTCCTCCGGGACGGCGGGGGGCGCTGCGGGCCGGGCGGCGGGGGCGGCCCGGGCCGGCGCGGCGAGCGGCGCGGCGGATGGAGAGTCTGGCCGCGGCCGGCGGCGCCGCCTCCTCGTCGGGCCGGGCACGGCGGGCCGGGGCCTTTGTGTGAGGCGGCGGTGGCGATGGTGCTCGGGCCCCGCGGAGCCGGGTAAGCGCGGCCGGGCCGCGGGCTGCCCCTGGCCGAGGCCCGACCCCCGTCCCGGCCTTTCTCTCGCTCTTGCTGGGCTCCCTCCTGCCCGCTCCTCTCGGCCGGACCCATCATTCCCGGCCGCGCGCCGACCCCGGCGGGTCCCGCCGCCCATCCCTTCTATCCCGTCCGGCCCGGCGCCCCGGCCCCCGTCCGGAGGCGCCCCGGGGGATCCCCCGCCGTTTGAGGAGGGACCGAGGTGCTCGGTGGCCCCCAGATTGGAGCACCCTAGCCCGATCCAACGCCCTTCTTCCTGGATTCGACCCTCCACAGGGGAGACCGCAGCGCCACGGGATTGTTGGGGTGCCTTCTCGGAAGTTCCCAGTCTGCCTCCCTCCCACCCCCCGACTCAGGCTTTCCAGTGACCCGACCTGATGTGTGGCCACCAGGGCCCGGGAGATGTTTGACTGGTATCCCAACAATGCGCAGAAGCTTTCTGGACCCCAGAAAAAGTTGGGAGTTAGTAGAAGGTGGTGAGGTGGTGAAAGGGGCTGTGTCGCGCGGGGCGAATGGTGAGACTGAAGGAAAATGTAGCTTGCTTGTCTTTCTTAGGCATGCAGGTCTCGAAAAGGGGGAAAAGTGGGATCTGGCAAGCCTTCAGGAGTCTTCCCTATATAGTTAAGTGCCTTCTCAGGACATCAGTTAAATCTCGTAGTTCTGGTCAGCATATGCGTAAGTCCCAAAGAGGGTGGTAAAAAAAAAAAAAAAAAGTAATAGTAAATACCGCAGTGTATTCTACTTTATTTCTTTGGGTCCTGAGTGCTTTAGCTTCATCCACAACATACAGAGAAGGCGACAGCACTATCTGGATGGCTCTGGGTTATGGCGAGACAAGAGAGTAGGCAGGTAGCATGAGGTAGGGAGAGATGGGAACTCGTGAATGAGCAAGAGGTTTATTTAGGGACTGAAAGGACACAGCATTGATAGGAAACTAAAAGATAGAGCAACCTTATCTTGCCCTCAGTGGCTAATAGAGCCTTGATTATTGTGTCCAAGGATGTATATGGCATTTGGCAATTGTAAGAGAAGTGAATGTACTCGATGAGATAGGAAAGCTTGTATTCAGGAAGAAATTGGGAAATTAATATGAGTAAAGTCTGAGCCCGTGGCTCTGGTAATGAAATAAAAACTGTGTCTGAGAGGGTGCCTCTGCCTTGGCTCTAAGGCACTAGCTCCTGTCCAACCAGGCCTACAGCCTCTCTTACTGACTCTTAAAGACCAAGCTATCAGATTTTTTTCAATTCTTTTGGATTTGGTTAGGGCGATTCTGTGAATATGAAGGGAGAGAGGTCATTGCCCCGTCGTTTGTGCTGTCCTTGCGCCCAGCAGCATAGACCCGCTCTCCACGTCCATTCTCTCCTGCTTTCCACCCAGGGCTTGGAAAGCCTCAGATGGGCAGTGTTTTCTTCCACAGAGCTTCTCACCTGCAGGGATGTGTGTGGCCATCTCTTGCTTTTACTGTCCACAGGTGAACCGTGCTGATATAGAGGCAACTTCACAGGAGCTGCTAAGATGGGCATGAGGATCAAACTGCAAAGCACCAACCACCCCAACAACCTGCTGAAGGAACTCAACAAGTGCCGGCTCTCGGAGACCATGTGCGATGTCACCATTGTGGTGGGGAGCCGCTCCTTCCCGGCCCACAAAGCCGTGCTGGCCTGTGCCGCTGGCTACTTCCAGAATCTCTTCCTGAATACTGGGCTCGATGCCGCCAGGACCTACGTGGTGGACTTCATCACCCCTGCCAACTTTGAGAAGATCCTGAGCTTCGTCTACACGTCAGAGCTCTTCACAGACCTGATCAATGTTGGGGTCATCTATGAGGTAGCCGAGCGCCTAGGTATGGAAGATCTCCTTCGGGCCTGTCACTCCACCTTTCCTGACCTGGAGAGCACTGCCGTGGCCAAGCCCCTGACCGGTGCTAGCGAGGGCCACTCTGGTGCCCAGAGCTGTAGCTCAGCAGAACCTGCCTATTCCCTTGGAGACCTCCGGGCTGGTGGGGAGCACTTCGGCCCTGACAGGAACTATGTGTTACCTAGTGATGCTGGAGGAAGCTGTAAAGACGAAGAGAGAAATGTTACTGGTGACACTAACCACAGCCTGCCTCTGCCACAGCAGCCACTGCCACCAAAGACAGAAGACCATGACGCTCCTGCCCCTTTCACATCCGTTCCCAGTATGGTGACTCAGCCAGGCCTCGGCACTGCCAGCATGGCCATCCAAACCAGCACGAGCTCCTGCCAACCATACAAAGTTCAGAGCAATGGAGACTTCAGTAAAAACAGTTTCTTCACCACTGACAATGCAATTGACATTACCACTGGGACCAACTCCTGTCTGAGCAATAGCGACCACTCCAAAGATCCAGGCTTTGGGCAGATGGATGAGCTCCAGCTGGAGGACCTGGGGGACGATGACTTGCAGTTTGAAGACCCCACCGAGGAGATAGGCACAGCCGAGGAGGTGATCGAGTTGAGTGACGACAGTGAGGATGAGCTGACTTTTGGAGAGCATGACAGCCGAGAGAATAAGGCCATGCCCTGCCAGGTGTGCAAGAAAGTTCTAGAGCCCAACATTCAGCTGATCCGACAGCATGCTCGGGACCACGTAGACCTGCTTACAGGCAACTGCAAGGTCTGTGAGACCCACTTCCAGGACCGAAACTCCCGGGTGACCCATGTCCTGTCCCACATTGGTATTTTCCTCTTCTCCTGCGACATGTGTGAAACTAAATTCTTTACCCAGTGGCAGCTGACCCTCCACCGACGGGATGGAATATTTGAGAACAACATTATTGTCCACCCCAACGATCCCCTGTCTGGGAAGCTGGGTTTGTTTTCAGGGACAGCCTCCGCAGAGTTGAAGTGTGCTGCCTGCGGGAAGGCACTGGCCAAAGATTTCCACATGGTCCGGGGGCACATCCTGGACCACCTGAACCTGAAGGGCCAGGCCTGCAGTGTCTGTGACCAGCGCCACCTCAACCTCTGCAGCCTCATGTGGCACACGCTGTCTCATCTTGGCATTTCAGTCTTCTCCTGCTCTGTCTGTGCGAACAGCTTTGTGGACTGGCAGCTCCTAGAGAAGCACATGGCCGTGCACCAAAGCCTGGAGGACGCCCTCTTCCGCTGCCACTTGTGCAGCCAGAGCTTCAAGTCGGAGGCTGCCTATCGCTACCACGTCAGCCAGCACAAATGTAGCAGTGGCCTTGACACCCGGCCTGGCTTTGGGCTCCAGCACCCAGCTCTCCAGAAGCGGAAGCTGCCAGCAGAGGAGTTCCTGAGTGAGGAGCTGGCTCTGCAGGGCCAGCCTGGGAACAGCAAGTACAGCTGCAAGGTCTGCGGCAAAAGGTTCGCGCACACAAGCGAGTTCAACTACCACAGGCGGATCCACACGGGCGAGAAGCCGTACCAGTGTAAGGTGTGCCACAAGTTCTTCCGAGGCCGCTCAACCATCAAGTGCCACCTGAAGACGCACTCGGGGGCCCTCATGTACCGTTGCACGGTCTGTGGCCACTACAGCTCCACCCTGAACCTCATGAGCAAGCACGTCGGTGTGCACAAAGGCAGCCTCCCGCCTGACTTCACCATCGAACAGACCTTCATGTACATTATCCATTCCAAAGAGGCAGAAAAGAACCCGGACAGCTGACTGGGCCCCAGTGGAGCTGGGGGGAGCTCCCAGGCGGCAGCCAGGACATTGATTTTCTAGTGGCTGTTGGTCCCTCTCCAGCCGAAGTTTCAATTTTGCCTTGCTAGGAATTCTGTTCTGTCTTGTGTTTAAAGAAGAAAAAAAGAAGAAAGAGCACACAAGCTGTTACTGTATTTGAGAAGCAACGGCCCTATCACGTTTACCTCCTTACTTGTTCCTGCCCAGGAAGGGCTGTGTTTTTTGATTCTTTTGAGGCTGGTTTGGGGATCTGGTCAGGCAGTTGGCATCTGCTAGATCCCCTCTCTGAGCCTCTCAAGTTTTCGTTTACTGATAGGTTTTATGCTGCTAAGAATCCAACCAACGGCCTCACTGAATAGAGGAGGTGGAGAGAGGGCTTTTCACTGTGGGTATTAGTACCAGATTTCCAACTGGGACACCCAACTATGAGAGAGATTTTGGAAATGTGATCGTTCAGAAAAGACTAGTCAGCGGGGCAGCTCACCTCAGGCTCCCGGCTCAGCCCTCAGCAGGGAAAAGGCGGATGGGATGGAGGTGCCTGCTGGTTGCGATGCTCTAATCTGCTGATGGGACAGGAAAATCTTTTGGCAGCTAGATCCAAACTGGGGACAAAGCTTTCTATTTAGGTCAGAACGCTTTGGGATGAGTCCTTGCCATTCAGAAGAGGTGTCCTGCCGTGCCGCCAGAGGCGGCAGCTGGGATGGACAGGAAGGGAAGTTTCTCCTTTCTCCTCAATTCCAAAGAAATATGATTTTATGGAGTTATAGCCCAGGTTGTTAGGCCTTCCCTGCGGGGTAAAGAGGACAAGGAGCCACTTTGATGGAGTCACCTGTCATCTGGCTACCTCCATCGAGCTTGAGTTTCCTGGTGGAGAGGTGGGGATGTCTCTAACAGCAGCAGCCTTGCCTTAATTTACATCCAGTCTCCCACCTTGAAGTGTGTTTGACCTGTGGTGTAGATGAGAAGACCTCATGAGGTGGCAGAGTGATGGACTGTGAGCCCTTCAGGATTGAAGGGACCCGGGTAGCGTGGTGTGTAGCGGGATGCGCGTTCTGTCTGTCCCAGTCGGGTAACCTGTTGTTTACTTTGTACACTAACTGCCCGGGAGCTTTGGCAGCTCACCTGTGACCTGCTGGAATTTATCCTGATCTGTTGTGGCATCGCCACCAGGGGGCGCTATTGGACGGCAGCTGGTTTAGGCCCTCCCTGGGTGGCTGTGATGGAGTCTGCCCAGTCCTTGGGGCTGGTTGGCTCTGTTCTCAGTGGCTTTTGAGGGGTTCCTGCCCAAAGAAGGCTTGAAGGAGAGGCCCTCGGATCTCGCATATTCACAAGGTAGCACCTCAGTAACTCATACTACCTCACCCTGCTCAGGCAAGCTCTGGGAGTCCCTGGCCTAGGCCCTGACACTGCCCTTGGTGGGACTCAGCAGCACTCCGGGCTGTTTCACAAGCAAGTGGTTTTAATTAACTCACAAAGCCTTTTTGGACAATGATATTTATTTATTTTTGCTTTTATATACATATTATCCAGCATCTCTTTTGGATTAGTGACTTCAGGAAAATGAGTTTCTCTCCAGCCAGTAGCCATATTCCAGGGGACAGTCCTGGCCAGAGATTTGGGAAACGGGCTAGAACTAGGGGAGAGGTGTCAAGCCTTTAAACAAGCAAATCCTTTTCCTTCTCTCCGGATGGTCTCTTGCATTACCCTTTAGATAATGGATATAAGTTCTAGAAATTTGGGGCGTATTAAATTCCTAGACGTTTTATCCCTCTTCCTTCCTGTGATTGAGTAGACTGGGGATTGTGTTGAGGGTAACAAGTTATATGAAGGACCTTTTTGCACATTTTCTCATCCTTCCTAAACTTGGAAAGGTATGTTAAGATGTACAGGCAAGCCAAAGCTCCGTCCCTATTGGACTTGCTGTCTCTCTCCCTAGCCCTAAATTTATAAAGCCTCCCAGTTAGGGTGCATGGCTCTCTGGCGGGGTGACCTGTACATGAAGGGATTTGTACAAGTGGCCACTTTTCACCATTGAAACCCAACTTGTTAAATGTTCCCTCAGGTCATTTTTGTCAGGAAAGCAGTGTTGAGACTTTTTTTTTTTTTTTTAAGTTTATTTATTTTGAGAGAGAGAGAGTACAGTACAAGCAGGGAAGGGGCAGAGAGAGGGAGAAACAGAATCCCAAGTAGTCACCGTGCTGTCAGTGCAGAGCCCAATGCAGGGCTCGAACCCATGAACCAGGAGATCATGATCTGAGCTGAGATCAAGAGCTGGACGCTTAACTGACTAAGCCACCCAGGTGCCCCAGTGCTGAGACTTTTCATCCCTGACTGGCTTCTCCCTTTCTTTCCCATGCTGATCATTAGAAATTTAAGGAGAATGTGCGAAGGGCTAACAGTCAAGTGTCTGCTAAGCTTTTCAAGGCTGGGTAATTCCCAGACTGTTGATGAGGACTGATTTTTGAGTGGTCAGATTTGAGAGAGGCGGTACTTACTGGAACCCAGCCAGGTAGCTGAGAACGGATCAGTGTGCTGGAGAAACCCTTTTCCTTAACGGAGGGCATCGTGGATGCTGGGTAGTCTGTATACTTAACCTGAAACTGTGAAGTTTTCTCTTTTTGCCAGTAAACCAAAAAGTAAATCCTTGAAACTTTGCCCCTGAAACACTAAACAAAAAACTGCATCTCCTGATCCTCCTGAGGTCAAGTGGTTGATCAGGGTGGCCCGGTTGGTTGCAGTTAGACATGTAGCAGGGTCAGTAGCTCATGAGGCTCACTGACCAAACCCTGTTCCTCTGCTTTTCCCCGTATTCACACCTGACCCCTCCCTCTGTTTGGAGTCACATTTGCTGCCTCCAGCTCATTCTTTTCTGAACTGTTTTACTTGAAACTCTCTATTGTGGCAGAGGGCACTCTGGGATACCTGGTCGGAGGTATTCATTTTCTTTGGAGTTTTTAAATTTTTTTCAGCCTTCTGCTTGATTTTGTTGCACCCCTCCCCCCGCCTTGGAGCCCAGTTTAGCAGTCTGCTGTATTGTTCTGAGGTTGTTTGACCCCCGAATGTCTTTTCTTCTCCCTTTTCCCTCTTTCTTGTTCTGTACTCAGGACCAGCTACATAATTTGCAGAGCCCCTTGTTTAAAAATGAAGAATTTCAAGATGGCGACCGTAGAACATTAAACCAAGCATGAGGCTATTCCCAACCTGTTTCTTAAGGGAAAAAAGGTAATACTTGTATGGCACATTGAAATAAACAGCAGAGACTGCTTGTGGCCAGAGGAGGGGATCCATATCCCGCTTCTCCTGTGACCCATTGATGGCTCACTGATGCCACAGCACCTTCTGGGACGTGCTGCTGTATTTTAGTATTTGGTCCTAAATTTTAATACCCTAGGGAGCCTCTATAGTTCATAGCTAGATGGAAAAAAAGGAGGTGATAG
Source organism: Cryptoprocta ferox (assembly GCA_028646485.1). Taxonomy (NCBI): domain Eukaryota; kingdom Metazoa; phylum Chordata; class Mammalia; order Carnivora; family Eupleridae; genus Cryptoprocta; species Cryptoprocta ferox. The sequence continues at coordinate 55,470,090 of CM053571.1, forward strand.
TTGGGCCCAGGTGACCCCTAAGAACCAGGAAGTAGGTAAAAGTTCTTCTTGACTTTCTTCCTTTCTGACCTGTCAGCACCCCTTTGTCTCCAGGACAAACCTTTGGGCTTAAATACCTTCTCCCCAGTCAGGTTTTGCTACTGATGAATTTTCTTCGTCTTCTGGCCTCTTGCTGTGCCCTAGTCCTGAGACTACTCATCTTTGGAAGCGAATTTAAATCCTTTTATCGATGGACACTGATTTTGTTGGCACGGGAGTGGGCTGTGTGGAGAAGTCTGGCATCTGGAGGTCCCCACATATCCTTTTGCCTCAGTCCTGCACTGAGCGAGTCAGGAAGCGCAGGCACACAGCATCGATTTCATCGTGATCACGCATCGTAAGCTGAACATCCGAATGGAAATGAAACTGTTTTGATTTTGATGTTTCTTTAACACCCCTCCCCTGTCCAGTCCACCCTCCCCTGCCACCTCTGCTAGCGAAAGTCTCTTATGAAACCAAGAAGAGTTGTTGACGTCTAACTTCCTTCCATTAAATTAATGAGTACTGACCTCCTAATATTTAAGTGTTTACTATCTATTGCTGTAAAGTTTTGTATATTTTGTAAACTTCTTTTCCCAAATAGTAGATGTCTAAAATCGTTGTACATCTGATTCTTTTATATTCCATTGTTCGGCACAAAGTGTGGTTTTTATTTAGAATAAAAAAAAAGGAAATTTGAAATGGGAATTCTTTTCCTATTGACTGGGGTTACTGTCCCTTGTTGAGGAGGTCGAGGCCCAGCACCCGGGAGCCAGCAGCATTCTCAGCAGCTGCCAGCATTCTTCCAGGTGGCAGTTTCCTTTCCTGCAGCTGGAATTCCCCGGGCTAACTTATTGACCTGTTTTTAGTGGGAAATTAAGTCAATAACCCAACCTTTCCAGGGGAAACCTCCCTGAGGGGATCTTCCATTGGCCCAGAGATTAGTGGGATTCTGCTCGTGTCTAGTTGGACCAGAGATTTGGCCCAGTGCCATCTGATTCACTGACGTGGTGTGTCGGAGCTGTGAGGCTGATTCAGGGAGGATGTGGAGGTTTGGCATAATCTCATGAGGTCGATAACAAATGTGCCTCCGCAGAGAAGGAGATAGACCTCAGAGGCTGGGACGTGATGTGGCCCTTTTGGTCTCAGCACAGGGGCCAGGGGTGGCCCCCATCAGTGCTGAGTAAGTGCTAAGCGGAGCAGCCTTGCTACAGAGTCAGCATCACTGGGTCTCTGTCCTCCCAAGGCCCTCACAAGGTATTCATGCTGCCCTGGATGAGAACGGTTGCCAGAGAAAACTGTGAGAAGAGTGAGACTGTGGGGGGATGGCCTCTGAGGTCACCTGGGATGTGACAGGTGTAAAATTGAATTCCCTTTTGGAAACTTCTGGAGCCCAAGTCAGAGGAGGCAGTGATATAGGCATCAGATTTTGGCTTGGTTTTTATTTGAGCACAAGGGAAGAGAGTCTGTTTAGTGCATTTTCTGTATTATTAGGTTAAACCCTTACTGCAACCCCATGTCACAATCTGGACTCTCCCGGTTGAAAAAGCCTTTAGCTCTGCCACTGGGTGGCTGCTTGTCTGTCACTTAAGACCCTTTCAGATTTGGGCCCAGCGAGCAGGAGGATCATAGGGGGATCTCCCTCTGTGCTCCTGACAAATGGGTATGTACATTATTGGAGCAGCGCTTCATGCATCTGGTGAACATGGTTTCAGAGGTCTAAGAACAGAGGAGAGAGTGCTCTGGGTCAGTGCTCTGGCTCATTCCAAGTTAAACATTCCAGAAATACTGAGAACTTGGGCAGGACAGAGACTCTCAGTGATTATGTCCACAGGCCCTTCATTCTCCACAGGCAGGATTAGGAGGCCAGAGACGGAACCAGTGGATTGTGACCTGTTGTTAGGCTTTGTCTTTGTGAACATGGGCCTAGTCCCTAACTGATAAACGAGGCTTTAAAAAAATTTTTTTAAGTGTTTTATTTTATTTTAGAGAGAGAGAGACAGAGCAATGAGCAGGGGGAGGGGCAGAGAGAGAGGAAGACATAGAATCCGAATCAGGCTCCAGGCTCCGAGCTGTCAGCATGGAGCCCAGCGTGGGGCTCGAACCCATGAACTGCAAGATCATGACTTGAGCTGGAGTTGGACACTCAACTGACTCAGCCACCCAGGTGCCCTGATAAAGGAGTCTTTTGGAGAAGATCTACTTGCTTTTGTTTTAAGATTTTTTTAATTGTTTTTTATTTTGAGAAACAGCATGAGTAGGGGAGGAGCAGAGAGAGAGAGAGAGAGAAAGAGAAAGAAAGAACCCCTAGCAGGCTCTGCACTGTTTGAACTCATGAACCTTGAGATCATGACCTGAGCCGAGATCAAGAGTTGGAGGCTTAACCAACCAACCACCCAGGAACTCCCAGAAGACCTACTTGTTGATAAGAAGACTTTTTCCTATCTATAAGACAAGCATGAATAGAAGTATGTTGCAGGACAGGAAAATTATGAAAAGACCTGGCCTGGGAGAATGAAGTTCAAGGGTGAGAACTGACTTGGAAGAATACCAGAGTGGATCACCTACGTGGCTCAGTTGGTTAAGCATCTGACTTCAGCTCAGGTCATGATTTTGCAGTTCGTGAGTTCACACCTTGCGTCAGGCTCTGTGCTGACAACTCAGCCTGGAGCCTGCTTTGGATTCTGTGTCTCCCCCTCTCGGTCCCTTCCTTGCTTGTACTCTCTTTTTCTCTCAAAGATGAATAAATAAACATTTAAAAAAAAAAAGAATACCAGAGTTCTGCCCTGTGATAGAATCAGAAAATTTCCACCTCCCCATCCCATGCAGGGGACAAGGGCTGAGGGACAGAGCATCTGTCAGTCCCTGCTGCTGGCTCTCTGCTCCGGGAATGGATGTCCCTTGATATTTGCCCATGATCTGGAAAGACAGGGAGGGATGGGGATGGGTTTCTGATAGCCTCTCTTTCTAGAAGTCTGGATATGCCCTAGATCTGAAGCCGGGAGCAAGTGGGCTGTGAGGAGCACTAACTCTGGGATGACTCCTCTGCTTCAGGGGGAGGGAAGCAGGATGGATGAAGGGGAGAGTATCAGCAAGGAAATGGAGCCACTTCCTGGATGGCGGAGAGGGTGGGGAGCCAGACCTCTGCTTCACCCTCTCCATTTGTCATCTCACTGAGGATGCTAGGAAACGTCCTGCTGAGGCCTCCTGGTTCCTTGGCCTCTGACCTCTTGTCCTCACAGCCTGCATAGTGTGCCAGGAGAACAGCAAGCACACAAACACAAGAGGAAAGTTGTGTGAGGTCCCTGAGGAGCACACTCCTTCCAGTCAGGGGGATTGCTGAAATGAGTGCGCCTCTCTGTTGACCATCTCTTTAGCCTATTCCAGTTGGAAGGACAGAGTTTTGAAAGAGCCAGAGTCATAGCTGTCTCTGTTATTTATTTCACCTTTTTTTTTCTTGAGTGTCTTCTTTAGTCCCGAGGACTCAGACAAATAGTACAACACCGAGGACCTGTTCTCTATCCCTCCCTGGTCCCCTCTCCTCCTCTCCCCTCAATATTGTAAGACGTACTCAAAATTGACCATGAGTGTTCCGACTCTTTCCCCCACTCCTCCCCAAATCTCTTACCTACACCTCTAGCTTTCTAGTTTGCTGATGGAGAAGAGTGGGATCTACCTCAGCTGCCTAGGAGAACCTGAGGGGCAGGGATGGGTGAGGTAGTTGGCGCTTAGAAGTTCAGGCTTGGGTGGTGCTGGGGCCTGCAGCGGCGGGCTGGGCGCCCTCCTTGGTGATGATGATGGAGTGCTGAGTGGACGAGGAGGAGGAGGAGGAAGCACGTCTGTCCCCTCTGGCCCGGACCTTGGGGAGGTAATGGACCACAGTGCTCAGCAGCTGGTCCCGGAATCTCGGGCTGAGAAAGTTGTAAAGGATAGGGTTGGCGACGCAGTGGAGCATGGAGAAGCAGTCGATGATGTCATAGAAGAAGTACAGCAGGTGGACCAGATAGCAGTGGAGGGAGACGTGGGTCCCGTGCAGCGTGAGCAGCAGCAGAGTCACATGGTAGGGCAGCCAGCAGATGGCAAAGACGGCCACGTAGGCACACACCAGCAGGCAGTGGCGCCGGCCCTCTGGCCATCCCGCCCGCCGAAGGCGGCAGGCCGTCAGTACGTTGAAGATCACCAGGAGTGGGAAGGGCAGCATGAAGCCCAGGACGGTGGTGGACAGGGCCACCACCAGGGCCCATGTGTTGTATGTTTCAAAGGGCGCCATGAAGAGGCACATGGGCTCCGAGCTCTCCACCAGCTGGATGTGTACCACCTCGGGCAGTGGGATGATGGCCGAGAGGACCCAGACACCCGCGCACACGGCCCGCCGCATTCGGTGCTGGTGGCGCTGCCAGGAGGGAGAGCTGTTGGTGAGGGTGACGTAGCGGTCAATACTGAGGCAAACCAGGAAGAAGATGCTACTGTACATGTTGGCAAAGTAGAAGTAGTGAGTGAAGCGGCAAGAGAAGCTGCCCCAGAGCCAGGTGTAGTCTAGCATGACCTCCAGCATCCACACGGGCAGAGAGAGGATAATGCCCAGGTCTGCTATGGCCATGTTGAAAATGTAGAGGTTCAGCAGCCCTGCCCGGCCCAAGCAGCGCCAGTTGACGCAGATCACCAGGAGGTTCTCCACCAGCCCCACCACAAAGATGGCCAGGTAGAGGACAAAGAGGGTCACTTGCTTGGTGTCCTCTCTGAGCTCCATGTGGCACTCGGGCAAAGTGTGGTTGAAGAAGTAGAGCAGTTCATTCCAGTTGTGGATCTCTCCAAAGTCACTGGCAGGTGCTGTGGTGAACCCCTCTGTGGGGGTAGGCCCCATGTTGCCCTTGACTGACATCAGGACCAGCAAATGCCTGGTGGGGAGAAAGAAGGTTGGAAGAGAATGGAGACCTCAAAAGCAGCCATAGGTCTTAAGTTAGTGGGCCACAGGGACCAGGAGGCTGTGGGGAAAGATTCTGGGCCTGAAGAGGCAAGAAAGGCAGTTTAAACATTCAAACTGCGGATAAATAGCACACAGCTCACTTGCCAGCTTTGACCTGCGAGCAGAAACATTTTGCTAGACAGGATTCAGTGGTGGCAGAGACCAGAACTGTTGGTGCCCGACCAGATTCCTCCCCGGCCTGGCTAGTCCCACCCTATCTCCAGCCCCAGGCCATCTTTGACCTCCACTTCTCTCCTGGCATTTCACCCCTTGGCCCTTTCGTGTGAAGTCTTACTCTGTCTCGCCATCTGGGCTATGGATGTGGGACACACACACACACACACACACACACACACACACCTTCTGATTTATTCCTAGGAACATCTGTGGATTGTGTAGGAAAGCCAATTATCTTCAAGCCCTGATTCCCTTCTTGAGACAGGGCGACACCCACCTGAGTTTCTGTCAGGAGTGCCTCTGGTCCTGGAGGGCCAGTGGGTCTGGGTTGCTGGGGAGCTGCAAGGAGACTGGAGGGACTGCGGCCGTGGGGCTGGCTTTGCTGTGGGCTTCAGGGCCGTCCTTCTCATCCAGGAAGCAGTATCAGTGGCTGAGGCTCTGTGGGAGAGGGTCAGTGTTTTTCCTGCCTTCCCCCAATCCAGATAGAGGGGAAGTCACAGCAGAAGACCCAGTGTGCCAGGGGCGGGGAGGAGTCAGGCTGCAAGCATTAACATCCAGCCTCTTGACTCACTAGCTATGTGAATTTACCTCTTTAAGCCTCAGTCCCCTCCTCTGCAAAATGGGACGATAATATCTACTAACGGGTGTTGTGGGAATTAAGTGACCCAACACGGTGAAGTGCTTAGCACAGGGCTGGGCCAGTGGTAAATACTTTTCACATGTATGTGCTTTCCACTCTAAATTGGCTTGGAATCCCACTCTCCCCTGTCTGCTAATTCCTACAAAAGCAGGACTGGATGGGGGTGGGAAGGCTAAACTAAATCTGAAAATCAGCCAGGCTTTTAGTCACTCTGCCCTTAGCTGCTGGTTTGCACCCATCCCTTGCCATTCTCCCCAGCCTGCATCTTGGCCCTGGGGTGAGAATCTAGGGAGAGAAGGGAGATTAAATGTGGGGTGGGAAAGGGGGCTGTGTTGAGCTTCAGGGAGTTTCCTAGACGGGGAGGGGGAGAACAGCATCCTTCCCCTACTGCCTCATACTTCCCATGAAGTGTGGCTGAGGATGGCTGAGAGAGAGACAGACACCAAGCTTCTCTCTCCTTCCAAGCGAGAGGGCAAGGCTCAGAGCCGATGGATGTGTGTTGTTCGTGAATATCTCGTGTCAGCAGAGCCTCCTGCTTCTCAGACTACTTTCACTTCAGTTAATCATTTGATCCCTGAGATACCTTGTGGTATCCCCTGTGGAGAGAAAGGATGGGCTTTCTCATCCTCTGTTAAGGCCTGAGAGATAGCCCGTCTCGTAAGCCGCACAGCGCAAGGTGTGTTGGCTAGAGGGAATGGGTGTGCATATTTCATCAAGGTGAAGTTCCCAAAACAATATTAACCGGCTTAAAGTACACAGTTCAGGGGCACCTGGGTGGCTCAGTCAGTTAAGCATCTGACTTTGGCTCAGGTCATGATCTCATGGTTCCTGGGCTGAGCCCCGCATCAGGTTCTGTGCTGATAGCTCAGAGCCTGGAGCCTGTTTCAGATTCTGTGTCTCCCTCTCTCTCTGCTCCTCCCTTGTTCGCACTCTGTCTCTGTCTCAAAAATAAACATTAAAACATTTTTTTTAAAGTATACAGTTCAGCGGCATTTAGTACATTCATGTTATTATGTAACCACCACTTCTATCTAGGTCCTAACATTTTCATAACCCCCAAAGAAAACCCCATACCCGTTAAGTATTCCCTACTTCCCTCTTCCCCCAGCCCCTGGTAATAACCATTCTGCTATCTGTCTCTGTGGATTTACCTATCATGGATATTTAATATAAATGGAATCATAAAATGTGTGACCCTTGTGTCTTTTTATTTTCACTTAACATAATGTTTTTGAGGTTCGTCCTCATTGGAGCATGTATCTGTATTTCATTACCTTTTATGGCTCATTAGTGTTCCATTTCGTGGATATGCTACATTTTCTTTATCCATTCAAGGAGGTGATTTTTTTTAAAGTTTGCTAATTAATTTTTTGTTGTAGTGAAATAAACATAACATTAAATTTACCATTTTAGCTATTTTTTAAAAAGGGTTTATTTATTTTGGAAAGACTGAGACAGAGCATGGGGAGGTGCAGAGAGAGAGAGAGAGAGAGAGAGAGAGAGAGGGAGGGAGACACAGAATCCGAAGTAGGCTCCAGGCTCTGAGCTGTCAGCACAGAGCCCAATGCGGGGCTTGAACTCATGAACTGTGAGATCACAACCTGAGCCAAAGTCCAACACTTAACCGACTGAGCCACCCACGTGTCCCGCCAGTTTAGCTATTTTTAATTATACAGTTCAGTAGCATTAAGTAAGGGGTACCTGGCTGGCTCAGTTGGTAGAACATGTGACTCAATCTGGGGGTAGTGGGTTCAAGCCACATGTTGGGTGTAGAGATTAATTAATTAAAGTAATTAATACTTTTGTTAATTAATTAAATAATTAAGGATATTCCCATTGTTGTGCAACTATCTCCATGAGAGGGGATATTTTTAATTTTGCAGTTTTCTTAAAGCCTTCTATAGAAAACCTTTTTCTATTTATAACACTTCTGACGCTAAATATGTAGGGGTTTTTCTCCAAAACCAATTAATTTTCCAACTCCCTGGACACCCTATAACAGTGGGTGTTCTGAAATTTATCAATTCTGACACCAACCTGAAGTTAGTGTCAGACTCCACAGATTTAAGGGCTCAGTCCCACAGGATTGGTCTCTCTTTAGATGCCAGTCACAAACATGGCTCTCTCCAACATGGTAACAAAGTCCTCATAATCCCCCATCTCAGTGTCAATAATTTGCTGGAATGGCTCAAAAAATTCAGGGAAACATTTTCTTTGTTTACTGGTTTATTGTAAAGGATACAAATGAACAGCCAGATAAGGAGGTAGATAATGTGAGGTCGGGAAGGGTCCTGAACTTGGTTCCCATGGAGTTGGGTACACTGACCTCCTGGCATATGGATATGTTCACCGGCCCAGAAGCTCTCTAAACCTCATAGTTTAGGAATTTTTATGCCTACTTCAACATATAGGCATGATCTATTATTAATTATAACTCTGGTCTCTGACTTCTTCCCAGAGGACAGGAGGTGAGGTTAGGAGTTCCAAGCTTCTAAGCAAGGCTTGGTCTTTCTGGGAGTTAGTCCCCATCCTGAAACTATCTAGGAAATTCCAAGGGATTTAAGATCTCAGGAATTGGGGGCAGAGACCATATACATATTTCTTATTATGTCACATGTCTACTCACACATCAGACTGCCCCTAGATCAAGAAATCCATCATGATAAGCTATGACAATGTAAAATGTGGTTTACTTTGATTTTTCAGATAGTTCTGTTTTCTCTCTCTTTTGAATCTCAGTTTCTATCCTATGGATATCATTTTTCAATAGGGAGCACTCTGAGAATTCTCACTTCCTTCTCCATACCTTTGACCCATGCAGATGGAGGCTCTACTAGACCAAGCACCCTCCAGGAAGACCCAGTTCTGGTGTCCGTTCTCTCTACATATTCTGACTCATGGCCATTTTCACTCCTCTCATGACTGCATTTGAGTGGCTCATGTCTCCTGGGTATCTGAATCTTTGACCCCAGGATCTTTTCCCTCCCATATGGAGACATCACCCTCCACCTGCTCCCTGGCTCCCCTTCCCCCACATTACTGAATGTGTATTTGCAGCAGGAGGAAATGATGGGGTGCCTTCTGGCAGAGACACAGAGGGAAAGCTGCTCCCTCAGGAAGAAATAAGTGACAGCTCTGCAGTTTTCATGTGGCTGTTTTTCTTTGGAGGGAGGAGGTGTGCAGCTGGAGAGAGAAAGATTGGAAGGAAGGGAAAGACAGAGGGGGCAGGACTCAGGCTTCTTGCCAAGCTGAGGAGGAGGGGAGCAGCACACAGCTTTGCTCCAAGTAACAGGAACAGCAGAAGCAAAACAATTCCTGGAAATTTGCTCTTTCTCCTTCCTACACCTCCCCAACTTTTTTTCCCAAAAAATGTAGACAAGATATTGTGATCAACAATCAGAAAGGAAGGAAGGTACCAGGGAGGAGTTATTGGAGGCACAGATAAAAAGCAGGCAGCTTCCCAGGGTCAGGTGGGGGCCAAGGGCTTGTGCCTGAACCCTGGAAGGAGGGTTGAGCAGGCTGTCCCAGGAATCCCCCTACCTGTCTGGCCTGTGTGGCCAAGGACCCTACTTTGTGTGTTGAGGGCAGAGAGACTGTGGACTGGTTTAGGCTGAGGAGTTTGGCAACGACTGTATTTCCACTCCCAGCCTAGCTTCCAGCGGGTCACTGAGTACAGAAGCGAAGTCCAGCCACAGAAGTCATTCTGCCCTCTTGCCGCAGCTTTCCCATGCGAGGGAGGCAGCCTTATCTGCCCAACAGCACAGATTAGGAACTCCCCAGGTGTCCCAAAGAGGGATGTGGTCCAGTGACCCTGTCCTTGGCTCTGCTCAGCTCTTTCCTGCTTATTGGCTCTTCACTGAGGTACAGTGGAGATAACACTACTTCGGGACCAGACTTGACTTTGACACCGTGTTCTATCACTTAGGAGCTCTGTGCCTTTGCACAAGTCACTTTACCTTCCTGAGTCTCAGTTTCTTTGTATGTAAAGTGAGGTTACTGATGCTTCTTTCCGGGGTTATTGCATGGGACATATGAGATTTGTGAAGTGCTTGGCATAAGCATGTTCCATCCCCGTTTGGGGATGAGAAAGGAGAGATCCCTTCTTGTGGAATTACCTTGAGATGCCTCTTCCTAGTCCCATCACTTGGAGCCATTTTTCTCTCAGTTGGATTGACACCAGCTTCCTCTTTCATTTAGTTGTCTGGTGTTCTGTGTTTTACATGGAAGGTCAAGAATATTCCCAATGCCACTATGAATTATCGCAAAAGCGATGTAGCAACAGTTAGCATTTATTGAATAGTTACCATTCGCCAGGTATGATTACAAGATGCTTGTCATGTACTGTTTGATCCTCATTAAGTTGTTTTACACTGTCATAGGCAAGGCTTCTATCATGTTGTGAGGCACAGAGACGGTAACCAACTTGCCTAAGTCACACTGCTAGGACTTCAGTATCCTTATTATAGGGATTCTTGACCTAGATTCCTGGCACCTAATGGCTTCAGGTAGTCTGCAAACTCCCTGAAAACCATATTCAAAATCCTGTATATTGTGTAAAGTCATTTTTATGGGGCTTAGAGTCTTCCTTAGATTCTCAAAAGGGTCCACAACGTCCAAAAGGGTAAAAAATGACTGCCCTTGAAGCACCTCTCATGGATGGGGGTAGGGGAAAAAAAAGTAGGGTGCAGCATACACTTCCATGGAGGGGACTCAGCCTTCAGAATTGTGGGAAATTTCTTGAGTGAAAGCAAAGTCCCCTTCGTGGAGGCTGAGAGAAGCATGGGATGACCTAGGGAGGGATTGAGAAAGGGGAGGTGAATTATCTTTGCTTTCACAAGATGAAGGACAACTGTTTCCTCCCTATAATTTCCCAAGAGAAAGTATATGGAGGTGTGCAAGGTTAGTGCAAGGCAGAGGAGGCTCTGAGGGACTGACAGACACTGGAAGGCCCCCAGAGAAAGTGGCACTACCCAGCAGCCTCCCAGCATGCCTCCACTCTTCCCCACCCTGCAATTTCCTATCCATCTCCTGGCTTTTGTCCCTCCCTCAGAACCCCCCCACCCCCTGCACTTCCTGATCCCTGACACCTCCCCCAGGGTCTCTGTAGATGTGCTGACACTCCTTGCTGATTCCAGATTTAGTCAGTTTCTACCAACTTACATTGAGCGTGTAACCTGTGCTGGACAGCAATGCCCCTTGACTTCTCCAATGTTTCCAGAGGCTTGACTTTCTAAGGTTCCATCTTGACAACAACATAGTTTCTTAGACTCCCTGAGAGCTGAAGTTGCAAGGACTCACAAGGTCATCCTGATCCTCCTCCCTCATTAAAAAGAGGGAAGGGAGGCTTTGGGGAATCTCACATGGTGAGGCAGTGTGAGAAATGCAGGTGAAAATGGAGAGGGAAGTGGGACGCCACAGGTGTTCATCTTGCAGGACGCAGGGCACTATCAGGTATTGGAAATCTAAAACTGATGAGACTCGGTCCCTGCCCCCAAGGGGCTGCAGCGTGCAATGCTCTAGTGTTCAGCCCATGTGGGTAGGGCCCATACTGCTTCATTCAGATGAGATCATTGCTTCAGGCTTTACCTGGAGCTTCTGGATTTCTACCATTTCTCTTCCCCCCCAAACAATGTTTATCCAGACATTTTGTGGCCTCTTGGGGAGAGATGTTCAAGAGGAAACGTGTTTGGGACCACATCCAGATGGCCTTTCCAGAGTGTCAGGGAGCTGTGCACCAGTTAGGTCTCTGATTTCTGCCAGTGCTTCTCGAAGGACACAACCACAGAAGCTTATTAAAGGGCTCTACCTAGGGCCACAACTCAAGGGCCCTGCCACAATGGCAGGAGACCCTCAAGGGCAAAGAGGCCCAATGTAAGCCAGCCCCAACATCCCTCTGAACTTCTGCATGACTCACCTACCTCCCAGGCCTCTTTTCTGGGGAAGGAGCCTGGTACAATCCAGTGGATATAAGCAGAGACTAGAGCCCAAACCTGTCAGAGGCCATGGGGGTACCCTGAGAAAGCTGTCCCATTGTCAGCTCTGTCCACTCTCCTTTTATGATGTGGCACTGTCGACATGCCTCACCCTGAAGCCCCTCCATGGACAGCTGTTCCGTCCAGTCTTCACTCCTATCTTTAGTCTGCTGAGGGGGCAGCTCCTGCCTCCTCCCCACCATCATCGGGATACAACTGAACGGACACCTTTGCAGTTACGGGGCCTACTTGAGTGAGGTTTTAGGTCCCCATGCCAGCCAATGTCTTCTGCCTTCGGAGTCTGTGTCTGAGATTCTGGATGTGGAAGGGGCAGAGGCCAAGGCAGGCAGGCACCCAGGGCCTGCTGAAACGGTAGCAGCTATGAGCCCTGCTTTGCTGAGTGCTTCCTTTCCACCCTCCCAGCAACTGGGAGCAGTCTCTCTCCTGTGTGTGCCCACCTTCATTCCCTTCTCCCCCGTCTTCGCCTCTGAGGTCAGACACCCCTTTAGTCTCCTGAACACCTTTCTGCCCCAGACAACTACTAAAAGGAGGGAACCTTACATTCTCTGCCTTTTCCTTTTAACCCCTTGAGAGGCTGACAGTGACTTAGATTCCTGAGGAGAGAGTTCTGTGCCCTGAGCCAGATGAGGAAACCCAGGCCCAGAGAGCATGTTGAATGCAAATGTGTCTTGAATCAAAGTGTAGCTTCCCATTAAGAACCCTTCTGACCTTGGAAATGTCAAGGCCCAGCATGCTGGCAAAACACTGAAACAACTCCAAACCCGGGACCCAGTGCAAAGTGGCCCATATCATCCCATGTGTAGTCACACGGACAGAGGGCAGAGGGCAGGGAAAGACTGAGGGAGCCCTACTGAGAGCAAGTTGTCTTTCTGGGCAGGATTTGGGATTTTCAAGGGCATACGTCAGCACTTATAAAAGTAGCCCGAAGAGCAGACAGGTTGAGGATAGGAAAAAATGTTCCAGAAAGACAGTGATTAGGAGGGAAATTAAAGACTTCATGCCAGAGAGCTTGGAGGCCAGACTGCCTACACAGCCATCCTGATTGAGGAGGCCAGACTCTTTTCTGATCACAGCCTGTCTGCCTGTTCCCTGCAAAGCCACGTGGCTGTACCTGGCGGCCCTCGTGGGCCTGTACTACCTCCTGCGCTGGTACCGGGAGAGGCAGGTGGTGAGCAACCTCCAAGACAAGTATGTCTTCATTACGGGCTGTGACTCGGGCTTCGGGAACCTGCTGGCCAGGCAGCTGGACCTGCGAGGCTTGAGGGTGCTGGCCGCGTGTCTGACAGAGAAGGGGGCCGAGCAGCTGAGAGACCAGACGTCAGACAGGCTGGAGACGGTGATCCTGGATGTCACCAAGACAGAGAGCATCTCTGCGGCCACCCAGTGGGTGAAGGAACACGTGGGGGACAGAGGTACTGCCCAGATTCCTGTTTGTGTCTCTTTGTTGCTTCTCTCTATGCAAGGGAGACTTCTCTTCTGCTAACTGGGAAGATTCCCAGGATGTTTTCCAGAATGTGAAGTCATACGAGCTTTCTTCACCTCATCCATCTTTCAGAAGAGGCTCTTCCTTCTCTACTGACCCCTACCTTGAGACTTTGGAGCTCTGGAGTTTGGGGGAGATTGTGCCCTGATGGGGATTTGCCCTCCCTGAATTCCTCCTCTCTCAGCAGAGGTTCTGGGTTTCTTGATGCTGAGTGACTAGGAAGACTCATGTTCTGGAGGAGGAGTTGAGACAGGGGATCCGGCCTGAACGCTTGCTTTGGTGACTGGGGGCATTGCTGGAGCTGGGTCCTGTTCTCAGCACTCTCACAAGACCTCACGGTATTCTATGAAATTGTTTCCTGCATTTTATTCATCATATTCAATATAAATCATGTTTTGGCAAACTTTTTTGTTGTGTTTTGTCCCCAAGGCTTCTGAAGTCCTTGCCCCTCTGCCTGTCTGCCTTGCAGGAGAGAGCTCTCCTACTTTGGGGTGAAGGTGGCTATGATCAAGCCTGGTTTCTTCAACACTGAAATAACTGACCTTAAGAAGATTTCTAGGGCCATCCAAGGAAGCATGGGATCAGGCCAGCCCGGAGGTCAAGGGGATCTATGGGGAGGAGTTCCTGGCATCTAGTGAGTGAGCTGTGGACTGGGGGGAAGGAAACAAACCCTTGTGTCGCAGCCTGGGCCCATCACTAGCATTTCCTACAGACTGGGCAGGGCGTCCAGGTTCTGACTCAGCCCACACAGTGGGACATTTAACTCCATCCCCATGGTCCCATGGCTTCTCAGGAAGAGCCAGGCTTGTTAGACCTAGGGGCCACAGTTTCCTCTAGTGCCTTCATTATTTGGGGAGGAAACTGAAGCCAGAGCGGGAAGACATGCATGGACTCCTGACAAGCTGGCATTAGCACAGCTGGTTTTCAGGTGCTTAGATTTCCGGTGTTTGTAGAGACCTCAGTTTCTGCCCTATTCCCAGGAATAGAGCCAGAGGGTCTTAGTGTGGAGAGTGTTCCTGTGGGAAGAGTCGGACACACTCCGATGACATCCCTGTGTCATATCCTCACAGTGAAGGCACAGTTGTGTCTCTGCATTTTTGCGTTCCCACCCCAGATAGTGGAAGCTGCATACCTGTGGGCCTGGAAACAAGTTGTACAATTAGTATTCACTCTCTGTCCTTTCCAGCTCCCTTTTCCATCACCTATGGCTCCCGTCTTCAGAAGAGCCACACTTGGTGGAGAAGAGGGAATGGGGAGTGGGGGTGGGGGGTAGGACGCGCCCACGGGAAGGCGGTCCCGCTGAGCTTCGGCAGGGCACCACCAGGGGGCGCGCGCCTCGGCTCCTGCCCGCTCTTGGCTTACAGGTGCTGTCCGAGGAGTCTGGAGGAGTTGCCCTTTCTCCCCGGCCGGGGTGTGTGAGGATCTCAGCGTCGGGACGTCCTGTGCAGGATCTCAGTGCAGAGATACGCAGCAGCGAGTCCACATCCCCCTGGCGCCTCTGCAGCGTTTCTCATTCTGAGCCCCACAGCCCCCAGGTAAGTGAGCGGCATCCCAGCCTCTTTCTCTCTTACCGTCCTCTCTGAACTTCCTGTGATTTCAGAGAAATTAATTCTGAAGCTCCCGGCACCCCTGGCAGGCGGTCACGTTGTTTTGAGGATTTACAAGAGTGAAGCAGCAGGCGCTGAGGACTGGGAGATGTCTCTGCTGCATGGCCCCTTGAAAGTTGATGGTGAAGAAATTTGTGGTTCCTTGCAAGTAAAGAACATGGCCTTATCCCTTAGTGGAGTTTGGATGTACCTGTCTCTTTGGGTCCCTGAGAGTTTTCAGGGCTCCTTCCTTCTTCCTGGCCGCCTTCTCCCCCACCCTTAAGAAAGCCCTTGTAGGAGAGTCCTGGCGTTGACTCCCAGGAAGCAGGACCAGGCTTTACCAGGCTGCCACCGCCTCCCGCCTTAAGAGATAAACACTTTCAGGACTACAGTCACCTCTCTGCACATAACAGTTTCAACTAAAGGCTTAATCTGTACCCCTTTCTGTCCTTTTCACCTGCTGGGGGAGAGCTGGGGACAATTGAGCCTCTGGTTCCTGTGGGGAAACCTCTCTTCCCGCTTCCAGTGACTCTCCCTTTCCTTACTTACCAGTCAGAGCTGTGTAAATGTGGATGATGCTCAGAGCAGTCACACTGGCTTCTTCTTCTCCTCTCCCATCACCAGCTCTGTCCACTCTCCTTTTATGATGTGGCACTGTCTGCCTCACCCTGAAGCCCCTCCATGGACAGCTGTTCCATCCAGTCTTCACTCCTATCTTTAGTCTGCTGAGGGGGCAGCTCCTGCCTCCTCCCCACCATCATCGGGATACAACTGAACGGACACCTTTGCAGTTACGGGGCCTACAGCCGTCCCTGCTTGAGTGAGGTTTTAGGTCCCCATGCCAGCCAATGTCTTCTGCCTTCGGAGTCTGTGTCTGAGATTCTGGATGTGGAAGGGGCAGAGGCCAAGGCAGGCAGGCACCCAGGGCCTGCTGAAAGGGTAGCAGCTATGAGCCCTGCTTTGCTGAGTGCTTCCTTTCCACCCTCCCAGCAGCTGGGAGCAGTCTCTCTCCTGTGTGTGCCCACCTTCATTCCCTTCTCCCCCGTCTTCGCCTCTGAGGTCAGACACCCCTTTAGTCTCCTGAACACCTTTCTGCCCCAGACAACTACTGTATCTGGAGGGAATCTATTCCTTAAACATTTTGCCTTCTCCAAGCTCAGTGAGAGTTTCAGTGACTTAGTCTTCTCAGAAATGAATTCTGAATCTTTATCTGGCTCAGATAAGGAAACCCTGGCTCAAAGTGTAAGCTGGCAGCCCAGGGTCACACAGTTGGTGGGTAGCAGAGCTGGGTGTTGAAACCACATGCGTCTTGATTTGCAACGTATTCTATCTTCTTTATAAGAATCTCTAGTAGGTCAGGGAGACCAGGGTTACAGGCTTGAACAGGAACAAAGTAAGAAGATAGTTCTGAACCATGAGACTTAGGACATAGGGGACTCCAGTGTGTGTGTGTGGGGGGGGTATGAGGGAGTAGGTGGGCCGAGGGAAATGGGAGGAGTGGAAGGACCAGGAGAAGGTGACTGAGAAAAGTATCCTCATGTCAAAGGGTTCTTTGTGAAATCCAGTGGCATCTAGGAGAAACAGCATGAGTGTACCAAAGAGCATGCAAGTTGAAGCCAGAAATCAAGAGTACTCACTAAAGGCGGTGACCAGGAACAACTTCAGGACTCTAAGTTAGACAGCCTGGAGGCCGGCCCGCTACTCACACCTTGTGTGTTCCTAAGTCATCGTGTCTAAACACTGGCTACACTCTTGTTTCATTTGAGCCTGTGTGTTCCCTGCAAAGCCATGTGGCTGTACCTGGCTGCCCTCGTGGGCCTGTACTACCTCCTGCGCTGGTACCGGGAGAGGCAGGTGGTGAGCAACCTCCAAGACAAGTACGTCTTCATTACGGGCTGTGACTCGGGCTTCGGGAACCTGCTGGCCAGGCAGCTGGACCTGCGAGGCTTGAGGGTGCTGGCCGCGTGTCTGACAGAGAAGGGGGCCGAGCAGCTGAGAGACCAGACGTCAGACAGGCTGGAGACGGTGATCCTGGATGTCACCAAGACAGAGAGCATCTCTGCAGCCACCCAGTGGGTGAAGGAACACGTGGGGGACAGAGGTACTGCCCAGATTCCTGTTTGTGTCTCTTTGTTGCTTCTCTCTGTGCAAGGGAGACTTCTCTTCTGCTAACTGGGAAGATTCCCAGGATGTTTTGATTTTGAGGGCCTCGAGCTTTGGAGTTTCCTGAGCAGAAGGCCTGGAGTGCCTGAGTCTGAGCCCAGGGTTAAATGAGCCCAGCTTGAGTTTAGGGCCTATAGTCTGGAGGAGGTGTTGGGCCATTGAGGCTTGCTGTGGGGCCACGTGGGGCTGGGCCAGGCTAGACCCAGGCTCCTGATCTCAGCAGGTACACATTTTCTTGTTGGTTCCTTCCCACCGGGCCCTCTGCAGGGCTTTAAGATCAGCCCCACTTATGAGGACACTGAGGCTTATGAGGGAGCTGAAGGGACTTTTGGTCAAATATGGGTAAGGGGTCCTGTTCTTTCCCCCTCTATTATACTGCCTGCCCTTTTCAGGAAAGAAGACACCATTGATATGTTTTTTGTGATTAAAAATGTAAAACATGATCATTGTATACAACATAAAAGAGGATAAAGATAAAAGGACATTTTCCAAATGTTGGTTTCCAGAGTCAGTTACATAGTTATGTATCCTATGATCAGCAGTTTCATTGTCAAATATTTTTTTCTTTTTTAAAAATATTTTTTAATTTTTTTTTAAAGAGAGAGCATGCACAAGTGGGGGAGGGGCAGAGAGAGAGAGAGAGAGAGAGAGAGAGAGAGAGAGAGAGAATCCTAAGCAGGCTCCACACTGTGAGCACAGAGCCCGATGCAGGGCTCAGTCTCACAAATCATGAGATCATGACCTTAGCTGAAATCAAGAGTCAGATACTTAACCGACTGAGCCACCCAGGCCTTCCTGGGTATACTCTTGACAAAGACAGACTTATAGCCTTCTGTATACCAGACATTGAGGAGCAGCAAGATGAGAAGGAACATCCCTGTAGTCCAATAGCTTAGGGAACCTTGCAAAACTTGCATGCAAACCTTGACGCCCTGTAGTCACTTCATTCCTACTTCCTCTCTTGTACTCTTTTCCTTTATACATGTAGACGTTGTTGATGTGGTAAAAAAGTGGATTGGAAGGTGACTTGGAACGACAGTTGTGTCTCACTTAGGCACACAATGTTGCTCTCTCCCTACCCTGTAACCAGGACTCTGGGGCCTGGTGAATAATGCTGGCATCTCCATTCCCTCGGCACCCAATGAGTGGCTGATCAAGCAGGACTTCATGAAGATTCTCAACGTGAACCTATTGGGGTTGATAGAGGTGACCTTGAGCTTGCTGCCTCTAGTGAGGAAGGCGAGGGGCCGCGTGGTCAACATCTCCAGCGTCATGGGCCGGATATCTGTTCTGGGTGGGGGCTACTGCATCTCCAAGTATGGCGTCGAGGCCTTCTCAGACTCCCTCAGGTATTGGACTGGGACAGAGGCCATTCTTCAGTCTTCCTGCTTCTGTGCTTCTCGGGAAGATTTTCCAGGGGGGTCATTTGCTCACAGCCTTAGAGGCTCTTCCTTCCAGATGCCTCTCTCTTGCTTTGTGCCAGGAATTCATTGGGAAGCACCTTTCCTATGTTCTGGGCATTGGGATGAGCCTCAGGCCTACAGAGTTGGTTTCATCTGTCGTTGCCCTGGAGGAGGGCCCACGCTTGGGAAATGTCTGAGGCAGATTTGGACCTGAGATCATTTGGCTACAGAGCTCATGTCCATAATTCCTATAATATTCAGCTTCAGGGGGCCCTTGACATGGAGGTCCAGGATTTGACTCAGTTCAACAGATACTTCTTGGCACTTCCGTGAGTGCACAACAAATGTGTCTGTGGACAACAAGACTAGGTCCCTGACCTACAATGTCTGACAGCTGAGAAAGGGACAAGAGAGACACAAATGGCAAGACCATCTATCATGATGGTCGTGACTAACTTAGCTAGCTATGGTGGTGGTGGTGGCCAGTGGAACAATGGGAGGGTCCTGGAGAAGGGCCTGAGCTGAGGATTGAAGAAGTGAATTTGGACACCTGGCAAAGTAGGGTCAGAAGGCCTCCTATATGAGGGAATGACTCAAGCCCACACCCAAGGTGAGTAATGGCTGACTGCCTATGCTGTGGGGTTCTCTAGGCTAGTGGACAAGGGCTGATCAGGCAGGGGATGCTGGGCAGGTGGGTATGGGTGGGCTCATGGAGGCAGGGGGGCCCCGGACAGGCTGCAAACCTTCATGCTGTTGTCAGCAGGACCTCGTGGAAGGGATTTACTCAGGGGAGCAACTTGGTCAAATCAGCCTCTAGAGAACCCACTGGCTGCAGGGCAGAGGTTGGCTCTGGGTGTTGGGGAGCTGAGATGTAGGCAGAGATGTTCCTCAGAGGACAGAAGGCAGAAGAGGGAGCAGGGTGCAGGAGGTAGAAAGGGCAAAGTCTGGAGATGGATTGGATATAAAGGGAAATAGGAGGAGATGGCATGTAAGTGGTGCTTCACAGCAGAAGAGGTAGGATGTGAGCTAGCCAGCACATGTATGGGGAAACATGTGCATACATGATGCAGAGACTATACGCTATCATTATTTATTCCACCTGGATGCTGCCCTTGGAACCTGTTTGAGCTTTAGAGTTTATCCCAAGTTAGGTGTATATAGGGTTTGTTTGTTTGTTTGTTTGTTTGTTTGTTGTGTTTTGTCCCCAAGGCTTCTGAAGTCCTTGCCCCTCTGCCTGTCTGCTTTGCAGGAGGGAGCTCTCCTACTTTGGGGTGAAGGTGGCTATGATCGAGCCTGGTTTCTTCAACACTGAAATAGCTGACCTTGAAAAGATTTCTAGGGCCATCCAGGAAGCATGGGATCAGGCCAGCCCGGAGGTCAAGGAGATCTATGGGGAGGAGTTCCTGGCATCTAGTGAGTGAGCTGTGGACTGGGGGGAAGGAAATAAACCCTTGTGTGCAGCCTGGGCCCATCACTAGCACTTCCTACAGACTGGGCAGGGCGTCCAGGTTCTGACTCAGCCCACACAGTGGGGACATTTAACTCCATCTCCATGGTCCCATGTGGTCACCTGGTGACCTCAGGAAGAGCCAGGCTTGTTAGACCTAGGGGCCACAGTTTCCTCTAGGGCCTTCATTATTTGGGGAGGAAACTGAAGCCAGAGCGGGAAGACATGCATGGACTCCTGACAAGCTGGCATTAGCACAGCTGGTTTTCACGTGCTTAGATTTCCGGTGTTTGTAGAGACCTCAGTTTCTGCCCTATTCCCAGGAATAGAGCCAGAGGGTCTTAGTGTGGAGAGTGTTCCTGTGGTAGGAATTGGATCACACTCCAATGAAATCCATGGATTCAACCTGGAGATGACTGGGGAGAGGTGGGGTGCTTTTAGAAACTTTTCTCTCAAGTTGATCCCAAAGCAAGATTAGAACGTGAGAATATGTTGTTCCCTTTGGACAGCCAAGAAATCAGTGAAAATGTTGATGTCAAGATGTTGCAACAGCCTGTGCTTGGTGACGAACTGCGTGGAACATGCCCTTACAGCCTGCCACCCCTGCACTCGATACTCATGTGGCTGGGATGCCAAGCTCCTCTACCTCCCCATGAGTTATATGCCCACCTTTCTGGTGGATGCCATGATCTACTGGATATCTCCAAGGCCCACCAAGGCTCTGTAACCCAACACTTGGGTGCATGGTAGGAGGGAGTTGGGTACTGTGTGAGAGCTGGGATGCCTCAGAAGGAGGGAAATAGACTGGAGAGAGGGGGGTCTTGTGTCATCAGGGACAGCCATCTCAACTTCCTCCCCACCTCCTCCCCAGACTTCCCTTGACATTACTCATCACTGTGGGGATATTAGGAGGAAAGTCACAAGTTTTGTGGGACCCAATAGTACACACTCATGCCCTGTTCCTTGAATGGCTTTTCAAGGCTCTGAGTCTTTGGCCCTCCTGTCACTTGAGGAATCCACTCTTGGCAGTGTGTCAACAGCAGGGAGGGGCTCAGCCCCCACCTGCTCTGCCTCTGTTCCCTTACTCAGGGTGTGCCTTGTTTCTGTCCAGTGTCCCCCTCCCACAGGATGGACATGGCGCAGGTGAGTTAATGTCCCTTTCCACTGAAGATACCTGTGACAGGGATGGAGATGTTGATGGCAACCACCAGCCTGATCCATCAACCTGAGGTGTCAACTCACAGACCCTGGCTGAAAGGACATGTTTGTAATTCGGATCATGACAGAGGATACAGAAACAAACCCATTGTTGAGTTGTCTTGAAACCTTGATGTCCATTGATTATTTTTGCCTTAAAATAAAAATTGATAAGTTTATCTAGGTCCAGTGATTGTAACTGTGGCCTTGGGGAGTGGTGGGATATGAATCCACAAGAGAAGAAGTCAGGTGCCTTCATGGAGATCATGGGGATGGGATTTTAAGGGGGGAGTTAGATCACCCTTCTTTCCATAGAAGTAGGGGGCTAATGTTTCTTTTCCAAGATTTATATTTTTTTAAGTTTATTTATTTTGAGAGACTGAGAGAGCAGAGGAGGGACAGAGAAAGAGGGAGAGAGAGATTCCCAGGGTGACAGCACAGAGCCCAATGTGGGGCTCGAACCCACAAACTATGAGGTCATGACCTGAGCTGAAGCCAAGAGTCAGATGCCCAACTGACTGAGCTACCCAGGTGCCCCTCTTTTCCAGGATTTATCAAGTAACATGGTGTCACAGGAAGACCCAAGGATGGGTAGACAAGGAGAAGTTGCTGAGGCACTGGCAGGCTCCAGTCCCTTTCCTGGGGACATCAGCCTATCCCCTCAACAGCAACCTCTCTGCAGCCCTCTTTGTCCCCTCCTTTAGAATTATGCCCCCATCTGCAGCCATCCCCATGTTCCCCAGCCCAGATCCCCTTTCTCACATACTACAGTGGAGGACAGTAAGAGTCACTTCTGGACTCCAGTCTTCTGTTTTCTGCCAACCTTTGTTGAGCACCTACTGTATACTGGGCAGGAGTTCCCTTAATTACCCAGTACTTCCTGAGACCGCAACTCTTTACATCTCCACCATTCTGATGATGTTCTGAGTATGGACTGAACAGAGAAAGCATTTGTACAAAATGATGTAGATTCCTGGGCTGAGGACAAATTGGTGCTTGGAGATGCCTCATCAGGTGTCTTAATTTTCTTCCTTCAGTTTCAAACTGAGGCTATGGAGACTTTAGGGGGACCTAATATTGTAGAATATGAGTGTTCTTGGTGAAAACAGAAAGCGAGGTCAGATGTTGCAGTGTCATTCATTCTCACCCTGTAGTAGGGCCTGGAAATGGCCTGGAGGAGCTGAAGGCCTCTCTCTGCTGAAGACACTAGTGAACAGAGGTGTGTGTGGAGTCCAACCACCAGCCTGACCTGTCAGCCTCAGCTGCCCACTCAACAGGGAGACCTGTCATCTGGGAGTGGGGCATTTCTAGCCCTAGGGAAAGAGCCCTCTGTGTGGTCCTGCAGCCCGCCACTGCATGATCTGCTTTCTTTGGGTTTTGGGAGTTTGAACTCAGGAGAGCATTGCCTTGACCATCAGTCAGCAGAGAGGCCCATGACATGGTAGGTCAGGACCAAGTTCCAAGTCATCCCTTTCTAAATCCAGAGACAACCCCTAGATGTCACCTGCCTTCTCAAGGATTGGGATATTCCTGGGCCTTGAGCCCTTGAGTGACCTTGTCTGGCTTCCCTTAGCCAAAATTTCCCTGTTTACTTACCCAGGAGGCAGAGTTAGGAGATGCCTCCCAGATTGAGTGTATGTGTTGTGCCTTGGGCTTGGTATGCCATAGGTGAGGTTTGCCTCCACCACTTCCCACCTCTGTCCCACACAGGGTTTGGATCAGCACCTCAGGGATATGGCCTTGATCTGACCTCTCACTCCCACCACCCTTGTTATAGAATGACCAACCTCTCTGGTCTTTCTTGAGGTGACACCTGCTTTATTTGATTCTGGAGCTTACCAACCTTGGTAGATAACATAAAATATAGAGATGCATCCCTGTCTCTTCACCCTAGGAAATTTGTGGTCCCATTTCTGTCAGACCCTTTAAACAGGGAAGGTTTGGGTGTTGGCCTTCAGTCTCTTGGGATAAGTTGGTGACCAGGCTCATCTTGGGGAATGGTGAATCTAGATGTTTATTCAAGAGCCACCATAGACCCCAACATCCTTCTGTCCCTGTATCCTATGCCCCTCTGTCTCATCTCCTTATTTCTTTTTCTTTACCAACTTCCCTCCCAACTTTTGTGAGTTCTTTGCCCCATTTCCTGGAATCTCTCCCTCCCCTCCAAGTCCTGACCTTGAGACTTTTCCGAGTCTCTTATTCCAGTCTTCTCTGCTTCTCCCATATGTCATTCCTTCTTGGAGCCAAGGACTTGGCCCTAGGCCATTCCTGCAGCTGCCCAGGGATCTCATGACCTGACCTTATCATCTGGCTGGACCCCATCTCAATGATGTTCATGTCAGAACTCTCTCTTCTCCTGCCTCTGAATTCTCTTACCACTTGTGGTTCTACCTGTTATCAGCCCCAGTATGTTAAAATCCCCCTGATTTCTGGTCTCCCCTACCTCTGTACATCCAATTAGCCACTGTGTCAGTTGACGTCCCAATCCCTTCCTTCCACTGTTACACATCCCCTCCAGGCTTCTCAGCTCACCAGATCACCTAGTGTGTGCCTAGCCCTCGAAGTAGAAGGAAATACCCACTGGGGGCCCAGCCCTGGGGGAGCTGATGTGTCTTCTGCCCTTAACTTTGTCCATTTGTCTGGTCACCAAGTGAGGGTGAGAGCTGGGCCTGCCTGGAGTGCAGTGGGGGCTCCTCATTGGTGACCTGAGTATCACCTCCCAAGGATGTGGGCCTGGAGCCCCTCTGTCTTTCTGCTTTCAGAAACAGCCTCCCTGGCAAATTAAATACAGAGAACAAACTGAGGGTTGCTGGAGGGCTGGTGGCTGGGGGGGGCGGGGGGGGGGTGGGCTAGATGGGTGATGGGCACTAAGGAGGGCACTTGTTGGGATGAGCACTGGGTGTTATATGTAAGTGATAAATCATTGGGTTCTATTCTGGAAACCAATACTACACTGTTAACTAACTTGAATTAAAAAAAAAGAAATTAAAAAGAAAAAAAAGGCTGCCTCCTTGCAGGAGGGCCCTCCTGCCTCTGGCCTCAGGACAATGGAGGCACATCCACCCTGGGGAAAACCCTTTGTTTTTCTTCATCTCTCATAATGGAGATTCACCTCGGGGCAGAGAATTCCAAAGAGCTAATAACCTGAAACTCATTTCTTTTGGGGCTGGAGGGGCACAAAACCAATTTTGTTTGTTTTACATTAATGAATTTGTCTTAATTTTTTTCCCCTGAAAATAAAAATGAAGTTTATTTACATGTCTGAACTCATGGCAAATGATTTTGATCCCTGGACCAGAGGTGGGAGATTTCCAAGCATGCTCTTGTGGTAAGGTTCCCTTCCTAAGGAAAGAAAAAGAAAGAAAGAAAGAAAGAAAGAAAGAACATCTCAAGGCAACCGTGCTATTCGTGTATGTGACTGTTATGCCGAGAGACACAGAGACCAACCGAGACCACTGAAGCTGAACTAAGGGAGTCTTTATTACCGGCCAGGACTGCACAGAGTTAACACAGAACTCTAAGTGTGCGGCCCTGAGTCCAAGGACTCAGGGCTTTTTATAATCAGCAAGCAGGCAGTGGGCAGTAAGAAGCAGAACTGAGCGGTTATTGTAAAAAGGCTACAATGTGATAAAGAGAGCGACCCTTATCCTGGTATGTAGGAAAATATTTGCTATTTTGAAGGCACGGTTTAGGGTTGTAGGGGAGTTTCAAGGGAATGGCCATTATCTCAAGGACAAAGTATGCAAACTGTGTTATAAACAACCATTAGCAGGGGATATTAACCCTTGTCTTCTTATCTGTTTTTTTCCTTGCACCTGAGGACAGTCACGCAGCCCTCCGAGTGTAGGCCCAGAAGGTAGACTCTGGGTCCAGATGGAAGGACTGAGGCTAAATTCATGGGCAACATGACAACATCCCTCACGACCTTGTAACGTGAGACCACTTTTATCAGACTGCATGTTTGTGTGTTACAAAACACAAACATATATGCATATATGGGAGACAAAGGAGTAAAAAATACATTAAAAAACCATGCCACGTGGTGTTCGGGGCTCAGTTCTTTGGGTACGGACTGGCAGGAATAAAGTTGCTTCCTGGAAAGAAAAGCCTCAGTGTCATGACTCTCTGTGCGAGAATCCTGCTACACTCTCTGGGCTGAGTCCTCCTTTCTCCCCTGACCTGCTCAGACCACCCAGGTGAGCCACCTCTCAGCATCAACATCACCAACAGGGTCTTTCCCATCCTTGGCAGCTTCATCCATCAGGGCTGGGGGAGAGCTGGAGACAGCCTCCAGGACTGTCTGAGGTCACAAAGCTTCAGGTTGGACTTGAATTTCTTGCATCTAGGCTAATTGGTATGGTGATGCATCCACCTATAGAAATTATAAAGTGGCTCATCCAGGAGCCCAGTGACTGTTGCCAGCGGTGGAAGGGAGGAGAGCTCTTCTCAGTGGCTTTCAGCAGACTGCCCGCTGGGGCTCAGAGAACCAGCCTCTCCCGCTGTCTCCTGAGCCCAATACTTCTTGGCCATCAGCTTCCCTTGCCCTATGGCAGCTATCACGGATCTCTCCTTTATGTATCGATGGTTCAAGAACTGCAATCTGGTCCGCAACCTCTCAGACAAGTATGTCTTCATCACAGGCTGTGACTCGGGCTTTGGGAACCTGCTGGCCAGGCAGCTGGTTGATCGGGGCATGCGGGTGCTGGCTGCTTGCTTCACTGAGGAAGGGGCCCAGAAGCTTCAGCAGGATACCTCTTACCGGCTGCAGACCACCCTACTGGATGTCACCAAGACCGAGAGTATAAAGGCAGCGGCCCAGTGGGTGAGGGACCAAGTGGGTGAGCAAGGTGGGGCAAATTGCATTCTTTGGCCTCTCAATTTATTCTTCTGTCTTTCTCCTCCAGGCATCTGATAGTGATCAGGTACAGTGTTGTTCAGATGTGGTGGGAGAGGTGATGTAGAGAGAGGGGCTGGGGCTCTGACTCAGTGGTATTGGAAACCGTTGCGTAGTTTGGTCTGTTCACATGAAAGGGGTGATTTCCCAAGGAAGTTTTCTCTGCTAGAGACTCAGAGGGATGGGAAGAGGTTGCCAAAGGATGTGGGAGAGGGAAGATGTGTTCTGTGTGTCCAAACCTCTTAAAGATGGAGTTGCTACTCTGGGACTTAGGTAGTCCTAACCATCAGCTCCAATAGAAATGTGAGCGCATTTCTTACTGGGATTGGGCTGGGGAGAGGGGAGAGGGAACAGAAGGTTGGACTTCCTGAGCCGGGACGTTTGCTCGCCTTGATTGTGTCAAGCTAGAAAGGAGGGGAGAGAGAGAGATCTGTCCTCTTCCTCACATCATGGTGGATATTGGGTTGACCTCAAGGTAAGCGATGACATCAGAGTGATCGCTCCTATTGGGAAAGGAGGCTGTGGGCTGGCTGGGCTGGACCAGGACTATATGCAGACCTGCCCAGGAAGCTTCCTGCATGCAGGGCATGGGCACAGGAGCAGGAGAAACAGGGTGGCTCTGTTGTGGAACAACAGCCTGGGGGAAGTCCTGGCTCCTAAGGGAACTAGTCTGGGGCTGGAGAGCCCTGGGGCCACCAAACAGTAACTCCCTGCTTTATTTTTCTCCTTAGCATTTACCACTATCTAATATACCATATGTTTTACTTATCCTTCTTATTTATTGTCTGTTTCCCCTGCTAAGATAAAGGTTCCTGGGATGGGGCTGGGGGCAGGGCTTTTTGCCTCTTTTCTTTACTACATATCCTTAGTGCAGAATAGTGTCTGACCTCTAGTAAGGTGCTCAATAAATTTTTGTTGAATGAACTAATTAATGAATAATTCAGAGAGAGTCGGTCTCTTCTCAATAAGCTGCCTTGCCCTACATTCAGCTGTGAGCCACTGTGTTAATGAGTCACTGGGTATATTAGTTTCCTGTTGCTGTTATAACAGATTAACACAAAAATGTAGTGGCTTAAAACAATATAAATTTATTATCTTATAGTTCTGGAGGTCAGAAGTCCAAAATGGGTCTCACTGAGCTAAAATCAAAGTGTCAACAGAGCTGTGTTCCTTCTGGAGGCTCTAGGAGAAGAATCATTTCATTGCCTCTCCCAGCTTCTAGAGGTTGCCAGCATTTCTCAGCTCATGACCCTCTTCCTCTGTCTTCAAGACCAACAACGTGGTGCCAAGTCCTTTTCACACATCTATCTCTCTGGTTGTCTTTCACCTCTTTCTTCCACTTAAAAAAATCCTTGTGACTATATTAGGTTTACCAGGCTAATCCAGGATAATCACCCCGTTTTAAGGTCAGTTGATAAGCAATTTGAATTCTATCTGCTATCTTCATTCCTTCTTCCCATGTAATCTCCCATATTAATAGGTTCTAGGGATTTGTATGGGGACATCTTTGGGGAGCCATTTTCTGCCTACCCCATTGGGCAACATTCTTGGTCTAAGAAGCACTGGGAAAGTTGGGGGGGGGGCAGGGGTTCTGATATGCTTTCTTGTGGCCCCTGAGAGTCCCTGGACATGACAGGTTGGCACGGCCCTAAAGATATTCACACTGCTCTAATGGTTCTCTAGTTGCTCTTTACAGGAAAAAAAAAATGAAGGTTGTCCTGGTTTGCCAGCAGGCAGAGCTGTCTACCAGGATGATCACAGGTAGTGGAGAGTGTGTATCTCTTTTCCTTGGACAGCACTTGGGTTTTATAGTCTTTGGGTCTCAAGAGCCTCATTTCCTCCTCTGTAAGACAAGAGAGCTCTTCTGGCTGGGGAGGTTTGAGTCCTGCCAGCCAGCTGGTCTCCTGGGGTCTTGTTAATTGAAGGAAGGCAGGAAGATACAGTGGGGCATGGCTTATGTGTGGACCCCGGCATTGGAGGAGGGTGGACCAAGAGTGGTGTTTATATCCTGATCAGCCATTGGAAGAGAGTACAGTTGTGCTCGGAGGAGTATGTTGGGCCTGCAGGAGTCAAGGTGGGCTGGGAGGATGAGGGGAGGGGAAGGCAAGGCACCTGAGCAGTGGAGTTTGTGGAATCTTTGAATGAATGAGCTGGAAGGTGTCCTTAGGAATCATTTAGAGACTTTTCCAATGTGTTTTTAGAAGCAAACATCCTCCTCAAAGTGGGATATCACTTGGAAGCTCTGCATATAAAACAAATGAAAGTTGAGCCTCCCCTGCATCTCCTGAGCAGTTCTGGGGTTCAGTCTGGAAGGGTCTCAGGATTGCAAACCCCAGGCTGGAAGCAACTGTCCTGGCCCAGTCGATGAAGGACTTGAAGTCCAGAGAGAGGAAGTGACATGTCCAAGGCTGGAGGTAGAAACAGGACTAGAACTTAAGGATCTTCAAGTGTGGGTTCCTGCAGAGTAGAATAACAATACTTAGCCTTATTTCTTTCCATGTGTACCAACTCAACTCAAATTAAATATTTGGAAGAGAGCCCTTATTACATTTTTTCATTATTGTTTTTTAAGTCTGTTACATATTTATGAATATTATTTATTTCCTCTCTGGTTTGTGAGCTCCTTGAGGAACAAGATCTATCTTGTTCATTTTATGTCTCCAGCACCTTCCTCTATAACTGACAGAGAATAGATATATGAGTAGATAAATGGATGAATGTGTGAATGGATGAACTCATTTTGATAATGTGTGAAATGGAGTTGGTTTCTTACACTTAGGTGAATAGAGAGGGGGAAGCATGATAGGGGCAGGACTTCAACCATTAATTCATTGGTATGAAAATTATATCTCTCTTCCCAGGGCTAATAGCTTAGGTGCTTTTAGCTAAAGCCTGGATTGTAGCTGGTACAGGGCCCCAGCTAGCACAGTGATAGACTGTGTGAATCAGAAAAAGTGCCCCTTTGGGGAAAACTAATTAGTAAAAGGCATATCTTCCTTTGGGTTATCATAACTCCCCACCCCACACCACCAGCCTGGCCATCTTGTGCCTTGTGCACCTGCTCAACCATCCTCAGAAGCCCTGGGCTGGTGGGTAGTAGACGCGGATGATTTTCCAGAGATGCTAATAATTTCTGTGTGGTTCTCTTTCCCTCCATCACACCCCCAGGCCTCTGGGCCCTGGTGAACAATGCAGGTGTAGGCCTGCCCAGTGGGCCCAATGAATGGCTGACGAAGGAGGACTTTGTGAAGGTGATCAATGTGAACCTGGTGGGACTGATCGAAGTGACCCTCCACATGCTGCCCATGGTCAAAAAAGCCCGAGGCAGGGTTGTCAACATGTCCAGCTCTGGTGGTCGTGTGGCTGTCATTGGTGGTGGTTACTGTGTCTCCAAGTTTGGCGTTGAGGCCTTCTCTGACAGTATCAGGTGACTGGGCCCTGGTGTCAAACCACTCTGGGTGGGAGTCCTGGGGATTTCAACTAAGGGAGAGAGAGAGTTACAGAGGACAGCATGTGGGCAAGGGAGTGCTGGAGGGAGGGAGCTAACATAGTAGCAGGAGGGGGGCTAGTCCTCAGGAGGCCTTCCCCAAGGACCAGGAGAAGGGATGAGGAGAAGAGATAGGGTGGTGATAGGAGGCTGTCTTCCTGTATTCCCCTGAGCTGTCTCAAAGTAAGTAAAACTATGTTTGGGCCTATGGGAGTAGAAAGGAGAGTCTTTCAAGCAGACAGAGAGGCCTGGAGGCAGATATGCCCATGGGAGACTCTCAGAGGAGGATTCAAGCCTTACCCAGACTCCCCTACTCCCTTTGCCATGTGGGTGTTGGGTATATGGCTGAGTGGGAGAACCTTGTAAGAGGCAGGGCTTTGGTCTAGATTCTCTGCTGACTTCCTTCCTGCTGGGTTTGCCTCATGCAAACTGCTCGGACAAGGGCTGAGGCCCTTATTTGCATGAAGGCAATGCTTGGCCTGGCACAGGGGTGGGGGGGGGAGCACCTCCAGGTTTCTTGGGAGATAAGCCCCTGTAGAGGGGTGAGAAGTGACTGTGCCTGATGATCCTTTGTCATTGTAGTGACCCAGACTGAGTCCAACTCTTCTTTCCCAGGCGTGAGCTCCACTACTTTGGGGTGAAAGTCAGCATCATTGAGCCAGGGAACTATCGAACATCCATCCTGGGCAAGGAGGCCATGGTGTCTCGCATGCGAAAGCTGTGGGAGAGGCTGCCTCAGGAGACCCGGGACAGCTATGGGGAGGACTACTTCCACATATGTGAGTTCTCTGGGAGGCAGACAAGACTCTGAGAGGAACAGTGAGATCTTGGGGATCACTGACTCATTTTCATTTCACAGATAATGGGATGGAGGCTCAGAGGGGTTAAGGACTCAAAGCCACACAACTAGTGGCAGGCTGGGACTTGAGAATAGAAGCCAACGGTGCAATTGCTCAGAGCCAACTGCTCCTTTGCAGGGAGAGGGGTGTTGTGGAGATGCCGCCCAGGGATGTTCCCCACTCCTGACACCTGTCTCCCAACATATTATTATGTAGGTGAACAGGTAAAAACGCACTGGCATGAGTACAGAGAAGTTATTAAGAGCACAGCTGCTTCAGTGCAGTAGTTTTCTCTCTAAGAAACAAAAAGGGGGTTCATTGGAGTTGGGGGTGAAGGGTACTTAAACTACACTAGCCTGCCCTCATCAACTGCTCGCCAGGGTCCTGCATGGAGGAGGTGAATTCCCTGTCTTCCTAGACCATCCCCAAATTTGGATCAACTATTGCTCCTCTTGTTTTCAAGTCTTAATCCCTTGTAGGGATGCCTGACTCTCAGGCACCATTTCCTTCTGGAGTTCTTGGGGCTCTCATTAAAGTATGAGTCCCAGTGACCTGCCCCCATCCCAGAATCCTGGGGCAAATGTGTACATCAGGGCTGGTAAGTGTACCATGTGGCTTGTCTCCTATTTGTGTTGTGAGCTTTGGCAGACTCGGACCGCTCAGATGCCTCGCACCCATCTTCATACCCATGCGTCCAATGCTAACAGAACAGCCCTTCACATTTGTTAGACTTACAATGTACATGTGCCTTAAATCATTTGAGCCCCACAGTGGCCTAATGACCAACGCAAGTAATCTCCACACCCAATGTGGAGCTTAAATTTACAAACCCAAGATCAAAAGTCTCATGCTCCACCACCTGAGCCAGCCAGGCGCCCCAGTGTTAATATTTTTTAATAACATTTTTTTTCCATGCATGACTTTGTAGAAATTTTGGGAACTCTAAGACCTGCATAGGAGAAACAAAAGACAAACAAACAAACCAAAAAAGCCTCCAGTGACTAGGAATCTCACAAGCCAGAGAGTATTTTTACTTATTTTCTTCCAGTTTTTCCCATGCACTTATATATACTTGTTTTCTCTTCTGTCCTCCCTCACTGTCTACCCTGCTATTGTTCATCTTTACTATTCTCTAGAGCAGGTATTATTATTCCCATTTTATTGATGATGGAAGTTTAAGCTCAAAGTCACACAACCAATAGGTGGTAGAACTGGGCACAGTTCTTCTGATTGCTAGTAGGAATTCAACACAACAGTTGTTGAATTCAGGAAGAGAAATAGGATTATTTGCAGGGTGTTCATGTAAGGGACAACCTGGAGGGTGTGGTAGATCTGATCTGATGGAAAGGGAGCTTGGATAGAATTCAGAAGAAACCATCTTTTGCGAAGAGTAACAGAGCCTTTGATTTTTCCCCTCTCTTGTACCCTCAGATACTGAGAAGTTAAAAAACATGATGCAATTGGCAGAGCCAAGGATCAGCGAGGTCACCAACAGCATGGAGCATGCCATTGTTTCCCGGAGCCCCCGTATCCGCTACAACCCCGGCCTGGATGCCAAACTCCTCTACATCCCATTGGCTAAGTTGCCCACCCCTGTGACAGATTTCATCCTGAGCCGGTACCTTCCCAGGCCAGCAGACAGTGTCTGAGCTGGGGAAGTCCAAGGGTGGTTAGTGGAATGTGGAGGAGGGAGGGGGATGGGAAAAAGAAGTGTAGGGTCACAAGAGGTGGTTATCAGGCAATCAGGGGTTCACTTTGCTTGACTGACACCCACTGCCAGAGAATTTTTGAATAACTGCTAGCAGAAGACAAGTGCCTCTTCCCACTCACTGGGGCCTCACAGAAAGCTGCAGGTGCAAAGACCTGAAGCATGGCCCCAAGAACATCTGTTACGCATTAAGGATATGGCTTTTTCTGGACCTGGAAATGTCAAGGGGAGGAAAACCAGTTCCTGCTGAATCTTGAGACTCTCTCAGTTATCACCACCACTGCGAAATATTGCAGAATAATCTAGCCCATGGAAGCATCTCAACCACTTTCCTATTGAATCTCTCGATATGCATTAACCTCATTCCCACAACCCATTATTTAAAGTATGTAGTAGGGCAGACAGGGAGTGCAGGATTATATCAGGTAAAAATTTGTATTTTCTCTCTCTATAAATTTCTCTGTTCATCAGTGACTGGAATTCACATAACATAACATTCACTTATTTAATCATCATTGGTTAATTTTTCAAATATTTACTGGATGCCTATAAAATGCCAGGCACTATGTGAGTGCTGGAAAGATGTAGAGATGATTAAATCATGGTCTTGGTTTTTTTTTTAATTGTTTATTTTGTGGCTTTGTGTTTTAGCACAATATCTAGTAGCAGAGATAGGACAACGAGTAATAGAAGAAACAGAAACCAGGAAGTTACTATTATTTTTTTAGACAGAGTGGGTGAGTGTGAACAGGGGAGAGGCAGGCTCCACACTCAGCACAGAGCCCAATGCAGGGCTTGATGTCACTACCCTGAGATCACGACCTGAGCCAAAATCAAGAGTTAGATGCTCAACCCACTGAAGCACCCAGGCACCCCCAGAAAATCAAATTTTTAGAACTATGAAGAAACTGAGAGGTCATCCAATTCAATAGTTCCCAAACTGTACATTGTAATCGCCTGGTTAATTAAAAATACAGATTCCTGGCCTCAATGTTAGAAAATCTGATTCAGTAGCTTGGGATGGAGACCAGAAATCTGTTTGTAACAAGGCAATGATTCCAATGGGCACTTGGGAACCACAAACAGCTCCACAGCAGTATTGAACGCTCAGAAGAAGTGACCTGCCCAAGGCCTCCCAGCTTGGTGGCCAAGACAAAACTCAGGTGTTAAGATTCCCAAAGTAGAGTTATAGTTTTGGAGAATATATTTTTTACATTAGTTACATTGTCAAATAAGCCATGAAACTGAATTTAAAAAAAAAAAAACAACCTTGAACTTCTAAGCATTGTGCAGTTCTATTGAAAAGATTTCTTTGATCTTGAGGTATGGTCATGTAATAAAGGTCAAATGTGAATTTTTAAAATTAAAATGTCTTTAATTTTTGTGTCTTCAACATCTGACTGGACTTGAAAATAACAAAACAAAAACTTAATTATCTCTGCAAAGACCCCTTTTCCAGGTGCCCCGTCCTGAAGTTTTAAATTGGCTTTTCTTATTCAGCCTCTTAATCAAATTATCTCCATATGTTTTTGTTTTGTTTTGATTTTATTTTTTTCTTTTTTTTAATGTTTATTTATTTGTTTTTGAGAGAGAGAGAGAGAGAGAGCACAAGCAGGGGAGGGACAGAGAGAGAGGGAGACAGAGAATCCCAAGCAGGTTCCATGCTGTCAGTGAAGAGACTGATGCAGGGCTTGAACTCACGAACAGGGAGATCATGACCTGAGCCAAAATCAAGAGTTGGATGCTTAACCAACTAAGCCACCCTGATGCCCCATGTTTTGGTTTGATTTTAAGCAGGGAAGGAATGTGATCTGATTTAAATTTTGAAAAGGGGCTCTGTGGAGACTTAAATGAGGGGGCAATGGTGGAATAAAGGGGACCATTGCATAATCCAAGCAAGAAATAATGGTACCATAGGTTAAAGTGGTAGTAGAGGGGGTGATGAGAATGGATAAAATCAGTATATAATTTGGAGGCAGAATTATTGAAGGATTTTAATCAGTTACTCTGTCAAAAAGAATTTATTGTGCTCCTACTATGTTCCAGGTGTAGTTCTAGATGCTGGAGTTGGGAGTGGTGGACGAGACCAAGTCCTTGCCTCCAAGCAGTTTATAGTCTGATGGGGTGGAGGAATTGGGCAATAGACAAATAAAAAAATAATTAAAAAAATGAATGGGATACTTTTATATGGTAATAAATGCCATTAAGAAGAAAAAATGTAGTGGGGTGCCTGGGTGACTCAGTCAGTTAAATGTCCAACTCTGGATTTTAGCTCAGGTCATGATCTTGAAGTTCATGAGTTCAAGTCCCACATTGGGCTCCACATTGGCAGTGTGGAGCCTGCTTGGGATTCTCCCTCTCTCTCTCTCTCTCTCTCTCTCTCTCTCTCTGTCCCCACCCCCAGCTCATTCTCACTTTCAAAGTAAATAAATAAACTAAATTAAAAAAAAAAAAAAAGAAGAGGGTCACCTGGGTGGTTCAGTCTGTTGAGCATCTAACTTCGGCTCAGGCCATGATCCTCACGGCTTGTGAGTTTGAGCCTCGCATTTGAGTTCTCTGCTGTCAGTGTGGAGCCTGCTTCAGATCTTCTGTCTCCCTCTCTCTCTGCTTCTCCCCTGTTAGCACACACATACTCTCTCTCTCTCTCTCTCTCTCTCTCAAAAATAAATAAATGCTTAAAAAAAAAGAAGAAGAAGAAGAAGAAGAAGAGGGGCTCCTGTGTGACTCAGTTGGTTAAGCGTCCATTTGGCTCAGGTCATGATCTCCCAGTTCGTGAGTTAGAGCCCTGCATCAGGCTCTGTGCTAACAGCTCAGAGCCTGGAGCCTGCTTCAGATTCTTTGTCTCCCTCTCTCTCTGCCCCTCCCTTACTCAAGCTCTGTCTCAAAAATAAATAAACATTAAAAAAAAAAAAGAAGAGAAAATGTAGTAACGTAACAGATGACCAGGGAGGCTATTTACCATTTTTTAAAAACCAATGTTAATTGAAGCAAAATTTATATTAAACAAAATGCATCCCTTTAACTATAGAGTTTGATGAGTTTTGACTTAGGAATATACCTGTGCAACCACCACCAGTCAAGATATAGGACGTTTCTCTCATCGGGAAAATCTCCCTGGTACCTCTTTGTGGTTAACCCACCCTCCTTCCTGCCCTGGCTCCAGACAACCACTGGTGTGCTTTGTGTCCTCACAGATTTGTTTTGAGGCTACTTATTTTTAAAGAAGATCACTTTTGCTGCCATTGGAGAATAGTTGGAATGAACCTGGCTGGAGGGATCTAAGAGGAGCAAGACTAGAGATGATGAGAGACATGTACCAATAAAATAATAGAAATAGAAATAATTAGCCTTTTTTGTACATGACTCAGTCCCAAGCACTAAGTGTTTTAAGTGCTTAGTGTTTTAATTTTCATTCAATCTCTATAACAAGCCCTGTGAGGTTACCTCTATTGTATAGAGGAGGAAGCTTCAGAAAAGTTAAGTAATTTGCACAAGATTACACAGCTAGTGAGTGGCGGTCAGAATCCAGGCACCTGCGGCTCCCCTCACACCACAATGACACCTGCTTATGCAGTGCTTGCTATATGCCAGGCACTGTTCTAAACACTTGAACCTGCACAAGAACCTTCATGGGTTCCAATTTTAACGAGAGGAAACTAGAGGCCCGAAGAGAATAATTACATATTCTATAAGCAGCTGGCAGAGCAGGTCATTCGAGTTCTAAAATCCTATTATTTGAATGTGTCATTGCCCATTCCATTCCAGGGAACATCTCTGTACACAATTTGCAGCAGGGTTTTCTAGCCTGTAGCTCTGATGTGGCTTGCTTCTTTTTCCATGAACCTTCTGAAACCTCTCCTAACCAGACATGCTTGGGCCTTTCTTATGGTTCTTTCCCTGTGAAAGCAGAGGAGCCTCTGTCCTCCGTGGCCTCCTCTTCTATAGGAAGTGCCTGAGTCTCAGCAAGCTCTCTGATCTCCAATGAACCTCAACCCAAAACCGAGGGGAGGTGGGAGGAGAGAGCACGATCCAGAATATTATGGGGCTAGGGGTCCCTGAACTATTGCCTGGCCAGACCATTAGAGACATTCATGAACAACAAAAGTATACATACTGCATCTGGATCAGAATAAATGGACACAGAGAATTTTAATGCCAAACTTGGAACAACAAACAAAATGTTTCTTTGGGACTTTCTGGCAGAGGAACAGGGAGTGTAAGGATTTTGTGTGCGTGTATGTTTTAATAGTCAGGGGCAAGTTACAACCAGGACACGAAAATGAACTGCAAGTAAGCAATTTCAACGGCAGAATTGAGACTTCACTTAGAAGTCTTGTGTAATTTCAAGAGGGCTTCGGAATAAGGAGGGGAATGCCAACTCTTCTAAGTTTGCCAGCAAAGGAGAGGTCTGGATTTCTCTTTCTAGTGACAAATGAGGAGTACCCTCCCCCCATTTGGCTCCACCACCTTCTGCACCCACACCAAGAGAGGCAGGTGATGGGTTAACCACCTCCAAAACAACTATGACTTAATTGTGATGTGTGACTCGGGCTTCGGGAACTTGCTGGCCAGGCAGCAGGACCTGTGAGGCTTGAGGGTGTTGCTGCGTGTCAGAAGAAGAAGATCCAGCAGCTGAGAGGCCAGACATCAAAGAGGCTGGAGTCAGTCATACCGGAGGTCACTAAGACAGAGAGTGACACTGAAGCCACCCAGTGGGTGAAGGAGTATGTGGTACAGAGGAATGATACAGATATATTTCTCTTACTCTACATGTCCTTTTGTTCCAAGTACTGGTCCCATGAGAAGATGACACCAGCTTACTCAATAAGAGAGAGACACTAATAAATTATAAAATTTGCTCTTAATTATCTACTTTGACAGAAAAGAACGATGATCTGGATCTAAGACTAATTCTACTCATTAGCTAATTCTACTTAGTCATACTCTATGGTATGTAGCCATGGGCCTATAAACATGCTTCGTATAAATACAAACTATTTAATAATAAGTTACCTTTGTACAGCACTTCATAATTTTACAAAATTCTTTTACATACCCCATGTCCTGTTTAAAGAAATTTGCTTTTGCCCCAGATCACTTGAACATTTTTAAATGGGTCTTGCTTGTCCACATTCAAGGTCTTTGCTCATAGCTCCTGCACACTCTGGTGCAATGGAGTGTGGGAGTTGGAATCCAGATGCCTGTAAAAAAAATCTGACTCCATTCTGTATGACCTTCGTGTCATAAAGACACTCGGTGATTTAGTGTCTTTCCCAGGAAAGTAAGAATAGTAATAATGCTTCCTCCAAGGATCTGTGGTAAATGTATATGAAATGTATATGAAAAACTTTGAAAAGGAGAGATGGAGTCAGATAATGGAGCTGCGGAGTCACAGACCAAGATAGAGAACTAGCAGTCTGTTTTCTGTGCAATGGGGAGCCATAGCAATTTATGGGAAAAGGTGGTTCTTTTTCTGATCTTTCCTAAATTTCCTTTGTCCATTCTGAATCCACCTAATTTCTTGGACTCTGGACCTCTGTCTCCCTGCATTATCCAGCAGAGTCTTACTGAGAACTAGAAGAAGAGGGAAACCATTGACAGGTAGCTGCAGGAGTAAGCATCTGGGAAAACAAGGAGGGGGTTAGGTTTCCAAAAGACAGAGGAGGAGGACCCTTAGGTCCCCTCTTTATGGGGGCTTTTCCTGAGCTCCGTTCTCAGACATGGAACCAGGAGCCTGAAAGAGCAGAATGGCTTCAGTAGTTCCTGGGATTTCTCACATTGTCTTCTGTTTTCCTTTACATGAAGAAAGAGAAGTTTGCCAGTCTCAACCATCCTTTCTAGATATATACTGACCTCCTTGTTGCTCAGCAGGAAAATGCTCCAGATATCAAGGCTGGATAGAGATCTCTCTGTGATTCTCTCTCTTTCTCTCTCTTTTCCCCTTCCCTCCCTTCCTCCCTCCCTCCCATTCTTCTTTACTTCTGAATGATTAATGGATGCATTTGGAAATAACTGCCCTCACTCTATAGCCTCTGGATTGTATACAATGGATCATATTCTTATTTGTAGGATATAATTTCAGCTGCATGTCACAGACATCAAAATTAACAGTGGATTACGCATGACAGATATTTCTTTCTTCCTCTTGGAAAAACCTGGCATGGTATGATATCTCCTTTCTATTGACTTGTCAGAAGCTCGGACTCTCTTAGTCTTTCTGCTCTGCTGTCCTATAGTCCCAGATGGCTCTAGCCAGTTGGAATGGGGAAAAGAAGGACAAGCCTCTATCCTTTATAGGCATAGCATGGATGTTTTGCACACCTTGCTTGTACTCATGTACGTTGGCCAGAACTTAGTCACATTGTCAAACCATGCTGCAAGACAGGCTGAAACTGTGGTTCTCATTCTCAGTAGCTGTGCATTCAGCTAAAAATTCAATTATTATGGACAAAGGGGAAAATGTGTGTTGTGGGACAGCTGGCAGTCTCTGCCACACAAGATAAGTCAATTCTTTTGGGGGATCTTCAGCAATAGCTTCTTCCCATATAGTCTTCGGTGTTGGATGGGTTTAATAATTGCACTTCTGGATCTATGCGTCAAACAACTGGAATTTTTCTGGGAAAACTCTAGGAATTCTCCTTTTCTAAGGTACCCAGGACTCTCTTAACAGCAGAGAATTGAGAAGAATTTGGAGACATTTCTTAGAATCAATCAGCTTTGGTTTTGGGGTTGCTTTCTTGGCAGGGTAGAGAGCCTTACCTTTGCTTTAAAATAGTTTTGCTGGGTGCTCGCTTCGGCAGCACATACACTAAAATTGGAACGATACAGAGAAGATTAGCATGGACCCTGCGCAAGGATGACGCGCAAATTCGTGAAGCCTTCCATATTTTTTTGGGTCATGGGCATGGAGGAGGGCACTTGTTGGGAAGAGCACTGGGCGTTATATGGGAACCATCTTGACAATAAACTATAAAATAAAATAAAATAGGAGCCTTGGGGCTCCTAGATGGCTCAGTCAGTTAAGTCTAACTTCAGCTCAGGTCATGCTCTCACAGTTTGTGAGTTTGAACCCCGCATCTGGCTCTGCACTGGCAGCTCAGAGCCCAGAGCCTGCTTTGGATTCTGCGTCTCCCCCTCTTTCTGTGTCCCTACCCTGCGTGCTCTCTCTCTCTTTCTTTCAAAAGTAAGTAAATAAGCATTAAGAAAAAAAAATAAATTGTTTTGCTGAGGGGCACCAGGGTGGCTCAGTCAGTTAAACATCTGACTCTTGATTTTGGTTCAGGTCACAATCTCAGTTTGTGGGTTCAGCTGGTGGGTTCGATCTCCGCATTGGGCTCTGCGCTGACTACATGGAGCCTGCTTGGGATTTTCTTCTCCCTCTCTCTCTGCCCTTCCCCTGCTTGTGTGCTCTCTCTCTCTCTCTCTCTCAAAATATATAAACTTTATTATTTTTTATTTTTTAAACTTTTATTTATTTTTGAGAGACACAGAGAGACAAAGCATAAATGGGGGAGGAGGAGAGAGAGACACACACACAGAATCTGAATCAGGCTCCAGGCTCTGAGCTGTCAGCACAGATCCTGATGCAGGGCTTGAACCCACAGACCATGAGATCATGACCTGAGCTGAAGTCGGATGCTCAACCGACTGAGCCACCCAGGCTCCCCTCAAAATAAATACATAAACTTTAAAAAATAAAATAAAATAGTTTTGTTGAGGTATAATTTACAGAATTCACTTAATTGAATTTTATGTAAGTGTACAGTTCAATAATTTTTTTACTAAATTTATACAGTTTGTGCAACCATCACACAATCCAGCAATAAACATTTTTTTCTTGATCCAAAATGTTCTTTTGTGCCTGTTTAAAGTCAGTTCCCACTTCCACTGATATGCTTTCTGTCTCTGCAGTTTTACTTTTCCTAGAAATTCTATATAAATAGACTTAAACAAAATGCAGTCTTTTGTGTCTTGCTTTTTTTTTTTAACATAGAATAATGTTTTAGGGCTTATCCATGGTGCTGCATATCTCGATCATTCCTTCTTTTTTATTGCTGAATTATATTCTATATGATGGACATTTGGATTGCCCCCAGTTTGGAACTAATATGAATACTAATACTATAAAATTCAAATAGCCTTTATGTGAACACGTGTTTTCATTTCTCTGGAGTAAACCTGGGAGTGGAACTGCTGGGTCATATAATATGTTTAACTTTTTAAGAAACCACCAAACTTTTTTCCTTTTTTTTTTTTTATAATTTATTGTCAAGTTGGTTTCCATTTAACACCCAGAGCTCTTCCCCACAAGTGCCCTCCTCCATGACCATCACCCTCCTTCCCTTTTTCCCCTCCCCCTTCAGCCCTCAGTTTGTTTTCAGTATTCAAGAGTCTCTCATGATTTCCAAAGGGACTATATCATTATACATTCCCACTAACAATGTATGAAAGTGATGTTTCACACCCACATCAACTCTGAGTTCTGTCAGTCTTTTGGATTATAGCCATACCAATATGCACGCAGTGGTATCCCTTTATGGTTTTAATTTGCATTTCCCTGATGATTAATGATACTGAGCACTTGAAAAGCTATAAAACTCCCTCTAAAGCACAGCTTTAGTTGCATCTTATAAATATTGTTTTCATTTTCATTCAACTCAAGATGTTTTCTAATTTCCCATGTGATTTGTTCCTTTGACCTAAAGATTATTTAGATGTGTCTAGTTTATTTTTTTAAGTTTATTTATTTATTTTGAGAGAGAGAGACAGAGCAGGGGAGGGGCAGAGAAAGGGAGGGAGAATCCCAAGCAGGTTCCATGCTCAGAGTGGAGCCCAATGTGGGGCTTGATCTCACAGACTGTGAGATTGTGACCTGAGCCAAAATCAAGAGTTGGATACTTACCCAACTGAGACAACCTGGCACCTCTAGATGTGTCTAGTTTAATTTCCAAGTATTTGGGGGGCTTTCAAATATTTTCTTGTTACTGAATTCAATTTAATTCCTCTGGTTATAGAACAACTTTCGTATGATTTCATTCTTTTAAATTTTACTGAAATTTGTTTCATGGCCAGTATATCATTTATTCTAGAAAATGTTTCATATGTGCTTGAAAAGAAAGCATATTCTGTTTGTTGAATAGAATGTTATATAGTTATCAGTTAGGTCAAGTTGGTTGATAATGTTCAAGTCTCCTTGACTTGAACTAATTTTCTTTCTGTTTTATCAATACTCAGGAGAGGAACATTTAAATCTCCAACTATAATTCTTGAGTTGTCTACTTTTCCTTTCAGTTCTGTCCATTTTGTTTCCTGTTATTTTGGGGTTCAGTTGTTACGTTCACATATGTTATAATTTTTATACCTTCTAGATCTAATAATATTACAAAATGTCTCTGTCTCTAGTAATATTTCTGTTCTTAAAGTTGATTAATATTCAATCTCTCTTACAATTACTATTTGTATGGTATATGTTTTTTTATCTTTTTACTTTCGAATCTGTTTGTGTCTTTGTGTCTAAAATATATCTCTTATAGGGGCACCTAGCTGGCTCAGTTGGTAGAGCATGCAGTTCTTGATCTCAGGGTCATGAGCTCGAGCCCCAAATTAGACATAAAGCTTACTTAAAATGATAAAAATAATAAATAAATAAATAAATGATATGTCTCTTACAGACTGTGTATACTTGGGTCTCGTTTTTGTGTACAGCCCCAAAATTGCTACCTTTGATTGGAAAGTTGTTGTTTTTATTTAAAAATTTTTAATGTTTATTTTTGAGACAAAGAGAGTGCTTGTGCAAGTGGGGGATGGGCAGAGAGAGAGAGGGAGACAGAGGATCATAAGTGGACTCCATGCTGACAGCAGAGAGCCTGTCGTGGGGCTTGAACTCATGAGCCACAAGATCATGACCTGAGCCAGAGTCAGATGCTTAACCCCTGAGCCATCCAGGTGCCCCTATGTTTGATTAGAAAGTTTAATTCACTTACAGTAATGTAATTATTAACGTCATTGGATTTATATCTGTCATTTTGCTATTTATTTTCTCTAGGTCTTATGTCATTTTTCCCCTTTTCCTCATTTATGGCCATTTTTTATGCTAAAAAAGTGTTTAGTTTACCATTTTGATTCCACTCTTAATTTTTAAAGACTTAAAAAATGTTATTATTATTTTTGGTTAATAACAAGAGCAGTGGTCCTCTACTGTGGGCAATATTCCTCCCTTCCTGCTAAAGGATATCTGGAAATGTCTGGAGACATTTTTTGTTGTCACAGCCTGGCAGGGCATTCAGAGTTCAGTCAGTTCTCAAATTAGCCTGGACTTTGGCTTTCAACTTGGCTCCCACAATTCTCCCCACGTGTGTGAGTAGTGCTCCAGTCAGCTGCCTATGTATGGAGAGCTTATTCCAGCCCTTCAATGGCCCTCTTATTTCCAAGACCTCCCTGCTAAATTTCTGACTGGTCTGCTGCTTGCCCCAACCAGGGCTGTAACCTAAGGCTAGAAGAGCTATGAGTTTTCCCTGTTTATGTCCTACCAAGTTCACTGCTTTGAATGATAATGCTGTGGTGTGTTTCTGTCTTCTGCCTGAAATCAAGCCTGCCCCTTCTGACAGCAGAGATGCTAATTTTCCAGCCAGCTCTGCCATTCTTGCCTGTTGAGTTCCAGTGAGGATGGGATTTTTTCTTGGTACAGACTGTTAAGGGGAACTCACATAAGACAGGAACACTTAGTCTAGACTTGGGGGATCAGAAAAGGCTCCTTGGAAGCAGTGATGTCTGAACCAAGACTGAAGAATGAGTCAGAGTTAGGCAGGCAGCTAGTTGACCCTGTTGCCCCAGGCAAGGAGATCATAGATTCCTGACGGTCGCCCCTAAAGAGCTAAAAGTTTTTCATGAATAAATGATTCTCAATTTGTTGTATACCTTTGGTTAATTTCCAGAGATCTTAACCATTGTTTCTGACAGTTTTGTCCAATTTGACCCTCGCTTTTGGAGAAAAGGATTTGCTGACCTCTTGATTCTGTAGCTGGAAGTCCCCCCACTGCTTTGGAGTTTGGAATTTGGAGTTTGCATCATAAAACCTGGCAACTTTAGGGCAGCCGCTTTCACCCTCAAAAGGGTAAACAGCATTCTTGGGGAAAATCTGGGTCCATGTTTCTCTGGAAAGCAAGGAAAATTAAAGGTAGAATTTTTTTGAAAACTGTATCCCCCTCCTACCAGCAGTCAAGCAAGTGTTTTTGACTTTTGGTTCAAAACAACTGACTCTGAGCCCCAACCAGAGCTCTGATCCTGTGGCACAAGTCCCTCAACTGACTGGTTTAATCCCCAGAGAACTAGTGTCCTATGGTCTTACCCTGCGGTAGCTGCTCTCCTTAACATGCTGGTTTCCCCCATTTGCTCATCTTCCCTACTGCATATGCCCATGTGCATGCACACCCACACCCACAACCCCCATACACCTGAGTGCATGTATAGATGTATATACTGGCAGTTTGCTTTCTAGAGCAGTCCATCTCTGGCTTCAATGTGACCAGTAACCTATATCTGAGGTGCCCCTCAATTATGCCCTACTGTAGGCCCGGGATGAGGCTGCTAAAGACATTCTATTCCAAGTGCCAAAAATCCAGGGCCATACCTTATCCATTCATGCAACTGATTTGTGTTCAAGCGCCTACTGGAACAGTTCTGTGCTAGGGGCTGGGAGAAGCTGGGTCACTATGGGGCCCTATAGGGCCATGGTGAACATGCTGCAGTTCCCAGCCTGGAGGAACTTTCAGTACCAAGGAGAGACATAAATAAATAAATAAGCACTTATAATAAAGTGTAATGAGCTTAACATCAGGAGAGGTACAGACTGTTAAGACAGGAACGCTTAGTCTAGATCTAGGGGATCAGAAAAGGTTCCTTGGAAGCAGTGATGCCTGAACCAAGACTAAAGGATGAGTCAGAGTTAGGCAGGCAGCTAGTTGACACTGTATTCTTCACAAATGTTCAAACCAAGGCAAGTTTAACTGAACCTCCTACCCACTCATCTTACTTCTAGATCACCCTTTGCTTCCTTGCCTCACTCTACCTATATAATTTGTTTTGTGATCTTCCACGAAGGCCAGCTTATTTTAACATTCAAGCCAGATGGATTTAGAAAGAGAAGTATGCAACCATTAAAACAATCTTTGACCTGATGATTGAGAAGAAAAATCCCAAATTTCCTGGCAGCTTCTGAGCATGTTATGTAAAGCTGATTGAGCATCTCAAGAAAAGATTCATGCCCCTGATGGCAGTTGGACTAGACAACCCTGAAATTCTAGTTTTGGTCTACTCTTGATTAACTGGGTGATGTTGGGCAAGTTTCTTGACATCTCTAGGCTCCCTTGGGTTTTTTTATTAGTACAAAGAGAGGGGTAAGTCCATCCCCAGTTGCCTTCCGCCTCTAATATGAAGTGAATCAAGTTATTTTGCAAAGCTAAATGGAAATGATCTAGAATGGGTGGTGTCATGAAAAGCAAGCTGAGGTCCCTACTAAAAGGAGAAAGTGTCTACCTACAGTGCCAGGGTAGAGTTTCGGAATGGAACTAGAGGGCTTGCAATCTACCCCAAGAGCTCTCAGGCTTACCCTACATTTTTCTGAGAGGTCTCTTTTCTGTTATTGTCGAAGAAGGCTTCCACTGTATCTCTGTAGATTATACCTATTTATAAATTTATTCACTAAAGCAAGTCGATCTGTCTATAGGGACACACAGCAATAGGGACTATAGGAACTGTTTCATATCCCCACACCTACTACTCTACCAAGTTATGTTACAACATTCTCTCTAACTAGTTTTCCTGGGAAAAAAAACCCCATGTCTAACTGGAACTAGGAAAAACCTGTGGTAAAGTGAGGTAGACCTACTCTGTGGTCCACTAATGGGGTCCAGACACTATATGGAAGTTTAAGCTAAATGCATTGGTGGCCGCTAATTCCCACACAGTGTCAGGTCCTGACAAATCT
Source organism: Cryptoprocta ferox (assembly GCA_028646485.1). Classification (NCBI taxonomy): domain Eukaryota; kingdom Metazoa; phylum Chordata; class Mammalia; order Carnivora; family Eupleridae; genus Cryptoprocta; species Cryptoprocta ferox. The sequence continues at coordinate 55,515,076 of CM053571.1, forward strand.
CACAACAGATATGATTCAGAAAACTGACTGAATATGAAGGTCTTAAGTAAGCTTGAAGACTCAATCCAACATTTCCAGTTTCCAATTTCTGGTTTTAGAATAAATGGCTTCCCTTTTAACACTCTTGCTGGGAGTGGAGAATGGTAGACAACTTTTTCATTCAGTGTAAGCTCAGAGGTCTGACATAACCCAGGGAGTGAGGGAAGGGTAGCCCAAGGATGTGACATCCATAGCCAATAGTGTGTGTTTGGGGGTGGGAGGAATGGACAGACAATGTCAGGTTGGTTTTCATATCATTTGGGGAAAGTTAAATGTGAATGACAAAGGTACAAGGAAAATGTTTACCACAGACTCGTTCTAACTTGTCAGTTGGGGGTGTCCTTTTGACTCTCCAGTAGAAAAGAAGGATATCTTAAAGTGAATGCCCAGTCACTAGCTCTTTCAAAGTAAGAGTTTTCTATTGTCCTAGGTTTGAAAGCCTTCAACAAGATAGGAGAAAAATAAAATAATACTAGCAGCCAACATTTGTTGAGCCTTTCCTATGTGCCAACTGCTGGGCTAAGCAGTTTACATATGTTATCACCTGTAGACTTTCGAAGGATTATTTGTCCCGTTCTATAGGAGGAAACAGAATCAGAAGGGTTATATAACTTGTTCAGAGTCACACAGACAATATAGCCATGATCTCAGCCAGATTTGTCTGGATGGAATTCTGAACTTTGATCATGAGCAAATACAGGGGTCACTGTCCTCAATGAGCTGGAACACCCAACAGCCCAAGCTGCCACTTGTGCCTTTCATGAGGGCTCATGATATCTCCTCTTCTCAGATTGTCATATCCCACATGTCACCATGGATACAATGAGGATAATTATATCTTACCATTCAGAATCGTTTTGAAGATGAAGAGAGATCATGTTAGCAAAGAGTTTTCCTCAGAGCAGAGTATCATGATAAGCATGGGCAAAATGGTAGTTTTAATTTTAATTTTTTAAAAGTGTATTTACCTATTTTGAGAGAGAGAGAGAGAGAGAGAGAGAGAGAGCAGGGGAGGAGCCGAGAAAGGAGGAGAGAGAGAATCCCAAGCAGGCTCTTGCCATCAGCACAGACCCCAATGTGAGGCTGGAGCCCACAAACCAAGAGTCTGAAATCTGTAAGGTAGCGAACGCGATGAGGAAACCGAGGCCAGATGTGGAAGTAAAAAAGCCTTTATCGGGAGCGCTCCCAGGCGAGGTTCACTGGTCTGAACGAGAGGGGCCAGAGAAGTCGCGCCCAGGAGTGGGGTAGTGCATTTTTATGGTGTTGGCTGCGGGGGTATGAAGTATTGACATGTTTATGTAAGGTGATTTGTTGGTAGCTGTTTCTTGTTCCAGGGAGGACGTGTTCGTTGTTTAGGGTGGAAAGGTTTGATGAATGGTTCCCTTGAAGGTCTCCGGGTGGGGGAGTGTTGAGGTAGTGAGTGGTTTCTTGTTATCTGGACTCCTGAAGGTCATACCTGCCTCCTCGGCCAAACAAAATCAAGAGTCAGTCCTGAGCCACCCAGGTGTCCCCAAAATGGTAGTTTTAAACACAATCAAACCTATTACTGATTCCTTGCAGCCTCCATACCTATATTTATTTCTAGCTCTACTTTTTTTCTCTACATCAATTCCTCATGAAAGTTAAGAACCCATAATTTGGAGTAGGCTTTTAAAAACCCAATTGTTGCGGTGCACCTGGGTGGTTCAGTTGGTTAAGTGCCGACTTTGGCTCAAGTCATGATCTTGCAATTCATGAGTTCAAGCCCTGCATCAGGCAGGGCTGACAGCTCAGAGCCTGGAGACTGCTTCTGATCCCACTCTCTCTCTGCCCTTCCCCCACTCACGCACGTGCTTGCTCTCTCTCTCTCTCTCAAAAATAAAAATAAAATAAACATTAAAAAAAATCCAATTGTTGGGGTGCCTGGGGTGACTTCAGCTCAGGTCATGATCTGGCGGTTGGTGAGTTCAAGCGTCACGTTAGGCTCTGTGCTGACAGCTCAGAGCCTGGAGCCTGCTTCGGATTCTGTGACTCCCTCTCTCTCTGCCCCTCCCCCACTTTCTCTCTGTTTCTGTCTCTCTCTCAAAAATAAATAAACATTAAGAGAAATTAAAAATCCAATTGTTTAGGGGTGACTGGCTTGCTCATCATTTGAACATGTGACTCTTGATCTTGGGGTTGTGAGTTTGAGCTCCATGTTGGGCATGTTGGGCATAGAGAGTACTTAAAAAAAAATATATATATATATATATATACACACACACACACACACACACAATGGTCTAATCACAGCACTCCTCTCACTCCAACTCCCATTAAACCGAAATGGTTTGCAAATGGACAAATAACAATAAGATCTGATAGGATCTTGTTGCCCCTGTATTGTTCATTTGTTTTTAGAAAAGTTGTCGATGGGAACCCTGGGGAGACTAAGAGTACTATTTCCATAAGACAGATCTGTAGGACTGGTTAGAATCAACCTCACCTTTCAGTCACTATTCTGGAGACTGAAACCTCTCCTAGGCAACATTTCTAAAAGGGGAAAGCATGTCCTGGAATGTCTTCTACACCCAAGCAATTCCCACTAGTCATTTGAGGGTCCCTTTAACCATCATCTCTTCTGGGAAGCCTTCCCTAAATCCCTCCCATGTTAGGTGCTTATTTTCTCAACTTCCACAGCCTGCATGCTTGTCATCCTTTATTGATAACCTCTGAAGCTCTTCCTCCGGAGACTCTATGCTCCTTGAAGTCAGAGAGATTGTTTTCATTTCTGTACCCCTTCCATAGCACCGTGCCTTGCTCATGGGAAGTTGGCAACCATGTTTGTGGGATAAATGTTACATTTAACTTGCTTTCTGAAGGAAAAGTGCATTTGTCGGGTATATTTTCCCCTTACCGCAATGTTTATGTTGTTCCTGAGCAGATCTCAAAGTGAGTGCTCAATTATGCACTTACCTGTGCTATAAATCCTGAGGTCTCATCTGTTTTTCCCTTTTTATCTTAAGGTTTGTTCATAACTTGAAACAAACGAACAAACAAGCAGAATACACACACCCTCACATACCCACATACACTTTTATTGTTTCTCCTTATTATATAAGCAATATATGCTTGTTGTAAGACATTATAAATATGAATGACAAAAAAGGAGGAAATAATAATAAATATAATTCTATGAATTAAAGATAATCACTATTGATATTTTTTTGACCACACATGCAGACTTTTCTTTATGTATGCATATGCTTTTTAAATGGGTCATAATGTTCAAATGATACTTTTTTCTCTTAATATACATTTAAGTACTAAATATGTTTTATATCATTTTTAGATCATGTAGTTTTTATTGTGCTGATATGCCACATTCTGTTTATTCTTGGCTGGCTGCATTCTCTCCGATTTTTAGCAATTATCCATAGCACTGCAAGGTGGTTAAATAAGTTGTTATTTTATTATTACCTTAAGATAAATTTTTGAGAATAAAAATGCTGGTCCAATGAGCATAAATAATTTGTGTGGGTTTTAAAATTTTTTTATGAGCTACCAAATTCCCCTTAGGCCTCAGTGCCTAAGTACCCAGGTACCTCAGTTCTTGTTAACCTTGGACACTCACATTCAAAATAAAACAAAGCAAACAAGCACTTGATCATTGCAAAATCATTCTTGTTTTACTTGGCATTTCTTTAACCACTGGAGAGGTTAAATTTCTTTTCCTATGTTTATTGATGCTTTCCTGTTTTGTAAAGTGGGTATTCTCATCTCTTGTTTTTCTACTGAGTAAGTTGAATGCCTTGTTTCACATGGGAATTAGATCAGTCCCCTGGGACCCATGGACTCAGCTCATTTTGCAATGATAGGTGTTAAATGAGGCTTTGTCTGTGTGCATGTGAGATGTGTGTCCTTGAGCAAGGCTTTCATGAGTACAAAAGATTTTTCTGGAGCTACTTTTGATGCAGGCAGGCTGGATCCGAGGACCCAGAGGGAGTCCCACAGGACCAACCAAGAAGGTCCTTGGCTTCTCCCAGGATAGAAATCCAATAGCAAGCTGGAGAAGTGAAAGTAGAGTTTATTGAATAGTGTGAGTGACAAAGAATATCAGACAAATGTCTAGGAGATTCAGAACGGAAGGAGTAGGAGTCTCGTCATCACTTGGGGTTAGGGGTTTATATTGAAAAGGGGTCTAGGGTATGTGTGTTCCTTTAGGAATCCAGGGTAGGGTCCAATCAAAGGCGAGTGACAGGTGAACAATAAGTGTTATTCCATAAATTACTGAAGGCAGGAGGTGTTGCTGCCAACGTCAGTCAAGGTTTGTTCAAAGCTAATGCCCTGGAACATGTTTGGGAGCTCTTCTTGAATGTTATCAGGTGTTTGGGGTCTAGGACAAAATTCTTCCTTCCCTCTTGAAGTGGGAACATAGTTTCTTTGACTTTTTCAGAAGCAAGTATAGAATATAAATAAATGGGGCCTAACAGAAAAACAGCAGAGACAAAGACTTTCTAAAATGAGTCCTGGAGCACCTCAGTGGCTCAATCAGTTAAGCATCCAACTTCGGTTCAGGTCATGATCTCACCATTCGGGGGTTTGAGCCCCACACAGGGCTCTCTGCTGTCAGCACAGAACCTACTTCAGATCCTCTGTCCCCTTCTCTCTCTGCCTTTCCCTGCTCGTGTCAGGTGTTCATGCTCTCTCTCTCTCTCAAAAAAAAAAAAAAAATAATAATAATAATAATAAAATGGAGTCCCTTCATTTTCCCTACCTCACTTTGGTTATTAAAATTAGTGTCTACTGATGAATGGATCAAGAAGATGTGAATATTTCTATGTCAGATAAGAGGATGGACATATAATGGAATACTGCATGGCAATGAGAAAGAATGAAATCTGGCTATTTGTAGCAACGTGGATGGAACTCGAGGGTGTCATGCTAAGTGAAATAAGTCAGGCAGAGAAGGACAGATACCATATATTTTCACTCATATGTGGAACAGGAGAAACTTAACAGAGGACCATGGGGGAGGAGAAGGGGAAAACATAGTTAAGGAGAGGGAGGGAGGGAAGCAAACCATAAGAGACTCTTAAATACTGAGAACAAACAGGGTTGATGGGGGTGGGGGAGTGGGGAAAATGGGTGATGGGTATGGAGGAGGTCACTTGTTGGGATGAGCATTGGGTGTTATATGGAAACCAACTTGACAATAAACTATAAAAGAAAAAAAATAAATAAAATAACATAAAATTAGTGTCTGATTTACTGAAGTTGTAATTAAAAACATTTTTCTTTAATACTTTGTTCAATTTGTAGACCTCATTTTATCTATACAATTTAGAAATTTTATCAGTTTTTTAGGGGGAGTTTGATTAATATTTGATTCTGCTATTTAAACTCCCTTGAGAAATTTAAACCACATTCAAAAATTTAACATATTTAATTTTCTTTTTTAAAGTACATTAGTTGTGTTACTGATAAACTTAAATAAGCCTTATAAATCAAATAGCAACATATAAATATGGCAAAGTCAAATCATCTTAATTTTCTCACAGGTTTTTTTTTTTTTCTCACAGGTTTTAAGTATTTAAAATACTATATAGCTATAGAGTAGTCCCAGAGTATTTTAGTTCAAAATAGTAATAATTCCGAGTTTGGTTTACTTGACCATCTCTGTACTCAATTCTAAATCTCTTCAAAACCAAGAAGGAGGAGGGGCACCTAGGTGGCTTAGTCAGTTAAGCGTCTGACTTCGGCTCAGGTCATGATGTCATTTTGTGTGTTTAAGCCCTGCATCAGGCTCTGTGCTGACAGCTCAGAGCCTGGAGCCTGCTTCGGATTCTGTGTCTGCCCCTCCCATGATCATGCCCTGTCTCTCAATAATAAATAAATGTTAAAATTTTAAAAAATAAACCATGAAGGAGGAAATTATTTCCTCCCAAGTAATTTGACATTGCTTTTTTGGGTAGCTGGGATTGCATGTAGATATAAGACCTTGGTTGGGATAAGAGTATTTGTAGCTGTAGACATTATCAAATGACAAAACTAACAAGTTTGATGTCCTTTATTAAAAGGAAGACAATCCATGGGTTGAGGGAGTATAGTTCCTCCTAAACAGTGAAGCACTGTTCCCAAGAGACTTTGGGCAAGAGTGAGTTTTACTGTAGAGCATTAAAAGTCCCAACACCAAAACAAGGCATGGTTGGTTGAGAGTGCTTATCTGACCTGGTTTAGAAAGATCAAGGAACAAAGAAATAAGTATAAATTCCGGAGTTGGCCTGCCGTTTGGTGATTGGCAGACTGGATACATTGCATTTCTGGTAAAGCAGAGCATTTATCAGAACACAAGAGTTGGGTTTGTTAACATGGCACCCTGGGCAGAAGCAGCTTCATCTTGGGCCTAGAAGTTCATTTCAATATGTAAGATGAGTTTTCTCATTATGATGGAGGCCAAGTACTACTAGAAGTCTCTCTCAATATTTCTATGTCAGATAAGAGGATCTCATACGATCCCCTAACACCATATTTGAGTGTGTGACCCCTAATTTTCACATCTTACTTAACTCCACCCATGTTGTTTCACCAACTTATTGGATCCAGTAGGTCATTTCCAATTATATTCTAACCTGTATGATTTTCTTATCTTTCCTATCTGTAGTGCTACAAATCTTACAGATATTCAAATGACATCTGTTTGGATTCTGTTAAATTTACCTCTGCTTTACTCAAGGGCAACAATTCTAAGGTCTTTCTTGTAACAACCGAACAACAAATTACTTTTTTTTTTTTGTAAAGCAGATAAAACAAGATAAGTACAGAGGTTTAAAGTGAGTTGATTAGATAATCACTGGCAATTACACAGGTTTATCTTAACCACAGAGTCCTCCCTTCCTTCTTCTTTGCTCTTTGGCAAATCACCATAATCACATATTATCACTTTACTTATATTTTTATTTTATTTTTTATAAGAGAGAGAGAGAGAGATCACGCATGAGAGGGACAGAGGGAGAGAAAGAGAGAGAGAGAATCCCAAGCAGGCTCTGACAGGGGCTCGTCCCACGACCCTGGGATCATGACCTGAGTCGAAATCCAGAGTCGGTTGCTTCACCAACTGGGCCAACCAGGTGCCCCTATCCCTTCACTTATAAATATTGAATCCCCAGGGTGCCTGGGTGGCTCAGTTGGTGAAGCACCCGACTTAGACGCAGGTCATGATCTCATGGTTTGTGGGTTCCAGCCCCACGTTGGGCTCTGTGCTGACAGCTCAGAGCCAGAAGCCTGCTTTGGATTTTGTGACTCCCTCTCTGGGCAGACCCCACCCGCGCTTGCGCTCTTTCTCTGTCTCTCAAAAATGAATAAATGTTAAAGAAAAAAATTTTTTATCTTATTTTTTTAATTTTTTAAACATTTTTTTTGAAAGACAGAGAGAGACAGAGCACAAGTGGGGGAGGGGCAGAGAGAGAGGGAGACACAGAATCTGAAGCAGGCTTCAGGCTCCAGGCTGTCAGCACAGAGCCCAATGCAGGGCTCCAACCCATGAACCGTGAGATCATGACCTGAGCCCAAGTCAGACACTCAACCAACTGAGTCACCCAGGCACCCCAAGAAAAAAATTTTTAAATAAATGTTGAATCCCCTGTTGATGCATAAGGAATCTATTAGTTCTAAGGGGGGAGATTTCTCAGAAAGTTAGAAATAATGTCACTCCCTGGATGTGAGATGTGTTATATTAGATGTAACCCTACCCAAGAGATGGTTTGCTAATGTTGCTCTGAATTGTCAGGGGGAACTCCTGAGTTTCAGAGTAGCAAGACAGGTCTCCAAGAAAGCCTGGACTGTGATATGTGCACATTGCATGCATGCACTTGAGACACTGCAACAAGTATGAGTATGGTAGGGCTCTGACAGGCATGATGGTTTACATGAGCATGGGAGAAAATAGTCAAAGAGGAAAGCCATGCCAGATGGTCTGCTCCTGTCCAGGTGACAGGGTGTTCTGGACCTGTGGACTGCTGCTGAGCCCCAGGACCCCATACTCCTAGAGTAGAGAGAAGACAGTTCACTCATGGTACTAACTTATTGGCAATATTCTTTAAAAGCAACTCATTCCTGGGGAAGCTGGGTGAGTGTCTGACTCTTTATTTTGGCTCAGTTCATGATCCCAGGGTTGTGGGATCAAGCCCCACATTGGGCTCCATGCTGAGCATGGAGACTGTTTATACACACACACACACACACACACACACACACATACACACACATTGGCATTTATTTATTTTTGAGAAAGAGAGGGCCTGAGCAGTGGAGAGGCAGAGAAAGAGAGACAGATGATCCGAAGCAGACTCTGTTCTGTGAATGAAGAGCCTGATGCAGGGCTCAAACTCACAAACCAACCGTGAGATCATGACCTGAGCTGACATCAGGAGTCAGCTACTCAGCCAACTGAGCCACCCAGGCACCCCAGCATGGAGACTGCTTAAGATTTTCTCTCTTCTCCTCTGCCCCTCTCGCCAACTTGCATGCTCTCTCTTTCTCTAAAATAAAATAAAATAAAATAAAAAAGCATCTCATTCCTTGGCTCTAAATCTGTCTTCACTAAACAACATCTTGATCTATGATCCAGGTGTTCTTGACCTCACCCAGAATCAGTTAGTGTCCTGTGAAAATGCCCTAGACAGGTTTTACACCCAGAAGTAGCTTCCCCTGTAAATTGGGTTCTTGGTTTTTAAATCAACCTCTTCCCAGAGTTTGATCATCTTGGGTAATGGCTGGAATTGGATGTAAGGACTTGCAGAACTAAAGTATAGAATTGGCTGAAGGATTCTTTACCATAAGGGCCCACTACAGTCCACCCCTTACAAGACCCCCAGTGGATGCCTGAAACTGTGGTTAGTGCCAAATTTTTATATACTGTCTTTTCCTATACATACATACCTATGATAAAGTTCAACTTATAAATTATGCACAGTAAAGTGATTAACAATAATAACTAATAAAATAGAACAATTATACCAATATACTGTAATAAAAGCTATGTCAATGTGGTCTTTCTCTCTCAAAGTATCTTATTGTGTTGTACTCACCCTTCTTGGGATGATGTGAGATGATAAAATGCCTATGTGATGAGATGAAGTGAGGTGAATTATGTAGGCACTGTGACATAGTGCTAGGCTACCTTGACCTTCTGGTGATACTCAGGAGGACAGAGGTTGATCAGGGGTAACTGAGACCACAGAAGGTGAAACCATGGAAAAAAAGGGGGGGTGGAACTACTATAATGACATTCCATCTGAGGCAAGTGATCAGTTGACCTCCCTGCTGACTTGTATTGAGCTATACTTTGACTATGAATGTAGTGAATATAGAATTCAGAATTAGTAGATTCTGGGGGCACCTGGGTGGCTCAGTCGGTTAAGTGTCCATCTCTTGATCTCAGGTCAGGTCAGGATCCCAGAGTCAGAACCCCAGTCGGAGCCTGTTGGGATTCACTCTTTCCTCTCTCTCTCTCTCTGCCTCTCCCCCCATCCACATACACACACTCTCTCTCAAATAAAATAAATAAATAAATAAAAAGAATTAGTAGGTTCTGATATTTCTGTGGAATAAAACTAATTTTGACAGAAGTGGAAAGAAAAATTCAGATAGGGAGGAAGCTGGGTGGTTGTGTGGCCAGCATAAACACCATCACATCGGGAACTGGTGAGTCTTGTTGAGGCTTGGGCAGTAATTGGTTTCTATTAATAGCAGAGACAAAAGGAAGAACAGTAGCCTTTAAAATCACATGTTATTCCTAACAGACATGCTCTCTGAGGATGGCCATTGTCATCGCCAAGCACAGGAAGTCTGGAGCCAGCATTTCTAGGACTGAAGGTTGGCTCTACCATGTATCAACTATGTAAGCTTAGACATGGAACTTAACTTTTCTGTGGTTTGGTTCTATTAACTGAGAAGATTAAATGAGATGATGTACACAAAAGGCTTAAAGCTGTGTCTAACATTTGCTAAGATTATTATTATCATCTAATACTAATTGTGGAGTAGGTTCCTTCTCAGGAATTAGATGGGAAAGAAAACCAATCAGCAGCTCATTAAGAAGCTGGCATAAAGAATGGGAGAAATGATAAATGATTACCTAACTTTTAAGTCCATAATCTTTTGTGAGTAGTAAAGGTCATCAACTTTTTTTGAGTTCATTCAGACCCGTGTTTTTCTATTAATTAGGAAATGCTTACATAGCACCTCTTAGGTACAGGATACTGGTCTAGGTACAAATACTAACTCATTTAATCTTCCTTGACAACCCTTCACTGTTATTAACATACCCATTCTACAGACGAGGAACCTAATGAGAGAAGAGTTGGGTTTTCTGCCACAGTAGTCAGGCTCCAGAGATGTGTGCTGCACCACCATGTGAGGCCACCCATCTCCTCGCTTCAGACAGGACTGCAGAGCAAGTGGCCTAAACAGGCTGGAGCCCAACACCAACAAACAGCGCAGTGCCAAACATTTTCTCACCTGCTTGCCTTCTTTAATTTTTTCTTTCATCAGATTGCTATAAGACAAGTTATGGCTTTATGGCTTCCTTACCTAACTGGGTTTAATAGTTCTACTATTTGGAGGTCACACTTTTTGTATTTTCTCTTCTGTACTCCATGCCTTTGCCTTCCTATTTTAATATTTATTTATTTATTGAGAGAGAGTGAGAGAGAGAGTGAAGAGAGAGAGAGAAACAGAGGATCTGAAATGGGCCCTGCACTGACAGCAGGGTGACTGATGCAGGGCTCAAACTCACAAACTGTGAGATCATGACCTGAGCCAAAGTCAGACACTCCCAACTGAACCACCCTGGTGCCCCTGCCTTCCTATGTTAAAGAGATTTTCTCCCATTTAATATTCTGACCCTTCCATTGAATTTTAATTTGTGCTATTCTAATTTCCAAGATCTCTTTTTTGTTCTCTGAGTGTTTCTTTTTTAATAGCATCCTCTTTTTGTTTCCATGTATGCAATATTTTCTCTTATCTCTCTTAAGATATTGATAGTGTTTTGTGTCCCTCTTGCATCATTTTCTGCTTGCTGCAGGTGACTTTATTCTGTCACCTCATTTTGCTATCTTTATACTCAATGTTTGCTTCTAATGTCTGTTGATCCTTAGCTAGTTGCTCACATTTAAGAGGAGGGAAGTAAAGAACTGCAAATTGGTAGCACTTATCATTTATGATCTTCACTGTTTTGTTGTCACAGAACTGTTTCAGTGGATCCCTGATATCAGTGTCTTAGAACTTTTGTTTCTCTTGGATTCCAGAGATTCCCCAGAGAAGATTTTCCAGTCTCCCACCCAGAGGACATTTGCCTTGCTGCCACCATGCAAGTTGTCAAATATAGAAAGAAGGGGTACCTGGGTGGCTCAGTTGGTTAAGCATCTGACTTCAGCTCAGGTCATGATCTTGCAGTTCGTGGGTTTGAGCCCCTCATCGGGCTCTGTGCTGACAGCTCGGAGCCTGGAGTCTGCTTCTGGTTCTGTGTCTCCCTCTATCTCTGCCCCTCCCCTGCTCGTGCTTTCTCTCTCTCTCTCTCAAAAGTAAATAAACATAAAAAATAATTATAAATAAATAAATAAATAAATAAATAAAATGCACAGTCCCAGATTCTGTATCAGACTTCCTAAATCAAAATCCACATTTTAACAAGATCCCCAGTTAATTCATAGCCAAATGAAAAGTTGAGAAGCACTGGTCCATAACAACAGCCCTTACCATTCCATTCAGCAGCATTCAATTATGTTTGAAAATCAAGTGGCCAGGATCTTTCAACTTAAATTCATATAGCTACCCTTAGAGATATGACTTAAGGGAAGCAATGGTTAGTCACACAAATTGAATGATGATGCAGAACAGGTCCAGGGACTTCAAGCTCTGACCATAATTATGCCAATTAGCAGGGTAAAGACTGTCTAGGTTACTCAAAAGAATGTCAAATACAGACATAGTTCACTTTAGTGGAAAAAGTATGCCAGTTAGGAATAAGGGATTATAGCTACCAATTGAGTGCATTGACCTTAAGTGAGCAAGGCTGCCACCAGTGAGCCAAAGGCTGGCAAGATTACCCCATTATCTGGGATAAGGAAGTTTGTCAGGTTTGCAGGACAAGTTAATGCCATGGGGGCAGAATCCCTAAGAGTCAACTGGCTGAGGTGAATTACTGCAAACCAGCATAAAACAGGGCATAGAAGGGACGACTGGGTGGCTCAGTCAGTAAACTCTCATCGGAAGTGTAATGAAGCTATTTTTCAGAGACGAAGTTGTTCAAAATGGAATCCTTTTCTCTCGTGGAAAATGGAAAATGAGTTGAGTCCTCACTCTAATGAGGTATACAGTAGAGGTGAAGGGGCACTTTCTTCCAGAGAAAGATACTTTACTTGTCACCCAGGGACAGATATGATGTCAGAATTCTGTGAAGGCAAGAGAATGAGAATGTCTCCATTTGTGCAAAGGAAAGCTGCATCTTATCATCCAAGGCATAAAGTTGCTTTGATTCTTTATAGAAGTTCAATATACATAGAAGGATTGAGTGGATGCTGAGTAGCCAAAAGGGATGGAACGTGCTGGTTATGAGCTACTTTCTCTAAGCTTCTCTCCTTCTATGCCCTGTTTTTGTTGTTGTTGTTTTTATATAGTTTATTTTTGAGACAGAGAGAGACAGAGCACAAGTGGGGGAGGGCCAGAGAGAGAGGGAGACACAGAATCTGAAACAGGCTCCAGGCTCTGAGCTATCAGCACAGAACCTGATGCGGAGCTTGAACCCACCAACAGGGAGATCATGACCTGAGCCACAGTCAGACTCTTAACCGACTGAGCCACCCAGGCGTCCCTTTTATGCCTGTTTTATGCTGCTGTGCCTGGAATTCTGCAAGCCGTGGTTTTTGGTGTTTTTTTTTTTAATGTTTAGTTTTTATTTATTTATCCTTAGAGAGAGAAAGCACGAGTGGAGGAAGGGCAGAGAGAGAGAGAGAGAGAGAGAGAGAGAGACTCCCAAGCAGGCTCCTCACTGCCAGTGCAAAGTTTGACACGGGGGCTCAATTTTATGAACCATGAGATCATGACCTGAGCCGAAACTGTTACGAATCTGGTCCGGATCGTCTGATCACCCAGCGGAAGAACCAAGCGGAAGAACCAAGCGGCGGCACACGGGAATCTTGGAAGGCAGGAGGTTTATTTTACACTGGTGGGCTCAGAGGAGATCATTCTCCAGAGGTCTGAGCCTGGAATGCAAGTGGGAAGGGTCATTTATAGCGTCATCTTCCGCATTTGTGGCGGTTTTCATCCGCGTGGCAAACGGGAGGAAGAACCCGGAATAGGAGTCTCTAAGCTAGGAACTACAACTTATTTTAGTCCTTTCAGCCATTTTATGGTGCAGAACTTTACTTATTTTCCCAACATTTCCCCCTTTGATGCCTTTTAAAAATCTTTTAGTAGGCATCGCCCTTTCTGGAGGCACTGTTGGTTGTTACATGGTCTCCTGCTATTTTGGATTATTCCTACGGTCCAAAACTTATGTGATTGGGCATCTGGCGACTGGCAGAGGGTGGGTGTCTTTTCCTTATAACAATCTTTGTGGAGGGAGGTGGGGGAGCTGAATGCCCTTGCATTCCTGATACCATGGGATACTGTCCTTACTGTCTTATAACAATCCTGGGGGCACGGTGGGTATGTGGCAGTTGTGAGGGTGAGAGACATAATATATAGGCAATACTTAATAGTCCTCCCATCCAGAGGAGGTATGTGAGACCCAGCATGCATCCTTTGTCCCATGTCCAGTTTGTTGGTGCAGTCTCTATCAGTCCAACAGCAAGAATCAAAATCAGGGCTATGACACCAGTAAGGGGCAAGGGGTGGCAGAGTTGCATCTGAATCCCTGAGCTTGGTCCACATGTTGATTCTTCAAGCTTCCACAGTGTGCAGGCCAGCCGACATGGGGGGGGGGGGGTGGCTGGAGCAGGGCTGGAGATCTCAGGGGCCAGTGTCTTTTTGAGGGTCAGTTTAAGCGGATTGACTAGATCTGGATCACTTCGCCAGGTTGAGGGTTCTTCTGAGTTGACGTACTTAACTCTGGAGTGACGGACCCATGGGGTGATACCTGAAACTTTAAGGGCTGAATCCTTTGCCTTGTTGTATATCTGTGAAGTCCACCTCCAAGTCTTTGAAAGGGGTGACCCCCATCCTTTGAATAAACCAGATATCTTCGGTTTATAGGGGTGGGTTTTTAGTAAATGTCAGATCAGGTTTAGGGAGGATATGATTTGCATATTTAGAGATCCATCCTGTTTTTCTGTTGTTTAAGTAATCATATGCCCATGGGGTCTTATTATCATCCTCACAGAATAACAGGCACAGAAGATTGTGTATACATGAAATACTTTGACGATTTTTCTGAAGGTTACCTCAAGTTGTCTAATTTAGGCAAACAACAAACATTTAAAGACAATCAGAACTAGAATTTAACATCCATAATGGTGCGTTGTTGAAACATAGTTTTTCTCTCTAAAAACCCCCATTTCCAGAGATAGCCAAATTGAGACCAATGCATTTGTAGAACAAGTCCAGTCTTAACAACCCTGGCCTAATTATTTACATAAGCTCAGCAAGAATAGCGATTGTTCATGAGGATCTTTCCAAGTTTACTTTGATGGGAGCTTTTATAAGGAATCTTCAGGTTGAACTTTTAGAAGCCTCTCCAGGCCAGAAGGCAAGCCAAGTACTACCCATCAGACAGGCCTGCAATACCTGTAGAGTTGGGCGAATTCCTCTTCACGAGGTCCCCAAGATATCCTGAGGTTCCTGCACCTGCCAGGAAGTGACCTTCTTTACTCACCTGGGGAAGCTGCTGGGAACTCTGTAAGCAAGGTATCTGGCCAACATTTCCAAGGGCCTCTATGGCTCCATGTTTCATAAGGTCAATCTTAGTTCCTTAAAGCTGTCTGGTCATATTTGAATATATGCATGTCACTCTCGAATATGACATTCTAGTCAAAGCCTTGGTTAAATAACCAGTATTTCCAGTGGTGACCTGTTACAAGATGAACAGATTCTTATCAAACTTATGCAAACAATTGTAATTGCCATGAAAGAAAGAATACTCACTGGGAGTTTTTGAATTTCAGAGGGTTCAGGTAGAGAGAAAAGATAAATGCTTCAGTTTACAAATGAATATTTTATGACATTTCTGTATATCATAGATATCTAAAGAGAAAGTTTCCTTAATCTGGATAAGCAAACATTAGAGAACCAGCAGTATTTCCAACAAGAGTCACAAAACTATAATCTTCCTCAGTTCATTTAGTCCCATGTTCCTAATTCTTGTTCAGTTTGAATGCAGCTTTTTAGCTCTGGAAATTCTTACCCAT
>CM053571.1:55530979-55576874 GCA_028646485.1 Cryptoprocta ferox
TTTATTGATAGTTTTTTGAGGAACCTCCACACTGTTTTCCAGAGCGGCTGTACCAGTTTACATTCCCACCAACAGTGTAGGAGGGTACCCGTTTCTCCACATCCTCGCCAGCATCTATAGTCTCTTGAGTTGTTCATTTTAGCCACTCTGACTGGCATGAGGTGGTATCTCAGTGTGGTTTTGATTTGTATTTCCCTGACGATGAGTGATGCTGAGCATCGTTTCATGTGTTTGTTGGCCATCTGTCCATCAGTCTTAAGTACACTTAGCAGAATTTTAACTCTTAGGAAACCTTAGTCTCCAGTTGAGGAGTTAGTAACCAACTGAGAGGTGTTTACACCAGAATTTTTTAGATGGTAAATTCATGAAACAATTAAGCACAAATCATGTTTTCCAATGGGTCCAAATAGCCTTAGTTTCTCCGTAATAAGAAGTTAAAAACCCAAACCTATGTTCCATAATCATGCATTGTCTGGAAAAGACCTAGATGTCCATAGGGGTGCACTTTGCTCCTTGACCTCGAGGGTGGGAGGAGGAGCCAATGTGTCCGTGGCACTAAAGATGGTATAGGAACCAGTTCTGTAGACCATACCCAAGTTGGTGCAGAAACAGGAGGGGGAAGGGAAGGCAGAAGAGGCAAGTGACAACAGGAGGCAGAGAGGGAAAACCTGATTCAAAATCTTAGCTCAGACAGAGGAGCAGAAGCCATGTTTTTTCCAACAAAGTGGAAATATGGAGTCATCAGGCCAGAGAAGACTGGGAATTCCCTTCAAACAAAATGGAGTTTCAGTAACTGCTTGGGAATATTCCGTAAAGTCCCTGTCCCAAGATAGACTAACCACAGTTGGTTCCAATTATAGCTCTTAACCTGGGAAATGAATGAGGGAGAAGCCTTCACATCTATTAGGCAGAGGAACAGAGAGAGTTAGTGTCCCCTTCAGTCCGATTCTATCTCAGACCAATAACGTCCCCTTCTTGAGGTTTCTCCCGATATCGGCTGGGTTTGGGGGGCCCTTTCCAGTTGAGGCACTCATTCTTCCAGTGTCCCTTTTCCTTGCAGTAGGAACATTGGTCTTTTGCTAAGGGGGCTCTGGGCCCCCCCCTTCGATGGTTAAAGCTTCCCCATCTTTGCATTGTCCTTTTCTTTCAGTGCTGCTTCGAGAAGGGTGACCCTCTTCTTTAGTCCTTTTTCAGCTTCCCTCTCATCTGTGACTTCCCTGTTCTTGAAAACTTTATTGGCAACCTCTATCAATTGAGTGATATTCGTCCAGGCAAAGCCCTCTAGCTTTTGGAGTTTTCTCCTGATGTCTGGGGTGGCCTGGGCCACAAAGGAGGTATATACCATTTGTTGACTTTCTAGTGCCTCGGGGTCAAATGGTGTATACCCGGTATGCCTCACATAGTCTTTCATAGTAGTGTCCGGGAGACTCCCCAGGTCACTGAGTGACCGATGATATTGTAGTCACATTCATGGGCTTTTTGGCTCCGGCTCGAATTCCCCAAAGGAGAGCCTCTTGATACCGACAGATGTGAGCCTGTCCTTCTGTGGTGACGTCCCTCCCATGTCGGGCGTTCATCAGGTGCGACAGCTTGATCCCAGGAAGCAGGATCATTAATCCCCAGAGGTGCGTAGTCTTCTAGGTACTGTCCTGTTTCCTTCATTATCCTCCTTCTCTCTTCTGTAGTAAACAGGGTACGGAGTAACTGTTGGCAATCTTCCCAAGTCGGTTGGCGGGTCTGGAAGAGGGACTCCATCAAGTCAACCATTGCTTGTGGCTTTTCAGAGTATGAGGGAGCATTGTGTTTCCAATTAAGGAGGTCGGTGGTAGAGAAGGGCTGATAATACATCATGGAATGGCTGGGCTGGACTGTTCCATCCTCATTCTGTCTTTCAGGTTCTCTCCTCTCCCTTACTGGCATTTGGAGGGTGCCAGCTCTGGGTCTGGGGCACAGTCTGGCTGCTGGCCCTGGTGAGAGAGGATTCTCCTGGTTCAGGGGTAGAGGAGGGACAGATGGTGGAGGACTTTCAGGTCCTGGAGCAGGGGGGAGGGGGCCCGGTGAGTCATAAGGTAGCGGAAAGACAGGGTCTTCCTCTGAGTCCCCCGCAAATACTGGGGGAGAAGTGGGCTGCTTCTTTGGTTCTCCGGGTGAGTCTCTGGGTGAGGAGGCTAAAACCTTTGCCTGACTCTGCTTGTTACGGATGAATCGCACTCAAGGTGGAGGATTTTGGGCTATTTCAAGCCAGGAGTCAATATATGGAAATTGATCAGGGTGACCTGGGTTCCCAGTGACTATTAGCCAAACCTGCTGTACCACTTGGGCATCTAATGTCCTTCGGGGGGCCATCCTACATTGAAAATAGGCTATTATAGTTCACAAAATGTCCTTAGCTTCTCGGGTGTCATTTTCATCCCATAGTCGCCTGAGAATCCCTTCTTTGCAGTCCCAACCCCATAATATTCTCGTAAGGTGGTGTCACAAAGACAGACAAAGGGGTAGGGATTTCCCCTCTAATGAGAAGACCAGTCAGATGCCCATCTGGCTGTGTCCTGAAGGAACTTAGGTGACGCTTAGCCATAGCAGTCTCAGCTTTGTGACTTAAGATCAGAAATTATTCCGATGCTGCCATAGACTGTATGCCATTCACCACAGAATCTCAGATGGGCCCATTCAGACTCTGTAGGCTTTGGGGGACCTTAAGGGTGCCCACCCGTGGAGCCATAGAATCGAACCTGGCAGGCTAGCCAGATAGAGTCACACATTCACACTCACATACACAGATTATTACATTCCCTCCCACAGAATTCCTACAGATGAGACCACTGAGCTCCCCCTTCCACTATTATGTGTGGGCTGGACACAATTGGAGCCCTGTAACAGAGAGACCTCTGAAGTCTCCGGGGAGTGATTAGGTCCCCCTTCCACTGCCATGGGTGGGCCGGATAGGGCTCCGTACCAGAATTCCTACAGATGAGACCAAAAGTAATGACAATGATAGCAGGACAAAACAGGTACAGAAGTGGCCACAAAACAGGATTACAGGTTTACTGAAGGGCCGGTCCGACATCTCGGTGTGGCCCCGGGGCAGGAAGTAGTGCTGGGAAAACTAGACATTCACATGCAAAAGAATGAAATTGGACTCCTGTCTTACACCATTCACAAAAATTAACTTGAAATGAATTAAAGCCTTGAACGTAAGACCTTAAATGTAAGACCTGAATCCTTAAAACTCCTAGACAAAATATAGGGGAAAAGCTCCTTGACATTGGTCTTGGCCACAGTTTCTTGGATATGACACCAAAAGAAACAAAAGCAAAGACAAGACTCTGAAATACAGGCAGGAAAAGGATGAGTGTTCACTGTCAAAGCACCTGGCAGAGAGGTTATACCCAGAGCTGAACCTCCGTAAGCAGTCCAGACATATTGTCTACCAGGCTATAATTGACCAGAGAAACTCCTGGTTGGCTGGGAAACCAGCTCGCAAAGATACCTCTGTGCTTTATCATCTCCAGAAATAAGTTCAAAGGTTGTTTAGGTAACAATCAGTTCAGGAAAGATACTATGATGATTATTTTGAAATGTTTGAAGTTGACATGGAAAAATCCATGGTTCAGACAAGCCTATTTAATAATTGTGTTAAAAGAAAAATGAGTTTTGGTGTTTTCTTTTTTGAAAAATGAGTTTTAAGTCACTATAGAAATTACATAATGATTGGAGAGAACAAACCATGATAAAATGGGGGGGCGGTAAAAATAACTCTCAAATAGAACATTAAATGCAAATGAATTAACTCTCATGTACAAAAAGAAAGAGTTTAAAATTTTATTTTAAGGAAGAGTTAACCAGGAATATTTTGAAGAGATCCAGTAATTTGCTGTCAACAAAATTCACGACTTAGAAAGACATTAACCAGAATTAGGAGGTGTAAGATCTAGCATGTCATTATAACACAGGAAAGTCAGGTATTACCATCATAAATGTTTTCTCTTTGAACACGATACTGTGTGCCAAGATCTTTAGGGTTTCATCTGTGTTTTCTCCATTATCTGGATTGGAATGTTCCTGAGCAGAGCTGGGAACCCAACCCTTCAGTGTGCCACCTAGAATTGCACAATGCGGTAGCCTTACTCAGCTAACCAAAAACTTGTTCTGTGGGATACTAACTAGAATTTGCAAAATCACTCCTTAATAAATGTTTATCACATCCTCCTTCAGTGTGATTGTGTGCTGTCAGTATGTGGATATCTTGCTACTCCTGCTGTTTCACTCCCACTGCTCCAGGTAGAATGCACTGACTGCTGGCCTAGATGCACATGATTACTTGGTCTGTGCCCTTGCTGTTCACCCATTGTCTTTGTACTTCGAATTTCCCAATTATATGAGCCAATACATTTTTCTTTTTTGAGCTGGATTTCTGTCACGGGCAAACAAAGAGCCTTGACTAATGCTCATGGTAAGCCTTGTTCAAGGTCTCAGTGGCTTTTCTTAAAATGGAAAGAGTAGAATTTAAAAGATTAACATATATTGTTTTCTTGGTGAGCATATGTATTAATATATAATTTTTTTAAGTTTAGAATGCTACACATTAAACTAATAATAGTGGGTTACTTCTAGACACAGAATTGGCAGAGAAAATGGGGGTGATGAACAAAAAAGCTAGCTTTGGTTTCATCTGCAATGTTCCACTTTAAAAAATAAGAATGTAAACAGTGTGATTTTAAGTTAGTAATAAAATAACATTGCTTTAAGTTTATTTATTTATTTTGAGAGAGAGAGAGACCAGGGTAGGGGCAGAGGGAGAGGGGAGAGCGAGGATCCCAAGCAGGCTCTGCACTGACTGTGCAGAGTCCATTATAGGGCTCGAACTCATATAACCATGAGATCACAACCTGAGCTGAAATCAAGAGTCAGCTGCTTAACTGACTGAGCCACCAAGGCACTCGTAAAATAATAATTTTTTAAAACAAGGTTCACTATTCCTCTTCTGTACCAGCCCATTCCTGAATAATTCAATCCTAAAGCAAGGTAGGCATGCACGCTGGGTGGAGGTGGTGGTCTATAGAAGAAGCCACAGTAGCCAGAAAGAAATGTCAGGATCCAAGCTAGTTAAAGAGGGAGCCCATGAAGGGGGGCTGCCTGGTGTGAGTATTGGACCCCAAAGAGGGGTGTGAAGGGAATATGCACACAAGAAGGGGGAATGCGGAAATTGCCATATACAAGAGTTTTGCTCAAATAAGTAAATCTACTAAGGAAGATGAAAACAAGTGTTCTCACCAAGAAAGGAGTAAGAATTATGGAAAAGGAGAAAACTGGAAAGAACTTTGAGATGTTGGACTGTAATTGAAGGTATCTGAGTGAGGCCAAGCTTTTCAACAGATGTTAGATAGATGATAGATAGGTAGACAGATAATAGGGATTAAAAACATTTTTTTAATGTTTGTTTACTTTTGAGAGACAGAGAGAGACAGAGCATGAGCGGGGGAAGGGTAGAGAAAGAGAGAGACACAGAATCCGAAGCAGGCTCCAGGCTCCGAGCTGTCCGCACAGAGCCTCATGCAGGACTCATACCCACAAATTTTCAGATCATGACCTGAACCAAAATCAACACTCAACCAACTGAGATGACCCAGGAGCACCAATAATAGGTATTTTAAAATGAGTGTGTTTGAGGCATGCCTGGGTGGCTCAGTCAGTTGAGCATCCATCTCTTGATTTCAGCTCAGGTCATGATCCCAGGATTGTAGGATCGAGCCCCATGTCAGCGTGGAGCCTGCTTAGGTTTCTCTCTCCCTCCCTCTACCCCTCTCTTCCACTAGCTTGCTCTCTCTAAAACAAATTAAAAAGTGAAAAAAATTAATAAAATAAGTATGTTTATGTGTATATGTGAACATATGCATACGTTCCCTAACTCTCTCACTGAGAGGGCCTGGGACCAGTAACATTCCAATAACCACAAAACACCTAACACCCAGATCCTGACTCTAAATACCATTCTCCACTAAAAAGAAATGAGATATTAATTTCAGGGTTGAGGCAACCAAAGTACAAGATAAGCCTGGAATATGCTTTCATGCCAGAAAGTAAGGCAATGCCCAAAGAATGACAGGGACACAACAATTGGACACAGAAGGTGGTTTGAAGGGGGGGTGGGGGCTCACTGGTTAAACAGGTGACAAAACTAAGCATCAAAATAAATACTAAAGTTAACAGAAAAGAACCAATTGAATAAAATAGGAAACCATGAGTCCATATTGATATTTATTAGTTAATGGGTAATAGAATATTTACATATTTCCACAGTTACCTCCCACAAAAATATTTATTAATTACCTAGGAAAATAAAGTAACTTTACAGTAGAGAAGTTTCTCCACCTTAATCAAGTGATGGAAGTGAACTTTGTCAGTAATGGGACAAATTGAAATCATACACCACCTGAGTGGCTACGGCGAGAGGAACATAGCTTCACTTGTGTGATATTCCTGCCAATGAAGCCTAGTGTGGATCCAGCCATGAGGAAAGAGCAAACACACCCAAAGTGAGGTACGCTGTACAGCAGAACTGGTCTGCAATCTTCAAAAGTGTTTAAGTCATGAAAATTAAGGAAAGACTGGGGAAATGTTTCACCCTGAAGGGAAGTAAGACAGGACAAGTAAATATAACATGTGATTCTGGCCTGGATCTTTGCCTACAAAGGACAAAATTAGAACAATTGGCAACTTGAATAGGGTCTAAGATTAGATGGTAGTAATGTAATGATGTTAATTTCCTGATATTGATGGCTTATATAGAATGGTGATGTAGGCTGATCTTTTTGGCAGGAAATAACAACTCGAGTGTTCAAGGATGATGTGGCATCATGTTAGCAACTTGCTCTCAAATAATTCAGGAATAAAAACAGTTTTTTATACTGTATTTTCAGCTTTTCTGTATGTTTGAGATGTTAAAAAAAAAACAACAAGGTACATAACAGAATGTGCCATAAAGCAGTATTTATGTTATCCAAGATAGTAATAGTGATTGCTTCTAGGGAAGAGAACTGGAGAACTAGCAGATGATTCTGGGGTAAAAACTTACTTTTCATTGCACATCTCCTTTATTGAATTCTGTTTTATTTTTTTACCATGCACATGTGTTTTCTATTAAGTTTTTTAAATTAAAATTTAAAATAAATAATAAGTACACAGGGGGAAAATGGGACCAGAAATTCCATTTCTAGGTATGTACTATTTTTTTTTTTTTAAGGAATCTCCACACCCAGCGTGGGGCTTGAATTCACAACCCCGAGATCAACCCCTACCAAGTAAGTCATCCAGGCACCCCTTTTTAAAAATATAACTTAATTTTTCTTCATTTTTAGGTATGTACTAGAGAATCAGTTGCACCTCTATACAATGAGGGTTATAGAAGGAAGTTCATTGTATTATTGTTTATAATAATGGAAAATGGGAAACAAAGTTCCATTGCCCCCCCAAATGGCGTGTCAATTTAATGGAATACTATGCAGAAGTTAAAAAGGACAAAGTGGATCTACATGTTATTATTATGCGTCGATTGATAAGCTATATTGCTGAATAAAAGTGGCATGCTGTAGAATATGAACCATATGATACTTTATGTAAAAAAAATCAACTGTACATATTCTGAGTGTATGTGTGTTTGTGAGTGTGTAAATGAAAAGCAAAAGTTTGATAGCAATGGTGTTTATCTGACAAAGGGGTGGTGGCCAAGGGGCCATGCTTTTGCCTTGTTATTTATTGCCAAATTGTTTTACAGAAATATCAAGTCAATCTATTACCCCAACAATGTATTCCTGCAAACTGGGCAAAGAAGGACATAGACCTGCCTAGTAGTAGGAGGAGAAGAAATTAGTGGAAAAAGTATAAAGCAATCTATATAATAAAGACCTTGGGGTGGAGAGTGGGAATGGGAAAAGAGAGAGAATAGAGGAGGGGATCTGAATTAGGGGATCAGAAGATAAAAGAAGTATCAATGAGAGAAGAGAAAATTGATCAGTCAGGGTGACTGAGGAGCCTGAAAAGGTGGGCTTCATGACCAGGATGGCAAAAGAGAGATCCCATTGTTCCCTTCTGTGAAGGAGCCAATAAGCATGAGGAGTTGCTGACAAGTAGGTGGGATATGGGAAGGGAAACTGAGCAATCCAGACCAATGACTCTGATTTCTCAGTGAATTAGAAGGCAGAATTGTCTCCTGAAAGGGAAGAGAAAAGGATGGTGGGAGTTGAGAGAAAGGGAGGAGAGTGAGTGTGTCAAACAGGTGTTTGGGAATATGACAGGAGCCTGAGTAGAGACCTAGAGTAGTATTGGACAGCTGAGGCCCCAACTGTGAACTTTCAGTGACATTGACCCCCACATATAATATTCCTCTGTCAGAGCTCGGCAGTGGGGACCATTGCAGAGAAGAGGGCCAATGAGAATGAGATTTTCCTTGGCAAGTGGCTCTAGGATGTGAAAGATATTTGCTGGAGGATTTGGGTCAGGGCTTCAACTGGTCAAGAAAGGGCTAGGAGAAAACTAAGGGCCCGTTCCAGTTAATAACTTTAATTAAATGCCAATGAACCATAGATAAACTAGAGTAACTAAACACAACAGGCATTGTAAATTAATATAATCCTTTAAAAAATATTTTGAGAACACTCGTCAAGTTCCTGCACGTTTTACCATTTGCATTAGCCTTTATACTTTCTGTAAGCCAAACTTTAAAAATATACAAATTACAGAATACACAATTGCACAAAAATGTTCATTGAACTATTATGTATATAGTGAAATGTTGGTAATTACCTAAATGGCCCACGGTACTTTAAAAAAATTTTACTTATTAATAGATTATTACACAGCTATTAAATTCATGACATGAAAAACAAGGGATTTAAATAGGAATTGTTTATGTGAACTGAAAAACAGCAGGATATAAAACTATATATACAGTATGAGTTCAACTACATAAACATAGCATTATAAAGAAATCTGGAAGGAATATACCATAATTTAAATCATAATTATCTAGAGGCGCCTGGCTGGCTCAGTCTGTAGAGCAGGCAACTCTTGATGTCAGGGTTGTGAGTTCAAGCCCCTTGGTAGGTGTAGAGCTGGATCTCACAAATGGTGAGATCCTGACCTGAGCTGAAATCAAGAATCCTATGCTCAACCCACTGAGCCACCCAGGCACCCCTGTATTTTTTATTTTTTTTTGTAATGCACATACAAAATTTCATACATAAGTTATAATTAATATAAATTACACTTTATTTTAAAAATCAAACAATTTGGGGGCATCTGGGTGGCTCAGTTGGTTAAGCACTGACAGCACGGGGCCTCATTGGGATTCTCTCTGCCCTTCCCCCACTCACTCTCTCTCTTTCTCTCAAAACAAATAACTAAACATTTAAAAAATAAAGCAATTTCACTTAAAAAAAAGAACATACAGTCAGTTCTGCTGTAACACTTGTTTTGAAAATATGAATTTATTCCAATAAGATGAATATGTTCTAGGACAATTATGAAAAATCCAAATTTCCCATTTGCTAATGCATAATGTCCTTTGCCAGAAACACTAGGTGAACACGGAAAACTGCATCCAGCTCAACCCAGCTGTGGAGAAATACATGCACACAAACAACAATCATGAACATCTTTCCAATATTCAAACCTAAAGCACTATCTAACTATGAAGAAGCTAATGAGAAAACCACCAAATCCTGCAGAAGTGGCTCCTTTGAGTGGCTGGTTTAGTGGGTTCAGATACCACTACAACTCCCATTCAACTCTCTGTGCAGACAAGAAAGCTACAAAAGGATTTCCAACGGTGATACAGAGGTTAATCGAACAATTCTACACATTGGATCAAAATTTCAATTTCTGTGAAACAGCTATTTATTATAAATGCATGCCTCAAAGGACCTACATTTCAAAGTCAGAAAATCATGTCTGAGGATTTAAGGCCAGGAAAGATGGCTTAACTGTATTGTTCAACCTCAATGCCCAATCAAGGGCAATGAGGCACAGTCCTCCACATCTGGTGTTAGAACTTTCCATCATATTTCACATGATTCTCCTCCACCATTTACGATAACTCACAAGCTACAATCCTTCTACAGGCAAACTTCAGGTCTTTCTGGAGGTGAGATGCCATACTTATAGCAGTATCTATGTATTTCTTAACCATTCAACTATGTTATAGTTTTTATTAGGTTCCTCTTTTTAAGAAATGTTTTTGAAAAAGATTTTCAGCATTGTCCCTAAACCCATTTGCCAATAAGCCCTGTGGATTGCACCATGTACTTTTGCATAGTACAGTGATTTTTAGGGAGGCATATATGGGGTTACTGTAGAATTGAATGTCCCTGGATGGGAAGACACACAATTATCATTCTGCTAAAAAGAACTCTAAAGTTAATGCAGTCCCATTTAGAATTCAAATTTGATTTATTTGGGATCTTGACAAATTGATAATAAAGTTAATCTACAAGGCTTTCTTAGCTTTGCCACAATTGACATTTGGGGCCAGATAATTCTTTGTTGTAAGAGGCTTTTCTGTACATTATAGGATTTTAGAAGCACCTGTGGCCTATACCCATCGAATACCACTAGCCACACCTCTCCATCGTGACAACCAAA
This sequence comes from Cryptoprocta ferox, assembly GCA_028646485.1. Lineage (NCBI taxonomy): Eukaryota > Metazoa > Chordata > Mammalia > Carnivora > Eupleridae > Cryptoprocta > Cryptoprocta ferox. Next base: position 55,541,618 of record CM053571.1, read on the forward strand.
AATGCCTCTGGACAGTGCCAAATGTCCCTTGGTGGGCAAACTTACCTCCTTGAGAACTATTGATTTAAAAAGAACAAATTTAGGGGGTGCCTGACTGGTTCAGTAGGTTAAGTGTCTGACTCTCGATTTCAGTTCAGGTCATGATCTCACAGTCACTGAGGGCACGGAACCTGCTTGGGATTCTCTCCCTCTTCCCCTCCCCACACACAAGCGCTCTTTCTCTCAAAATAAATGAATAAAACTTTAAAAATAAAATTGCGGTGCCTGGGAGGCACAGTTTCAATTAGGTCATCTTGGCTTAGATCATGATCTCATGGTTTGTGAGTTTGAGCCCTGCATGGGACTCTGCTGATGGTGTGGAGTCTGTTTGGGATTCTGTCTGTCCTCTCTGTCCCTCCACCACATGTGTGCGCGCTCTCTCTCTCTCTCTCAAAATAAATAAATAAACTTTAAAAATATACGGTGCACCTAGGTGACTCAGTCGATTAAACACCCAACCTCAGCTTAGTTCATGATCTCGCGGTTCATGGATTCAAGACCTGAACTGGGCTCTGTGCTGACAGCCCAGAGCCTGGAGCCTGCTTGGATTCTATTCCTCCTTCTCTCTCTGCCCCTTCCCTACTCACACTCTGTCTCCCTTTCTCTCTCAAAAATAAATAAACATTAAAAATTGTTAACAATAAAATAAAATAAATTTGGGAAGAAGGAAAGGGGAAGGGTTAATCAAAACTATAAAACTGTAAGTATTAAAATTCTATGGCACTATCTCAGAAATTGACAAATATCTCTGGAGAACAAAATAGAGTCCCCCAAATAAACCCATGTATATATGAAAATGCAGTATATTACAATGGCAACATTTCGAATGAATGGAAAATATTGGTTTTTCAATGAATGGGTGCTGAGACAATGGGTTGTCCAAGTGGGGAAAAAGTTTAGATCTCAATCTCACACAATACACAAATATACCTTTCAGATAGATTATAAACAAAACATACATGTGATAAAGGAAGATACAGATAGTATCTACAGATAGACTAAAAATTAAAATCTTCTTTCTTGGGGGTGTGGGGAATTAAAAAAAAAATCTTCTTTCTTACCAAAAAAGACTCTAAACAGAACTAAAAGAAAATTGGGAGGGAAGATTTCAATATGTTTAATAGACAATGAGTTAATATCCCTGGCACACAGGAAAATGCACATAATAAATTAACACATGGAAGTCTCCCCAGCTCGAAGTACAATTTATAGAAGGACATCACTAGAAAGTAAATGTAAAAAATATTAAACATTCTTGTTATCAAATTCTTTTTTTTATGTTCATTTCTTTTTGAGAGAAAGAGAGAGTCAGGGAGGGGAAGAGAGAGACACACACACAGAAACCAAAGCAGGCTCCAGGCTCTGAGCTGTCAGCACAGACCGACGTAGGGCTCAAATCCACAAACTGTGAAATCATGACCTGAGCCAAAGTCTAGCGTTTAACTGAATGAGCCACCCAGGTGCTCTTAAACATTCTTGTTATTAAAGAAATGGATCTTAAACAATAGAGTGATAGAATCTTCTACTCATTAATCAAAAATTTTTAAGTCATTTATTTATTTGGGGGGGGCGGGGGGAGGAGCAGAAAGAGAAGAGGAGAGAGACTCCCAAGATGGTTCTGTGCCCTCAGTGCAGAGCTCAACATAGGACTCAAATCCCACAAACTGTGAGATCATGGCCTGAGCTGAAATCAAGAGTTGGACATTTAACCAACTGAGCCACCCAGGAGCCCCATTAATCAAATGTTTCAGTGTGAACATACTTGATGTTCATTCAGTTAAAAATTATGATTTATACATATAAGAGAATATGTAATTATCAAAATTATTAGAGAAATATATTAGAGAAAAATGTAAATGACATAGAAATAACTATTGTGTTTTTAATGTTTATTTTTGAAAGAGAGAGAGAGAGTGTGTGAGCAGGCAAGGGTCAGAGAGAGAGGGAGACACAGAATCTGAAGCAAGCCCCAGGTTCCCAGCTGTTAGCACAGAGCCCAACGCAGGGTTTGAACTCACCAACCGCGAGATCATGACCTGAGCCAAAGTCGGATGCTTAACCGATTGAGCCACCCAGGAGGCCCTAGAAATAACTATTGTTAAGTGAAAAAAGATAGTCACAAAACTAGTTGCATGGTATGATCATACTTTTGTTTTTAAAAATCTTTAGAGGCATGGAGACACAAAAAGCATATATAACAAAACATTAACAGGTGTTATGATTAAGTGGTGGGATTTCTTTTGATTTTTATTTTCTTTTTCATCTTTAACTATAGTTTCCATAAATTTCATGATTGATGTATTGATAAGTTTTATTAGAAACAAAACCAGTACTTTAATAACAATTGGAACTTGCTTTAGAATATATATGTTTTGAGGGACACTTGGGTAGCTCAGACAGTTAAGCATCTGACTTTGGATCAGATCATGATCTCATGGTTTGTGGATTTGAGCCCCACATCGGGCTCTGTGCTGACCACTTGGAGCCTGGAGCCTGCTTGGATTCTGTTTCTCCCTCTCTCTCTTCTCTGCCCCTTCCCAACTTTCATTTTGTCTCTCCCTCTCTCTCTAAAGTAAATAAACATTAAAAAAATTTTAATAAAAAATATATATGCTTTGAAATGCTAGGAAATATGCCCTTCTGTCCAACACTAGAGATATATGTCATATAGCACCCTCTTGAGGGATTTTCCCCCATTTATTCAGAGAATCTGCTCAGTCTCTATGAGTGGACTTTGGCCACATGATCTTGCCCCTCCGTCCCCAGCTGGTTGGACCATGGGGCAAATTGAACAAAACCCACAAGACTGAGAATTTTATTTCAGCAGAAACACTTGCCAGCTTGGGCTGAAAAGGATAGACAGAGACTAATGAAATGAAAGAAGACTGTCAAACCCCAAATTTCAACTTGCAGTAAATTAGCTGACAAAACTATTCAGCTGCAAATGCATGCATGCTAACTTTTATGAGAAAAGGAAAGATGACTCACGGGGTGAACCATAGTGCCCAAAGGGTGGTGCCAAGAGCACAGAGTATGAAGAACCCAGAGCCACAGAGGATTATTCCCAGGCCTTGAGGCCGAAGGGGATTTGCCTGCCTGCATTCCAAAACTGCTTCGCCCTGGTGACCTCTTTATACCTTTCATTTCCCCCCTTTTTGAGCCAGACTTTCTATAAGTGTTATCTTATGACCATACCACTATTCATTATGCTTTGGGAACAGATAACTTCTTTAATTATATAGGTCTCCAGATGGAGAAGAACTGTGACAGACAGCTCATCCACACCTGACTCCATGAAATGAGATGTCATGAGATTTGGAATTTTGGAGCTGATGAAATTTACATGAGATTTTGTGCTTTGAGCTGATGCCGTAACAGGATGCTACTGTGGAGACTTTGGGATGGGGTTGCATGCGTTTAACCTATGGGATGGACACAAAACTACAGAGATGGAAAACAGATCAGTGGTTATCACTGGTGTGGATGGTTCAGGATGGCTCTCAAAGGACAGCATGAGGGAGTTTAGGGAGTGACAGAACTGTTCTGTATCCTGATTGTAGTGATTTGTTCTGTATCCTGATTTGTAGGCTACAATAATCTATATAAGTGTTGAAATCCACAGAACTGTACACCAACAGAAAAGTTATACTAAATGGTAGTTAAAATAAGAAAGAGGAGAAAAGAAATGGAATAGAAAGCTCTGATAATTCAATTTATGAAGTTCTATTAGCTGTGAATAATGAATATTGGAATCATCTAGAAAAAGAAAAGCTAAAATTGGGTCCCAGCCTCTTATTTGTTGTTTGCTTTTTAGCAGTCAGTTCCTGCCTATTCAACCTGAGTTCTCTGAGGGTAAACTTAATCTCTCCTTTTCATGAAGTCTCGGGCCCACAGTATCTGAGATATCAGTTGATAGAGCATATCCTCTTTTATAATACAAAGCCCTCTAGGGGAAAATCATAGGAAGGCACACAGAGCCAGGTGGCTCTTCTCAGATTGCTGGCTTTGGCCATCCATCCGACAGCAAGAAAGAAATGGGCAATGAATGGGTCTTGCCCACTAGGAGGAAGTGTGGAATGAAATGGACAGCTATTGATTGGTTTTACAGGAAGTTGGGAGTTCAGGGTCCTGACTTTGGAGAAGTGGATTAGCTTCCTAATGGCTCAGATTCCTCTTCAGAGATAGCATCTGGTTTGTTACCTCACAGAGTGGTTGTGAGAAGCACATGGGATAATGTACCTGAAAGCACTTAGTAAATGATAAGGCATTATTCATACAAGAGCCTTATATTCTTGCTATTGACCATGGACCTTGAATAATAATTCTTACAATTCTCAGATTCTAATTTCCCAACTGTCTCCTCCAAAGGGCCATTCTACTCAGTCACTTGTAAGATCTCTTTGCTTCTACTTTTATTACATATAACCCAACTTCCTGGATCCTAGCTTGGAAAGCTTGCCTGAAATAAGTTGAGTTTGCTTGGGACCTACTTTTTCCTCTGAAATAATGATGAACCTGTTTTCCTTCTTTTCTGTATTACTCTTCCTATCATTGCCAACACAACTCCAGGGCCTCCAAGCAGCCTGGAGTTGACATGAAAAGCTACAGAGAAGGGAGTGTGAACAAAAGTTTCAAGATGGGGGAAAAAGGAGCTGTGTGAAGTCAGGCATACGGGGGAATGTGAAGAATGCTGGGTCTGTGTTCTTCTCCTTGCTACTACTCCTATCTCTGATAAGGGCAGCTTTTGGCAATTGTTGTATCAAGATCCCTGCTGTGAGGTGTGTGAAACAACAATTGAAGAAGCTGACCTTCTGCTGTTTGGGGAGCCTCTGGAAGATGCCATTCCCTCTCTCTGTCCCCTTCGGCTTCCACATCGTCTTTGGCTGAATTGTTTCTGATTCTGGCCTCCCCAGACTCTCCTGGAGACCATTTACCAGCCTCTCTGTGTGAACCTTTTTACCCTAGCCTGTTTTTCAACCTCTGCCTATGTACCTCTGGAGTACCTAAGGAGGCCCATTGTCTGCAGTGGACCTGCCTCATAGCTGAACTATTCTCCCTCTTTGCCCCTCTTCTTGGTGGACCCTGACTTCTCGGCAAGTCCTGTCTCCTCATCATTCCATTTACAGCATCATTGGCTTCTGTCTGCAATTAGCAGCTGCTCTTTTATTGGCCCCCACTTTTCCACACTCCTTTCACTTACACCCAATGATGGTCTTATCCACTCTGCCTTCGGAGCTCCCCTTGTCACTGGGCATTCCTAGTCTTCATTTAGGAATGAATTCAATTAGGAATTGCCCCCAACATCAGCTTTCTTATCTTTATCATGAAGATCCCCCATGCCCTTAAACTATATCTACCCCAAGGTGGTGCCCCTCATTTCCTCTTAACCATGGGATTCTCTGAGTCTTTTCACCACCAAGCCCAACTACCCTCTTGCTTACCTTTATTTCATGCTCACCTGAGGGTACCAGAGGCCCGTCTCTAAGAAGACTCAACAACCAGGCTTGTGGAGGCTGGTAGCCTGTTTCCTCAGCCCTGATTTTACTTTTTTTTTTTTAATGTTTATTTATTTTTGAGAGAGAGAGAGAGGGAGGGAGGGAGAGCATGAACAGGGGAGGGACAGGGAGGGGGGACACAGAATCCAAAACAGGCTTCAGGCTCTGAACTGTCAGCACAACTGACTCAACTGACTGAGCCATTCAGGCGTCCCTCCTCAGCCCTGATTTTAAAGAGCTTCTGGAGAGAGAAGCTTTCTTGGAAGAAGAAAGAAAAGGAAAATCACTTCCAGATAACTGAGGCTAGATTACCATCTGAATTCTAACTTGGAGCAGGATTTAGGAGAGTGAATGCCAAGCACAGGGCTTGATCCCCACGACCCTGGGATCATGACCTGAACCAAAATAAAGAGTAGGATGCTTCACCAGCTGAGCATCCAGGTGCCCTGACACTACTGACATTTTGGACTGGATAATTCTTTGCTGTGAGGGGCTGTGATGTGCATTGTAGCATGTTTGGCAGCATTCCTGGTCTCTGCTCACTAGATGCCAATACACCCCCTTAGGTATAACAACTAAAAATGTCTCCAGACATTGTCAAATGACCCTTGGGGGACAAAACTGCCCCCCATTGAGAAATAATGCTTTGGAGTCACATGACAACAGGCAGGATGCTTCATGCCGTTCCTCCTGGAGGAACAAAGGCAAACCAGACAGCAGCACAATCCTTGGCAGCACCATGATGCCAAGACCTTGAGGAGAAACATTTACAGAATGTTTTAGAAATAGGTCAGCCCATGTGGGGTCTCCTCTCTCTGCCTAGCTAGTCTATGGTGGCTACTGTCTTGTGTCTTATAGCTGTTTTCCAAGAGAATCTCCTTCTGTCTCATTCAAAGAGCTCTCTCATGGCTTTCCAAGTCCAAATGCAGGCTAAAGAATCCCTGTAGCTTCCCCAACTCCAAAGGTGCCACACCCAGAGGCCTAGCCTCTACCCTGACAAATTCTTTCCCAAACCGAGCCCAAAGCTCTGGCTCAGGTCCACCCCAGCCCACCTTGAATCCTCTCTCCCACTCCTGCTCCTTCTCCTCCCCATGAAGAACCAGTTGTGTGTCCTTCCCCATATACCAGAATGAGGAATAGTCTCTCACCCAAACTGAAACTGAACACTCAGAATGACCCTGGTGCAGAAGCATCTGGACTGTGTGTGGGGTTTACTTCTGTGGCCCAAAGATCTCAGCAAGTCTTTTTAGTCTTTCACCTCCTAACCCTTTCTGATTACAATCTGGACTCTTATGGACCAGCCTCCATCCTTACTGGAACGTTTTTTCCCAGCCTAGACTTCCAGAAGCAGCTGCCTGGTGGAAGCTGGCCCATAAGACCCAAGAGTCTCTGGCACAGGTGCAGTATCAGAGCAGATTTCCAGAGATATCACATCTCAAAGCAAAAATGGACTCTTGCTTTTTTGGTTAAGGACCAAAGAAGCAAAAATCCAAAGGTAATATTGTTGAGCATTTAGGAAACTGTCATGTGAGCAACCCAGGAAAATTCCAACAAGGAAATGACCTGGGGAAGGTTCTAGAGCAAGTCTAGGGAAAAGCCCAACAGACCACCTATCAAGGGGCTCAGAAAGGTATCCAATGAGGGTTCTGGGGGGCTCACTCTGAAAGGAGGCAAAAATGGATTTGGTGCGTAACTGAAGGAATAACTCAGAGAATGACTTACCAGGGTCTCAAAGAAGACCTAGGGCAGAAGCAGCAGGAAAATGCCTTGATGATACATTCTGAATTTGGGGCAGATCAATAAAGGTAGGATTGTGCCACTCCTGGCATGTTGCCAGCTATACATTGGTCTCCCTGGGCAGTCCCATGGCCCCTTCCAAACCAGAAATTTAGTCTCATTACTGGGTGGGAACTTGGCCTGAATATATACTGATCCAGACACATGATAGGGATAAGCAACCCATATTGTGTGGCTTGAGTGTGGCAGATGTGGGGCTTGGCCCTCAAGCTCCTTGAATCCATAAAACTATCTCAGTTGAAAGAGGCTCAATCCTGTTCACAGTTTTCTTTCCCTCCTAAGCCACTGATGTGTATATTGAGTATATTGGTGCCACCATAACCTCATGGTCTATAGCTAATGGTCAACTCCAACAACACCTGGAACTAATGTATTCATTTATTCCGCAGATATTTAAGTGACTACCATGTGCCATACACTCTTTTAAACACTTGGGATACGTCAGTGAACCAAAGACACAAAGCCCTCAGCATCATGCATCTTAAATCAGCAACTCTCTCATTTACCTAACTTCCTCTTCCATCATACTAAACTATTTCAAACGTTCACCCCCTTTTTCAACCTTTTGCCCCCAGCCCTCACATCAGATGTGCTAGGTTCCCACTCACAGAGGAACAAGAAGTCACCTGTAGAGAACTTTTCATTTAAAAAACTTAAAAAAGGAGGGTACCTGGGTGTCTCAGTCAGTTAAGCATCCAACTTCAGCTCAGGTCATGGTCTCATGGTTTGTGAGTTCGAGCCCCGCATCAGGCTCCGTGCTGTGCTGATGGCTCAGTGCCTGGATCCTGCTTCAGATTCTGTGTCTCTCTCTCTGTTCCTCCCCTGCTCTCACTCTGTCTCTTTCTCTCTCTCAAAAATAAATAAACATTAACAATTTTTTTTTAAACCTTAAAAAGGAAAATGACATTCATGTGAGCTGGGTAGGGAAGTCCCTCCTGGCAGTGGCCATAACAGGTGCAGAGGAGGTAGGTGTAAAGGGAGGGGTATGGACTGCAGTGCTCTGTGGCTGAAGCATGAGATAAGAAAGCGAGGGTCACAGGAAATGGCATCAGACAGGCCCTTGGGGAACATAGCATGTAAGGCCTTGACTTTCTCATATTGACAGTGGGTGGTCATCAGCTATTTAGTCAGGGTGGAGCACAATCAGAGACTTTTAAGGTGAATGCTCCCCAACTTTATGGAATCAGGTAGAATAATAGGCTTTTTAAACTTCTGTAGCTCCCCCTTGTTTATTTTTATCTTTTTCTGCAAGTGTTTTCAAAATGATTAAAAACTCTGAAATACACTCACACATACACACACAAATAAATACATACATACATACATACATACAAACCTTAAAAAATACTTGCATGTTATGCCTCCTTTTCTCTTGTCTTCTTATTTCCATGCAAGTCTCCAAAGCTGGGACTGGTGCCCTTACTTCCTGAGTCATACACTTTTCACACTGTGTTTTAACTTGTGGCTTAATTATCTATTGCTCCTGAGATTGGGGATCCTGTCCATCTTTCCCAGTGTTCTATCTTTAGCATCTGGTACTTAACATCCGGTTGACACTCAATCTCCTGGGAGAATGAGTGATCTCAAGGGAGCATATCTGGGAGAGAGGCCAAACTCTCCGGGTGAGGCCATTTCATGGGCAAGGGCAGCTTCCTAGAGGCACCTCTCTGACTTCACAGCTGGAAGGTGCCTTGTCCCCATGGTTTCCAGAAGGCTGGAATTGGTGATATAATCTCACCATTGAGGTTCTGTCAGAGTTTTATAGGTCCCTGAGGGACCTTGAAGCCTCCTTGCCTAAAAGACTCAGGTAGGCAAGACTGACCCCAGCAGCACTCTCCGGAAAATTTACTCTGAAGTTCCAGGTTGGGCTAAATACCCCTTTTTCTGTTCCATGCCATACTTCTCTTTATCCACCTACCTATTTTACTGAAATATTTTTTTTTAATTTTAGAGAGAGAGAGAGAGAGCAAGAGTTGGGGAGAGGGGCAGAGGGAAAGAGAGAGAAAATCTTAAGCAGGTGCCACACTCAGCACAGAGCCTGACTCAAGGCTCAATCCCACAACCCTGGGATCATGACCTGAGCTGAATTCAAGAGTTGGATGCTCAACCAACTGAGTCACCCAGGTGCCCTTTTTAAATGTCAATCTCTCTGTAGTAGAACTCTTTCAGAGACAAGTGGTAGAAATTCAATCCAAACAAGTTTTTTCAAAAGAGAGAGACAGAGAGACACAGAGAGAGAGAGAGAGAGAGAGAGAAAGGGAGGGAGGGAGGGAGGGAAGGAGGAGGGAAGAAAAGAAGGAGGGAGGGAGGGAGGGAAAGAAAGAAAGAAAGAAAGAAAGAAAGAAAGAAAGAAAGAAAGAAAGAAAGAAGAAAAAGGAAGAAAGAAGAAAAAGGAAGAAAGGAAGAAAGAAAGAAAGAAGGAAAGAAGAAAAGGAAATATCCTCCACAGTTATCCCCCCAGGGAAACCCAGGGAGGTAACTAGCTCCTGACAACTGGATCCAGAGGATGAAGTGAAGTCTTTAGGTTTTCTGCTTCTAATTCTCAATTCTCCTTATCACCCCTCTGCTTTATTCTTTCCATGTGGTAGGCAAGATGGCCACCAGTAGCCCATATTTACATCCTCCAGTTGAGGGACTCTAGTAAAAATGAACTTTTCATTATAGCCACATATCAATTCCTAGTAATGATTTGATTGACCTTTTATACAGGTCGTGTGCTAATCCCCAAACCAAAGACTACGGCTAAGAGAATGGAGTTTTGTGATGAGTCAAACAGATCATTCATGTCACTATGGCTCATGGTTTACTGTTTTGATCAATTGGCTAAACATCTGTTATTTTCTATTTTTATTTTTAATGCTCAAATATTCACATATTTGTCCAGTGGGAACCCCTACAATCTAGCTTCTTTGTCAATTTGACAAATTCCTTCAGTCTTTGAGTACTTTCTTCCTTACTGCTTCAACAAAATGTTCACAGTTCTCTTGTACATTACCAGCACCTGTCCTGGAATCAACCAGTTCTCCAAGTAGCCCTGTTTCCTTTCAGTGGTGAATGGTATTTGGAACTCAAGATCTGGGTGCTAGGTGATCTGGGTGCTGATTACTATTGCTAATGTGTTGCTCTTCTCAGGCCCTATCACTGAACAGGGCTAGAGAATATATTTATGTATGTACATGTGTATACATGTGAGTATGTGCACATATATATGTATGTATACGTATTTAAAACTACATCTATTTCTTTATCTATCTATATTGAAAAATATATTGAGGTGCCTGGGTGGCTCAGTCTGTTAAGCGTTCAACTTCTGCTCAGGTCATGATCTCACAGTTCATAAGTTTGAGCCCCAACTTGGACTCTGTACTGACAGCTCAGAACCCAGAGCCTGCTTCCAATTCTGTGTCTCCTTCTCTCTGCCCCTTCTTGACTCTCTCTCTCTCTCTCTCTCAAAAATAAACATTAAAAAATTTTTAATTGTCACAAGAGACTTGAGGACTAATGATTAGTTTTAGAATATTTGAAGCATAATGTCTCTGGACATCCTCCAGGAGGAGAAGGAATAACCCACTTCCAAACACCTTGATTTATCTTCTTTTTGAAGTCTTGGTACAAATCCATGGGGCACTGTTATTCTCCTGAAGAGATGAGAAAGCAGGCTCAAGTGGCACCTTTGCCCAAAGATGCACAGTGGGAGGGGGGCAGAGCTGGGGTCTGACTTCAACCCTTTTTTTCTTCACAAGGCCGGACTCCCTGCACTCAACCTACACCTCTCAACGCTAAGGAGGAAGGTGACACAACTGAGAAGAAGTGGGTGAAAGAAAAGAGAGAGGTTGGTCAGGGGCAGATTAGGGGTCAAAAGCAGAGCACAGACTACAGGAAGACTTTCAGAGAAAGAGTTATAAGATAGTCCCTGCCAAAGAATCTGGACAGAAGAAGTTACGTCTGGCTGTTTCAAGAGTTTAGAAGAAAAGGACTAAATTACTTTACTTATTAACTTATTTGAAAAACTAATTTAATGATTAGCTTATGCAACTTTAAGACAACTAAAGTATAACGGTGCCTCGGTGGCTCAGTCAATTAAGCATCCAACTGTTGATTTCAGCTCAGATCATGATCTCATGGTTCATGGGATTGAGCCCTGTGCTATCAGCACAAAGCCTGCTTGGGATTCTTTCTCTCCCTCTTCTGTTCATGTTCTCTCTCTCTCCCTCTCTCTCTCTCTCTCTCTCTCTCAAAATAAATAGATACACTTTAAAAATTCTTCAAAAAAAGAAAACTAAGGTATGAAAATATTCTGGGAAGAAGTTATGTCTAAAATAGAACACCATAGGGGTATTTGGGTGGCTCAGTCGGTTGAGCATCCAACTTCAGTTCAGGTCATGATCTCATGGTTCGTGAGTTTGAGCCCCACATCAGGCTCTGTGCTAACACAGTGTACAGCTTCTTTTTGTAAAGTTTATTTATTTATTTTGAGAGAGAGTGTGAGTGGGGAAGGAGCAGAGAAAGAGGAAGAGAATCCCAAGCAGCCTCCTTGCTGTCAGCATAGAGTCAGATGTGGGGCTCCAAGTCATGAACCCTGAGAACATGACCTGAGCCAAGATCAAAAGTGGGACGTTTAACCGACTGAGCCACCCAGGCATCCCTAAATAAATAGACTGAAAGAAAGAAAGAAAGAAAGAAAGAAAGAAAGAAAGAAAGAAAAAAGAAAATGAGAATTTATTACATGGAAAACTAGACAATTTGACTTCTGTAGACTTCAGGTTGGGGCCTTTTGTTTTGAGCAATCTCTTCCTGCCTACTGCATTAGGATTCTGTATGTAATCACAAATAATCAGCGGCCAAAAAAACATTGTTAAACCAGATACATCACCAAATGACTATACGTCAATATAATCCAGAAGGAAGTAGTTTGCATTCTTGTATTTAAAATAGTCCTCAAAGAATGTAAGATTAGGCAGTGTACAATGTACTACCTCCAGTATTATATGATAGGAATTATTTTGATAGCTGCCACAATAATAGCTGGAAAGTAGAATAGATGGCACGTTAAATTGTAGGCACCTGAGATTTGGGCCTCTAACTCTGACAAACCCAAACTCTAACTGGGTGAGTTTAGAAGATTTTCCCTCTTTCTCAAGGCAGAGGAGACCCCTACCATGCGGCTCCACCTGGCCCTCATGAGCCTGTACCTCCTTCTGCTCTTGTACTAGAAGCTGTCACCAGCTGTGACTCAGGCTTTCAGGAACCTGCTGTCCATGCAGCTGGACCTCTGAATCTGAATATCAGACTGAGAAGGGGCCAAACAGCCAGATCTCAGGCAGGCTGGAGATGGGGACACTGGGAATCACCAAGACAGCCTCACTGTGGCCACCCAGTGGACAAAGGAGCATCTGTGGGAGTCTGTCCATTATACAGGCTGCTTATTCCTCAGTGTTTCCAGAATCACCAGACAACGTGCCAGGTGAAAAGCCTCAGGGATCAAAATGGAGATATACTGAGGTTATGTTTTGTTTTGTTTTGTTTTACATGAGGACTCACAGATACATTAGTATTCATGAAATAAATACTTCTACTTGGGATTGCCCTCAAAAAGGGGGGATTGTGTGGAATATATATGTTTCAGGATGGAAGGTAGAAGGAAGTTAACTGGCAGTGAGGAAATAGGTTTAACAGGCAAGAATATGTACCAGGAAAGAGCCACTTGGGTGGCTCAGTCGGTTAGGTGTCTTCCTCTTGACTTTGGCTAAGGTCATGATCTCACAATTTGTGAGTTCAAGTCTCACATCGGGCTCTGAGCTGGCAGTGTGGAGCCTGTCTGCCCAACCCCAGCTTGTGTTCACGCTCTCCCTCTCTCTCAAAATAAATAAATAAACTTAATTTAAAAAAAGAAAAGAAAATTGTGAGGCAACTGGAGGAAATGACAGAAGGGAAGTCAGGGAGACTTCAATGGTGAAAGATATTTGAGGGGCTATGCCAGCTCTGAGACACAAACAATTACTGGAGACAGGCTTCCAAGACTTTACCCAAATCACAATGTACACAGACAGGCTCTAGGAGCAAATACTGGCTCCTGAGTGATAACCAGCAAGGAACTGAAGATCTTGATCCTATAACCACAAGAAAGTGAATTTGGCCAACAGATGAAAGGGCTTGGCAGCAGATTCATACCCAGAACCTCCAGTGATCCTATGATGGGCTCATAAATATTTACAAATATAATATCCTATGTCATACTAATAAATATTGAGCCACATGTTTATTCCCACCAGGAAAATGAGATAGTATCAGACCAAATGACCCCACCTCTGGACTGAGATGGTTATGGGAAGCAATTCTTCTTTGTCTTTCAATATAAAGGAAGAAGCATGTAGCCTTGGTTTAGGGGAGTCATCCGGAAAATGAAGTCAACCACGGGGCCAAAGTACAGGGATTCATAGAGAAAGGGATAATGAGAGCTGGAGCCCTGACTAACCTATGTGTGAGGCCTACTTTTGGATTTTTCAGACACACAAGAGGACTCTATTTTCCAACCTCCCTGCAGATAGGTTGGGGCAATTGTTGGCTGGGACTGTAGTCATCTGATAGACCAACTGAGATGAATGACCAAGAAGATCCACACAACGGGCAGCCAATTGCTATCTGCTATCTGCTAGAAACCCAGCTGTGGCTGTCAACTGGAGTGCCTACCTGTGGCCTTTCTATGTGATTCTCTTAGCCTGGTGCCTGTGTTTGAAGAGGAACCATCTTGGAGTGTACATTCTAAGAGGCAGGAAATGGAAGCAGCTAGCAAGTTAAGGACTCTACCAGGAGTGGCACAGTGTCATTTCCCCCATATTTTATTGATTAAAGTAGCCACACAAGCCTGCCTTGATTCAGCTGAAAAATAATCTCTGCCTCTTGATGGGGGAGTGGCAACGTTGCTTTGCCAAAGAGAATATGGTATTGGTGGTGCTGTCAAGACCATCTTTGGAAACATAACATGCCATACCCTCCCATCAACTGCTTCACTGGACTATGACATGAAGTAGACACAAACTTATATTATCTTAATTCACTGAGATTTTGAGGTTGCCTTAGCAACCTCAGTTTATCCTGACTACCATACGCAATATTTTAAAAAAAGTTTTTGAGGGGCACCTGGGTGGCTCTGTCAGTTAAATGTCTGACTTTGGCTCAGGTCATGATCTCACTGTGCATGAGTTAGAGCCCTGCATTGGGTTCTCTGTTGTCAGTACAGAGCTTGCTTCAGATCCTCTGTCTCCCTCTCTCTCTGGCCCTCCCCCACTCATTCTCTCTCTGCCCTCCTCTCTCTCTCTCTCAAAAATAAATAAACATAAAAAAAGGAAAAGAAAATCCTAAGGAAGAGAAAATACATTTACAGCACTATACTGTATTTGTTAAATAAAAAATATCTGTATATAAGTAGATCATGAAGTTCAAACCCATGTTTTTCAAGGGTCAAGTGTACAGTTAAGATAGCTGTGAAATGCATCTAGTACCTGTTGTCTGAAGCTTTACATCTGAATTGTGTATTGAGGCTGCTTCTGTGTCAAAGTGACTCAGAGGTAAGAATGGGATATTTATTCTTAATAATACAATTTTAAACAGCAAAGTTTTTGATAGTTGATGCTTTTCTAGAGAACAAGGTTTCTCAGTAAGTGAAAATGCAGTAGTCACTCAAACAAGGGGGTTGTTAAGACAGTTGACAGTTGCAGTGCATTGTTTGGAGAAACATTTGGCCAAAAATTTGGCAGAAATTTACTTTCTCAGTTCAGGTTAATATTTACTTTCTCCAGGACCAGAACAAGACAAACAGGATGTAGAGGAGTAGGGGCAAATGGTGCAGGGACTTGGTTAATCTTTTGCTTTCTTTGCAATTCACTTTGTAGCACTCTTGCATTTTCCTTCTGTACATATTCCCCCCCACTTCCAATCTTGAAAAGAAAACGGAGAATTAATATTCTCTCCCTGATGCTGCAATCCTTTCATCTCCAATAGCCATGGGCCCCAAGCATGATACAACAAGTGAACATTTTAGCTCGGCTCTATCTGTTGAGGAAAGTAAGATATCTTCCTTTGAGCCTTGGCAGGCATAGCCTTTTCAAAGCTGTTGACAGGCTGTCCTACAAAAGCCACCTTCTCTGACACCTGCAGAATGGCTCTAGCCTATGACCCTGTTCAAAACCCTTTCATATTCACTCTCTATCAGTTAACACTTTGGGTACTTGTGTAATATGCCTGTTATTCAGACAAGTTGTAATCTTTCTGAGAGAAGGAATGTTGCTATAAATGTGTGTGTATTTAATATGCATAAAAAATCTTTTGGTCTTTTTCAGGAGCCCCAAGTGGTGCCAGGCACAGAGGAATCACCAACCTCCTGCCCAGGTTGCTGCTGACACAGCACTAAGAAAAAATCCCTTGTCCTTTCCCATTTGAGCAGAAAACTCAGTAATAGGTAGGAGGTTAGGGAGAGTATAGAACCCAAACCATATATTGTACAGGATGCTACCTTCTTGGCCTATGAATTCTTAATTCTTAAAAAACAAAAATAGGGAGGGGTAGTTAATTTTCAAATCAAAGCAAGTCTGATGGTGGCAGTCACCTGAGGGCATCCTCAGCCTGAGAATGAGTGACCATCCTGAAGGGGTGCAGGATGAAACACCCCAAAATGTGCCACTTTGGTATAAAGATCATTTTGAGTTAAAAGTAATAAAAACCCAGCAGATGCAGGAAAGGCTTTCTGTCTCCCCCATAACTAACTACCCAAGTTTACACTGGGAAGGAGAGCCTGCAACAGAAAGAGAAGTACAAACAGAGACCTCTTTTACCAAAGGAACTCCGTTGCATGATAGAACAATCTTGTTTTTCCAAACATCTCCTTTCACCTTCTGGGCTAATGACTTTCCTCCCCTTGGTGGCCTCAGGCCCGTAGCTTTGTCCTTAGCTTATGTAAGCTTCATCTTGCCTCATTATCTTCAGAATTTCATGTCTGTGTGGATTCCCCATACATAAATGCATTAAATTTGATTTTCTCCTGTTAATCTGTCTCATGTCAATTTAATTCTAAGTCCAGCTAGAAGGACCATAGGACAGAAGAAGGTCTTCCTCCCCAACAATCCCCTACCTTGTCAGTCGTAAGGAGGACAGATGTTATGGGCTAATTGAATGTACATGAGGATAAAGATCGTGACTGATCCCCACTTGTTTCCTTCTTCATTTCCTCTTCCACCTTTTTTGCCTTCTCTTCCTTCTCTTCTGCTTGTTCCTTCCTGCTTCATCTACTTCTTCCTCTTCCTCCTCTCCTATTTTTCTGCTACATCCTGTGTAAATTACACAGTGTTTCCCAAACTCACTGCCAAACTGCTGTGTCACTAACACCCCACCCTGTTTCCTGGGCCAGTGACCAGTGGTGGGCTCTAGGAGGGGCCTCAGAAAGCACAGCATGTACTGCACCCGATTGCTGGAGTGTCAAGACATTGGTTAATAAAAAGTAGTTATGGCATCACATTTTCACAAAAGACTTGATCTTTGACCTCTTGGCAATTTTCTTCTTGCCCATGGCAGCTGTCATGTTGCACTGAGAGCAGCCAATTCCAGACGCCAGAGCAAGGTTTTAAGGATGGTCTGAGGTGCCATCATCAATGTTCTTCATGATGACTACTTTGCAAACATCCAGAGTAGCTTATGGCCAGGACCAGGACCACCTTCCCAGGTTCCATGAACTTGCCCATCTCGACACCAGCCACTTGAGCCTACAGCAGAGAGGAAGAAACGACTTCTGCTTGTACAATCATTTTAATCACTCCCTTATTTATCCTCAACTCACTTGCCTATCTTCAAGAAAAGGGTCCTCATTCAGCCAAACTACAATTCTGATTGAATCCATCTGTGCCTGCTCCACACACTGAACATGGCTGAAGAGCAGCTAAGCTGATGCATATTTAAATCGACAAACTTCCTGAAAACAACAACTTTCAAAGGAGGGGCGCCTGGGTGGCTCAGTCAACTGAGCATCCCACTTCGGCTTAAGTCATGGTCTCGAGGTTCACAAGCTCGAACCCCGCATTGGGCTCACTGCTGTTAGCCTGTCAGCACAGAATGCGCTCAGATCCTCTATACCCTCTCTCTGCCTCCCCCCACTTATGTTTGCTTTCCTCAAAATAAATAAATATTAAAAATACAACAACTTTAAATTGACAAACTTCCATTGGGCCCTGAATGCTGTCCAACTAGCATATTATCCTTCCCTAACAAATTCTGTCCCACACTCCTAGGCAAGTTCTTTACCCTTTCTTCTCTTTCCTCAAACTTCCAATGTCTCCCCCAGCTCACTTTGAGGAAGCAATCTTGCTTCCTACTTTACTGAGAAAATGGAAGCATTTTGAGAGAACTTCCACCACTCCCAGTACCTCAGACTCTCAGTGTCTTCGAGAACACAGGCTGCCTTCTCACCTATCACCAGAGATGAACTCTTCATGTGCTGGTCAGCCAATCCTTCCCCCTGTGCACCAGGTCCTCCTGCCTATGACACTCACTTCCTTCTCGCCAGCTGAAGCCAGACTGTCAGCACACAAACACAGTTATTTCTCTCACCTTAAAAACAAAACAAAAACCAAGCAAAAAAGAAAACTCTTGACTCTCCCCTACCAGGTACCACCCACTTCCTTGTTCTATAATAATCATCCTCCAAAGACTACATACTGTCTCCAGTTTCTCTTTTCCCATTCTTTCTAAAAACCCATTCCAACAGGGTGTTGTCTCACAATACACCTGCAATGCTCATGTCAAAGCCATCAATAACCATGGATAAATCGAATAGCCCTTTAACAGTCTTCATCTTACTTGACCTATCAGCATTTGACACAGCTGATCATTCCCCCCTTAACATGCTTTGTTTCCTGGGATCCAGGATGCCACACTTCACCTGGTTTTCCTCCTTCTTCCCTGGTCTTTACATTGGTGACCCCTGCCCTTCTGTCCAACTGCCAGTGTTGCCATGCTCCAGTACTCAGTCCTTGAACTTCTCCATCTTCACTCACTCCCTTGGTGAATTGATATACTGACCATATCTTGACAAATCCCAAATTCATAGTGTATCTGTGGCCCACACCTGTCTCCCCAACTCTAATCTCAACTATTTCAACTGCTTCCTCAACCTCTCAGAGTACACATTTCCAAAACCCAACTCTTGATATTCCACCTCAGACTTGAATAAAAAAAAATTTTTTAAAGGACTTGGGGGAAAAAAAAAAAGACCTGGTAACCAATGACATGCTTATAGACAAATTTCTAGTAATATATGTATATAAATTATAAATAAATACACATGGGGGGTGCTCAAATGTCAACCTGATTAGTGTCTATAACCAAAAGAATTTGGAGCACACTATCTTAAGTCATTAATCTTCACTCAAAGTTTTCATGAAGAAAGAAGCATTATTCCAAATACTTTCTTTACACCTCACAGCAAGTCAGTGTGTTGTGTGACATTCTTCCCATTCATTATTGTTCCATTGAACAAGAACTTCAGACATCAGAGACTTTTCTGATAGTGGGGTCACAGAGGTAACTGCTATGTCCATTGCAAACACATGCCTCCCTCTGCAAAGAAGAGTAAATTGTGCAACCAATTATCCACAGATGGTATAAACCCCTTCCTGAACATTTCTCTCTCAGATTTTCAGGGAAGCTTTTAATTCATTTACTCAATAATAAACCAACCTTATAACTGACACTATAATAAAAGGCATATACCTTAAACCACTCCTGCAACATATGAGCCAAATTATCCAGTAGTTTAGACAAAATTTAATTTCTCTAAAGTGTAGTCAACTTACAAGGAGTAGTTAAAACAGTGATGATTATATTGTTTCTAATTGCTGAGTACATTTTTTCCATGTTCCAAATATAGATTTCCATATTCTCCCAGTTCATTCTTACCCTCCCAACCTCCCTATCTCATTTAAACAAACAAATTTAAAAAGGCTATGACTTTGCTTTTATTATCTAGGTTAGGCAAATTGTTCCCCAATTTTCCATTGTTAAAAAACTAAATTCAACCATGTACATTTAAAGACCTAATTGGTCTTATTAAGTGATTCATGTATCGGGCAGCATCCCAGCTAGCAGATACAGGGGCCTCCAAGGAACTGTACAAAATGGAAGGTTTTTAAAGACAGAGAAGGGGTGTAAAAAAGGAATCTGTTATTCCCAAGGAATGGATTGCTTTAGGCATGTCACCCTCTTAGGGGAATCAAAGGAGTCTACTAGGGAATGATCTCCTAGTGTTGACCAGAAAATTCAGTTTAGGTGGTTAAAGGCTACATTCCTAGGGTAAGTATTGAAGCTATGGTTAGGTTAGGTATTAAGTCTTGGTTTAGTGATATGGGGCATTAACATAAATGATACCATAAGGCATCTGGCTGGCTCAGTTGGTAGAACATGTGACCTTGATCTCAGAGTTGTAAGTTTCAGCCCCATGTTGGGTGTAGAGATTATTTAAAAAATAAAATCTTTTAGGGGCACCTAGGTGGCTCAGTCAATTAAGCATCTGACTCTTGATTTTGGCTCAGGTCATGATCTCATGGTTCATGAGATTGAGCTCCATGTCAGGCTCTGCACTGACAGCCTGGAGCCTGCTTGGGATTCTCTCTCTCTCTCTCTCTCTCTCTTGCTCACTCTCTCTCTCTCTCTCTCTGCCCCTCCCCTGCTCTCTCTCTCTTTCAAAATAAATGAATAAACTTTAAAATAAAATCTTTTATTTTATTTTATTTAACATTTATTTACTTTTGAGAGACAGAGAGAGACAGATCATGAGCAGGGGAGGGGCAGAGAGAGAGGGAGACACAGAATCAGAAGCAGGCTCCAGGCTCTGAGCTGCCAGCACAGAGCCCGACACAGGGCTCGAACCCACGAACTGTGAGATCATGACCTGAGACTAAGTCAGACGCTCAACCGACTGAGCCACCAGGTGCCCCTAAAATAAAATTTAAAAAAATTTTTTTAAAAACCATAAGTGACACATTTGGGCCTGTGGTTTTCTTTTTAACACCATCAAGTTTTAATTTTGTCAAAGAAACATAATTACAATCCTCTTATAATCCCACACCAAGTAGTCATTTTTCCATCATGAATTTATCAACTACCCAGTCATCTTAAGGGTTAACCAGCACAAAATTCTTTGACTCATTCTTATTTGCATTTAATGAAAAGTCATGCTGTTCAGTTTCTGAATATTGATATGAGCTGGGACCGGGCTCCACTGAAGATCATGGATGGCAGAACTGGTTGGCCCTGAAAGACCTCTGAGCTTCAATGGAAAGGCAAAAAAAAAAAAAAACAAACACAAAAAACCAAGTACAAGGCTAAATGAGAAGAACAGCCTGTGCTCTTTGGAGCAGATGAGTCAGTAGATTGGACATAGATGGTTCTGTGCTAAAGTACAATCACTTCCCCAAGGGAGATTTTCTTCCTCTGACCCTTTCAGTTCTGATCCTCAAAGCTTCAAACAGAATGTAAGGTTTAACAGAACAAAATAGGTCAATCACCGCCTGGACTCAAAACCACATAGATTAAAGACAGAAAGGACTTGCTCTTGAAAAATGCAAGCAGAAACAAGTGAACATCCAAGATGGGTTTGGCTCACCAAGAGGGGAGAGGTAGAGAGAAAGAGCCCGAGCTGACATGAGGCTCCTGAAGACAACGCCACCTCAGCCACGGCAAGGTTAGCAAAATTAGTGTATAAATGTAATATACAATCTGTGGTTATGTTATGTGTAATCATTTTGAAGCTTTGGAATATTTCTTCCTCAAATCCATTCCTTTCTTATTTCTTAAATACATTAATATGACATTTTGTGAAAACATTAATTCTGAATGTTAACCTGTCCAACCAAGATAAATATTATATATAAAAGGAATCTCTTTAATTCAAATGATGACTGTGATATCTCTGCCCAGAGCAATGTGACCCATGACTAATGCTGTCAAAACCATCTATTTCAATTCATTTGTCAATACATCATGTTTGCAAAAAGATGTCAGTGTTATATGTTATATAAGTTGATAGATGTTTTCCTGGCTGGATTTATTCAGTTTTGTCAGATCGTTAACATTTCAGGCCAACCTCAAATTATTTTCTCTTTTAAGAAATAGAAGCAAAGAAATTGGTTTTCATGTACACACACTAAGCAATTTACAAAAGTACAGAATTCATATCTGTAAAATGAGAATCATGATGTTGGTAAAAAAAGAAACATATTTTCATCAAAAAGTATATATTGGGGCACCTGGGTAGCTCAGTCAGTTAAGCATCTGACTCTTGATTTTGGCTCAGGTCATGATCTCATGGTTCGTGAGATGGAGCCCTGCGTTGGGCAGTTGTGGAACCTGCTTGGAATTCTCTCTCTCCCTCCCTCTCTGTCCCTCCCAGAGAGAGTGTGAGCAGGCAAGGGGCAGAGAGAGAGGGAGACAAAGAATCTGAAGCAGGCACCAGGCTCCAAGCTGTCAGCACAGAGCCCGACAGGGGCTCATACCCACAGGCCACGAGATCATGACCTGACCCGAAGTTGGAAGCTTAACCAACTGAGCCACCCAGATGCCCCATACAAACACAAAGATTTTTTAAATAGAAATATCCAATTACTAGAAGTTACATGAATTATGAATTATAATACAAGTCATTAAAATGCATAAAGATTATGGGGGCTCCTGGGTGGCTCAGCCGGTTAAGCATCCAACTTCAGCTCAGGTCATGATCTCACAGTTTGTTGGTTTGAGCCTCGTGTCGGGCTCTGTGCTGACAGCTCAGAGCCTGGAACCTGCTTCAGTTTCCGTGTCTCCCTCTCTCTCTGCTGCTCCCCAACTCATGCTCTGACTCTCTCTCTCTCTCAAAAATAAATAAACATTAAAATTTTTAAAAAAAATAAAATGTATAAAGATTAGAGAGACAGTACATTAAGTGACAAAAGGACATTGCTTTGACACTATAATTAAAATGTTAAAATCATGTCTGCATAGTGAAATGTGGGGAAAAAATCAAACAGTTTGATATGATAGGGTGACTGAACTCTTGTTAGTTGGATTATCATCTTTCTTTTATTTTCATTTCCATGAATGCGTTTCATGCAGTTTTTAAAATTGTTTTTTAAAGAATCTAGCTATTGATGATATGAAAACAAAGTTGTTTGATCTTGGATCTTATTATCCTCTCTGTAATGTAGGGATAATAATAATAATACACCTTCAGAGGGATTTTGAGATTTAAAATTAGATGATGTTTTTATCAGTATTTTGGAAACTGTCCCATACTAGGCAAATGTAAAGTCGCGTAAAAAGCTAGTGAAAGGGGTGCCTGCGTGGCCCAGTCAGTTAAGCCTCTGACTCTTGATTTCAGCTCACATCGTGATCTAATGATCTCATGATCTCCATGCTGACAGCTTGGAGCCTGCTTGGGATTTGGGATTCTCTCTCTCTCTCTGCCCCTCCCCAACTAGCCCTCATGTGCACACATGCAAATGCGCTCTCTCTCTCTCTCTCTCTCTCTCTCTCTCTCTCGTGCGCTCTCTCTCTCTCTTTCTCAAAATAAATAAATAAACTTTTTTTAAAAAGCTAATGAGATGGGGTCCTGGGTGGCTCAGTCATTAAGTGTCCGACTCTTGATTTCAGCTCAGGTCATCTGACAGTTTGTGAGTTCCAGCCCCATGTCAGGCTCTGCCCTGACATCTCAGAGCCTGATTGGGATTCTGTCTCCCTCTCTTTCTGCCCCTCCCCTACTCATTCTCATTCTCTTTCAAAAGAAATAAAAATAAACTTTAAAAAAAGCTAGTGAGGTAGATCAAATCACAAGGATATATGCTTTAAATATCTTACAATTTTATATCAATTATAATTCAATAAAACTGAAAAAAAGTTAATGGATTATAAATATGAGAGAATGAAACTAACATTCACTGAACACCTACTACATGCCACTGTACTGGGATCTCTACATCCATGCACATGTGTACATGTGTGTGCATGCGCACGCACACACACGCGCGCAATCTCATTTAATCTTCAAGCAGTTCCTGCCCCCTGTAGGTCCCACCTTTTCCATCAACCTGATCTCCCACCAGGGTTTCCCAGCATGAACACTCTTTAAGGAGGGTCCTGCCCACATACACTGCTGCATGAGGCTGCTCATACACTTTGATTCACATTGTCTAATATAGTAAGTACTACTGAAGAGCTACCAAGCAAGACAAAGGATATAAATGTATAGAAGATTGAATCCTTTTATATAAAGAGTTACCTATCTCTAAGTTCCTGGCTCAGTCCATAGAGTACATGACTCTTGACCCCAGGGTTACAAGTTCAAACTTTACTCTGGGCAGTAGAGCCTACTTAAAAAAATAAAAATAAAAAGTCATAAGTCTCATTTGAGAAAACAGGTAGGCTCCAAAAAACTAACCACTTAAGACAGAAAATCTGCCTGTAACTTAGAACATACAATTTATTGTCCAAACAAAATCATTTTTGAAAGTGTGAAGAGGGGTCTTAATAATTATGCTGAGACAATAAGAGTAAAAGCTGGCCAAACAGGACATATAGACCCCATAAGGAGATTAGATCTGCGGAACCCTTTGTCTGCTGAGCACCAAGAAAGACATGCGTTTGCACACCTGGAACAGGAAGTGGGACCAAGTTAAATCAATCTGCATGACAGAGAATTTGATGTTCCTAGGGGAAGTGCCCAGAGCAATGGGAAGAAGTCTGGAGGCTGGTTACAGGTGGAAGAGCAGCAGAGAGGGAAGGCCCTGTGATAAAGATAAGCAAGACAAAGTTTGGGGAATCAAACCAGTTATGGATTTTAAATTGCTTTCTTTGAGCCATGGGAACATTTTCCAGGTCCTCCTCTACAAAATCTTCAGTAAAAGCTATGCTGCCCACCACTACGCTTTTATAAGTATAAGGATTCTTTGGGGTGGGGGGTGGGGGAATTGCAGAGATTCTGAGTTCTGCTTTTGGGTTTGTGTGGGACAAAAACAGACATGGCTACTAGAGCTAGAGCACAAGAAGCCACCACATCTGGGTTAATCAACAAAACCAACTCTTTTTGAGTATATTCTCTATGCTAAACACTAGAGGATTTATATGCATTTTTATTCATCTTTAAACAAGCTTCAATCCTTGTGCAACGTGAAAGTGGGTGTGGTATAGACCATGAGTCTCCTTGCCTCCGTGACCCCACTGCCTGGCTCAAAGAGGCTCATTTGTGTTAAACGGATATAGATTTGAAAAAAAAAAGCTCAAGGAATATTTTAAAAGTTAGGGGATACCAAATTCCTTTGGGTCTAAACTAAAGAGACCTCAGCTCTGGGTAACTTTGTTACATAATCACATTAGAAGTTTCTCATGGCACTGTTTTCTATTCATGCACCTCTATGCCCTAGGTGTTCTACATAAAACCATCATCTTATTACCACTTCCACCCACACCAAAAACCGTTGCATATCTCAATGAACAACTCTTCCTATCTGTGAAGATCTGAAGTGTCTGTCTCTGCTTTCTCATTCAATGAATATTTATTAAGCAACTATTATGTTCAAGGAACAATGTCTTTTGACGTCCCCCGCAGCCTCCTTAAGACCTAATGTAAGAAATAAACAAAGGCGCTATTATAAATGTACACCCAGACGCTGAATAATAACAGGGGACGGTACATCGGGCTTTACTTCTGCAACTTGTACTTTCAAAATGATTACATCCTGTACTTCTTGTGTCCCAGCTTTCCCTGTGCCTTCTCAACTTTCATAACTTGGGCTGTCAGTACGATACAAGCCATCTGGAAACAGCATTTAAAAGTCAGGTGATTAAAGTTTATGAAAACTTTGTTGTCCGCGGTGTGTTCTCGTTTCAGCTTCTATGGCTAATGAGAAGTGACTCCAATACCTGAAAAGTAAAACATGTCCTTAGACCAGCAGAACTCAAGAACTTGTCTGCTCTGACAAATTGCACCACTCTTCCCTCCTAAAACTAAATTGCACAGACATAGAAGTTCAGTTTCCAACTCAATAAGGAAGTTCACAAAGTTGGTTCTATGTAGAGAACAGGGCTGGTGTGAGGTGGGGGGGCCTGGGGACACACAGAGGACAGAGCCCTCCTCGAGGAGACTTAGGAAGGTGTGTTGAGGAGAAATCTCAAGAGAGAGGGACCGGTCCAGAAGCAAATACTATAGTGAGGTCAGTTGATGTCAGAGCTGACTAGCATCCATTAATTTTTTAATCTGGAGGTTATAGGAGCTGGCAAAGAAACGAGCTAACTTGCACTAGATTGAAAAGGGCACAAGGGTAAAGAAATGGAAAGGGGGAATAAAAACTACTCTTTTTGAAGAATTTGAATTCAAAGGGAAGAGCAAGACAGGGCAATATCTAGAAAGAGATGCCAGGGTGCAGAGGCAGTCTTTTCAAGATGGTAGATGGAAATGTGTCTCTAGAGTTGGGTAAAGAGCCTGTGGACAGGAGAGGTTGAGGACCCAGACTAGGGAAGGTGTAACTGTGGGAGTAAGATGCAGGAAGGGACTGGATTCAGATCAGAAGCAGGAATTAGCCTTACAATAAGAGGAGGGAGACTTACCCCATAAAACTACAGGGAAGAAAATTATGTTGGTCAGTGGGAAGCACAGGAAATGTAGGGTTTCCTCATTTTGTACCTTCAATTTTCAGTATAACTAGTAGATTGTGGGGTTGGGGTATGAGAATAATGGTGAATATTTAAATGAACTTCTGGGGAAACTGGAGACAGCTGGTTAGGGACATAGACAATGTTGCAGTAAGCTCAGTGTAAGACCACAAGCTCGGGGGCGCCTGAGTGGCTCAGTCGGTTAAGCGCCAGATTTCAGCTCAAGTCATGATCTCGCAGTCTGTGAGTTCGTGCCACAAGTCGGGCTCTGTGCTGACAGCTCAGAGCCTGGAGCCTGCTTTGGATTCTGTGTCTCCCTCTCTCTCTGCCGCCCCACCCCTCACCCCACTCATGCTCTGTCTCTCTCTCAAAAATAAACTTAAAAATATAAAATAAAAAAGGCTACAAGCTCAATGTTACAGTAGCAAGAGATTGACTGCTACAACGCATCATGGGTCTGTCCTCTCCTGGCAAGAAAGAGGCAGGAGCAGGTTGATAGAAGGAAGTGAAGGAAAGGGTCAAGGGACCTGCAGAGTACATAAGACCAAAGATCAGGGATTAGGGAGGACAAAATTGAGAGATTTGGAAATATCATACTATGTGAAAGAGAGAAAGAAGCTAAGGCTTCAGAGAAGGAATGCCTCTGAGTGTTAAATGTCCAGATTGAGGTGATGACCTGTGGCTACCTGAATCAGAAATAGCTACTAAAGTTGGGGAGATGAAGAAAGTGTAAAACTAGAATATTATATCATCATCATGGGCACTGAAGACACCTAGACTGATGCAGAACTGTGATGAAGAACACCATAAGTCAGATAAAAAAACCTAATGGATATGGTGGGCATTTGGGTTTTGACTACCCAACTTCTAATTCTTCCTCTTTAAATATAGCACTTTGAGGGGTGCCTAGCTGGCTCAGTGGGTAGAACATGTGACTCTTGATCTCGAGATTATGAATCCAAGCCCCATGTTGGGTGTAGAGATTACTTAAAAATAAAATCTTCAAATGGGGCACCTGGGTTAAGCCTCCGACTTCAGCTCAGGTCATGATCCCAGAGCTCCTGAGTTCCAGCCACGTGTCAGGCTCTGGGCTGACAGCTCAGAGCCTGGAGCCTGCTTCAGATTCCATGTCTCCCTCTTCTCTGTGCCCCCCTCTCAAAAATAAATAAATACTTTAAAATTTTTTAATAAAATCTTTTTTAAAAAGTTAGTCATTATTTTATGAAGACTGTACCCAAAAACAAAGACTTAACACCTGCAATTTCAGATGACACATTTACATATCACTTGGTGAAGAATCACTTTGCATTTTGAAAAAATGACAGCTTTGATTCCAAGTTTTCTTGTGCACATGTGATAAATAAAGCCAAAGCTGTTGATGTGTCAACTCATTAGCAGAAGACTTTCACAAATAGCTAATAATGCCATTTTATGTCAGTATTATCATGTGATTCAAGTATGAATTAATTATAATAATGCTTTGTTTTTTTAATCCAATTATTAAAATGAAAGTAAAGTTTTTGAAGTTAATTCTGTCAAAGATGAAAATATACAACATTGTAAATGCAATTGAAAATTCAACTTAAAAATTAAACATTGAAGACAAAGTTATTATTTTGGCAGTAATAATTTCAAGTACAAAAGTTGATAGAGTCCCGTGTCATAATAAGAACAATGTTTTCAGTAAGTTAAAACTTTGTGGAGGAGAAATGCACTTGGACTTGGTTGTGATGCACATATCATTAATGATTGCCTCCAACCAAGCTGTGATCTTCTACCAATCAAAGCAGAAGTGATATCTGCCAACTCTTACAAATATTTTAATTTATATTCAGAGTAACTGAACTACAAACTTGTGGGAAAACCGATGTTAAAGGTCAATACTTCAGGGGCACCTGGTGGCTCAGTAGATTGACCATCCAACTCTTGATTTTGGATCAGGTCACGACCTCAGAGTTTCATGGATTAGAGGCCCATGTTGGGCTCTGTGCTAGCAGCCCAGAGCCTGCTTGGAATTCTCTTTTTCTCCCTCTCTGCCTCTCCCCTGCTTTCACTGTCTCTGTCTCTCTCAAAATAAATAAATAAACTTAAAAAAATTTTTTAAAGTAAATACTTTGTTCTAGTAATTCACTACTGAGTATTTTGTCCAAAGAAGACAAAATGACTAATTCAAAAAGATATCTGCACCCCTATGCTTATTACATCATTATTCACAACAGCCAAATTATGGAAGCAGCCCAAATGTCCATCAATAGATGAATGGAAAAAGAAGTGATGTGTATATATATACAATGGAATGTTACTCAGCCATAAAAAATAATGAAATCTTGCCATTTGCAACAACATAGATGGAACTAGAGAGTATAATGCTGAGTGAAATAGTCAGAGAAAGACAAATACCATATGTTATCACTCATGTGGAATTTAAGAAATTAAACAAACAAGGGGTGCCTGGGTGGCTTAGTGGGTTAAGGGTCCAACTTCAGCTCATGTCATCTCACAGTTCATGAGTTTGAGCCCTGAATAGGGCTCAGTGTTGACAGCTTGGAGCTTGGAGCCTGGAGCCCACTTCCAATTCTGTGTCTTCCTCTCTCTCTGCCTTTCCCCTGCTTGTGCACTATCTCTCTCTCTCTCTCTCTCTCTCTCAAAAAGAAATAAACATTTAAAAAAAGAAATAAAGAAAAAAAGAGACAAACCAAGAAACATACTCAACTACAGAGAACAAACTGGTAGTTAGGGGGGAGGGGGGATTAGGTTGGGTGAAACAGGTAAAGGGGATTAAGAGTACACTTATCTCTGAGGTGCCTGGGTGGCTCAGTTGGTTAAGTGTCCGACTTCAGCTCAGGTCATGATCTCCCAGTTAGTGCGTTCAAGCCCCACATCAGACTCTGTGCTGACAGCTCAGAGCCTGGAGTCTGCTTCAAATTCTGTGTCTCCCTCTCTCTGCCCCTCCCCTGCTCACACTCTGTCTCTCAAAAATAAATAAATGTTAAAAAAAATTAAGATTACAATTATCTCAATGAGTACTGAGTAAGGTATAGAACTGTTGAATCACTACATTGTATATCTCTAATATAACACTGTATGTTAACTATACTGGAATATAAATTTTTTTAAATAAAATAATTTTTAAAAGAAGAAAAATAAATAAATACTTTGTATAAAACTTAACCATACAGTAGGCCATAAAATAAGTCTCAATAAATATCAAAGCCCTCTGCTGATAAAGTTCTCTCACCAAAAGATAGTTATTCTACAGATCAATAACCAAATGTTCTACAGATCTAACAACCAAATGGTTGTTAGAAAATCCTCATGAGTTTGAATACACAGTAATGAAAATGAACAGACTACTTCCACATACAACACTACAGGCAAATCTTGTAAGCATAGTGCTGATCTAAAGAAGCAAGATATGTAAGAATCGAAATAGGTAAAACAAGACCATATTTTTTAGGAATATAATCACAGATAATTCTTTAATATCTCACTTGTGTGTGGAATCTTAAAAACAAAAACAAAAACAGAAACTGAGCTCATAGAGAAAACAGATGGGTGTTTCAGGGATGGCGGGTGAGGAGGGAGGAGGGAGTTGGATTTGTAGGGAAATGGGTGAAGGGAGTCAAAAGGTATAAATTTAGTTATAAAATGAGTAAGTCATGGGATGTAACATATATCATGGTGACTATAGTTAATCATGCTATACTGCATATTTGAAAGTTGCTAAGAGAGATTGTAAAAGTTCTCATCACAAGAAAAAATTGTGTAATTATATATGGTAATGGATGTTAACCAGACAGATTGTGGTGATTATCTCACAATATACACAAATATCAAATCATTATGTTGTACACCTGAAACTAGTATAATGTTATATGTCAATTATCTCTTTTTTTTTTTTTTAGGGGGGCCAGGAAGAAGCAGAGAGAGAGAAAGAGAGAGAATCTCAAGAAGGCTCCACACTCAGCACAGAGCCTGACTCTGGGCTCAATCACATGACCCTGGGATCATGACCTGAGCTGAAACTAAGAGTCGGATGCTCAACTGACTGAGACACCCAGATCCCCCAATTATATCTTAATTTTTAAAAAGGAAAGAAAATTGTAAGTAGTTAAACTAAAAAGAAAACCAAGGAAATTATTTTAACAAAAGTGTGGATAGTGTTTACCTCTAGATGGCAATGTTCCATATGTTGACCAGAGTGAGAGTTGCAAGGGTATTCACTTTATGATTACTTATTAATTTATATGTGTGTGTATGTGTGTGTATGTGCATATATATGCATTTCTTTGTATGTACATTATATTTCACAGTAAAAAAAATTTAATTAAAGGAAATAAAGAAATAAATCTTTTGAATGGGCATGGGGTTTCCTTTTAGGGTGATGAAAATATCAAATTAGAAAGAGGATGGTTGCAGAGTTCTATGAACATATTAAGCACCCCTAAATTGTATATTTTAAATGAGTGAATTTTACAGTATGTGAATTATATCTCAATAAAATGGTTTTAAAAAAACACTTCAGCACTGCAGGACATCCTTCTTGTCTTTACTGCCTGTCATTAATTCAATTTTAGCAATATGAGAGGCTTTGAATCTTGTAAATCTGTCTGTGCCTTATATTTGTAGCTTTTTGTAAATGAGTCTTCTAAAATTTTATTGCATTTTCTTCAAAATCAGTTAGAAATGTGGATTCAATATTCAACAAATGAAACACCATTCCTGAAACTTTCAGCAAATTGCAATTATTAAAAACAATGTAATAGCAAGATACTTGAATTCATCTTCTGCAAACAGCAACAGAGGAATAGAACAAATTAATAATGAGAACTCAAATTGTGTATGTTTGATTTTGAAATTCTATATTCCATAATTGCATTTTGGACTATATGGATTTATGACAAGAACTTTATGGAACTTCTATTTTTAATGGGTAAACCTATATTCTGTATTCAAATGGAGTAAAATTGAGAAGCTCTCTGACTTTGCATATGTAGATTTAGTGAAACCATAGAAGCAAGTTTTTTTGTCAAAGATACTTTTTTGAATGTAGTCCCCAAAAAGTACTTATGAAAATATTTGGGCCTAAATACATATGCTTTTCAATGCCAAAAGAAAAAAAAAAGAAAAAGAAAATAGGCTCCATTTTGTAGAATTTCCTCTGAAGTTACTGGGTACTCAGCACTTGTAGAAAAAGTATTTTCTCATTTAAAATATTATGGATGGGGCACCTGCGTGGCTCAGTTGGTTGAGAGCTGACTTTGACTCAGGTCATGAACTCACAGTTCATAAGTTCAAGCCCTGAATAGAGCTCTCTGCAGTCAATGCAGAACTCACTTAAGATCTTTTGTCCCACTCTCTCTTTGCCTCTTCCCCCTTCATTCTCTCTCTCTATCTCCAAAATAAATAAACATTAAAAATATATATATATTTTAGGCTGCAGGGGCGCCTGACTGGCTCAGTCAGAAGAGGGTACGACCTTGATCTCAAGGTCATGAGTTCAAGCCCCACATTGGGTGTAAAGGTTACTAAAATAAACAAACAAATAAATAAATAAATAAACTTTTTAAAGTAAATAAATTATGGACTGCAGAGTCAGTTGATGATTGTCAATAATTTCAACCCTATTAATCAATTATATGTTATTTTATGAAAAGTCAAAAATTATAAGACCACATTAAAAAATACATTCTTCAAAAAAAGAAATTCTAGTGACTCAGTAGAGTCAGATACAACTAATATACTAATTAAAGGACATAAATAAATACCAACAACAAGAATTCTGGTTAGGCTAGTTGGATGTTTGAATAATCAATATAAAGAAGATTTTATGCTTTAATATTCACAGATCTGTTACAATTTTTAGAAAGAATTTTATTTTTGAAAATAGATTTGAGACCTATTTATTATATGTATTCTTATAAATTGAAAACTAATTTATCTTTTAATAAATATTTCAAAATGTTAGGGAACATCATGGAAAAGATGTGACCACCAATTGACCTGAGAGCTGGCCCTGGGTGATCAGAGATTCCTCACCCCCTTCCCTGTGCTTGAAATATGGATTCCACTTGCCTTTCCCACTCCCAGAGGCAGCTCCAAGGACATAGCTTTGAGATAGTGATGTGGTGTTGAGAACACCTGCACGGTATATGTGCCTAAACCCAGATAGGGTTTCTTTATAAACTCTTATGGTGCAGCAGGCATGTGAAAGGATCCATTCGTCTTGCTGCTGCCCTAGTGTGTAAGTTCCCTTTGCTTATTAAAACTGTCACCTACTGACCTGGAGTGACTGCCTGTTTCTTCCTCTCTCCTTGCCCTCTGAGTACAGGGCTTTTTTTTCAGAGTTCACCTGGGAAGCTCCTGAGAGGGTTTCAAACCAACAAAATATATATATAATTTTAAGAATTTCAGCACCAACTTTCATTCCCCAAAATGTCCCAGTTTCAACAATAAATTATTTGGTCACCCTATATCTGGAATCATATACCATTTTACATGTATTTTCTTTTTCCAACTGACATTCTGTATTTAACATCTTCCCATGTTCCAAATCTTCAAAACATCCCATGGGGTTTTCCATTTAAGATGTGCCCATCTACCACTCTGCACTTCTCCCTGTCCTTCCTTAACGAGACTTTAAATAAACAACTCATCTTGAAAGTCAAAGATTTAATATGCTTTGCCATGTTAAGATTTGTACTTTTCCACTGAAGTATTGGTGCTAGAAAATTGTTTATATCCACCCATTCCACGAATATTTTTAAATGTTTATTTGTTTGTTGGGGGGGAGGGGCAGAAAGAGGGAAGGACAGAGGATCTGAAGTGGGCTCTGTGATGACAGCAGAGAGCCCAATCTGGGGCTCAAACTGAAGAACTGCAAGATCATGACCTGATCCCTGATCGACTTAACCGACTGAACCACCCAGCCGCCCTTTATTTTTTAAACGCAGCCATGAACATTCCTTGTAGTTAAGTCTTTGCTTGGCCCATACTTTATTTCCATAAACTAAAGTCTTAGTTAAATTGCTGGATGTAAGGGCCTTACAAATTCTAATAATGGGTAGTCAAACTAGCCCCCATCAGGGTTGAAGCAATTTAGATCCCACAGTGGGTGAAAGTGCCCTGATCCAGGACCTGAGGCTTCCTTAAAGACATGCTGCCTCCATTTGGAGAGTGGTAGTTGCTGCTGGCCTTCTTTTCAGGTCAAGAAAAAACCTGGAAACGGTTCCAGGGCTTGGCTTCCTTTAACTAGAAATGAAAGTATGAAAATGTCAAGAGCTGCCTACTTTCTCCTCTTGCAATAAGAAGTTATATGGGTGGGGGTGCATGGGTGGCTCAGTTAGTTAAGCATCTGACTTCAACTCAGGTCATGATCTCTCGGTCCATGGGTTTGAGCCCCATGTCGGGCTCTGTGCTGACAGCTCTGAGCCTAGAGCCTGCTTCAGATTCTGTGTCTCCCTCTCTCTCTGCCCCTCCCCCGTTCTCTCTCTCAAAAAAAAAAAAAAGAAACAACAACAAAAAACTCTGTCAAGGAAACTTCATTTATAAAGAAAAAAAAGAGCTATACTGGTGATAAGAGAATCAACCTGGCCCTTAAATTATTGCAGAGGCTTTGAGTAATGCACTCCCATACTATCATCTACTCTGAGTAGAAAGCACTCCATTGCTTTCCCCTAGTTACTAAGAACAAGAACCTCACCACCCTGATTAGCAGGCTGGTTTTCTGGTCTGCCAAAAATATAAATATAAATATCCCCCATCATAAACACAATATGAGTTATAGAAAACTCAAACATTACAAAAGTGTATAATACAGAAAGTATAAGTCCAACACCCATCCTACCTCTGAGACAAACACGAACAACTGAGATCATTTCTCTCGTTCTCTCTCATACACACACCCCATGTGCATGCATGTTTGTTAATGTACATATATAAATTTATTTTTACAGAGTTTTCATAATATACATGTTACTTTATATTTCTTACTTGATAATATAGCTTAGACAGAGTTTTCTATGTAGACAAAAACTTGGCGATTTAGAGATTTTGCTTAGGCAATTCATTAACAGGAAGAGCAATGTTTTGTTATCCTGTCTAGCACATCTATATGAACGTTTAGAGCCTTCCAGCTGTACAAAATAATGTAGTCCATTGGAAAAACTCCTAAATACACAGAACTCTCACTCTTTTGAGTGCCAGTCAGCAATTCAAGTTGATTTTTTTCCCTACAATTGCTAACTTCTCAAGAAAATCTTCCCCTCAAAGTATCAGAAAAACAGCCTTTACACTTCACATAATTTGATATATCCTGCATTTGCTTCATTCAACAAATATTTATTTAATGACTACTAGATGCAAGGTCCTAGAGATTAAAATTTTACTGACACACTTATTGATTGACTTCCTCATCAAGGGCTAAGTTATTTTGTCATACTGGTGCCCGGTAAACATTCTACACATTCTACACTCTAAACAGATGACAGGAATAAATAGGACCTCCTGTTAATGACCTACTGGAACACATTTTTTAAAACAGTGTTTGGCCACAATAAAATTTCCAACAGTATCTACTAAAATGAGAACATAGAAAAGCAGACTCAAATTATTACTCCCTATTGAAAAAGTATGGTTTGGTTTTTACATTCAACAAATGCTTTTGATTGTTTACTATATACAAGGCATAGTAATAGGTTGTTTTTTTTTAATTTTTTAATTTTTTTTTTTTTTTTTGAGAAACAGAGACAGAGCTGGGGGGGCGGGCGGCGGGCAGAGAGAGATGGAGACACAGAATCCGAAGCAGGCTCCAAGGCTCTGAGCTGTCAGCACAGAGCCCAACGCGGGGCTCGAACCCACGAACCGTGAGATCATGACTTGAGCTGAAGCTGGATGCTTAACCAACTGAGCCACCCAGGCGCCCCAGTAATAGGTATTTAAAGATGTAATTCCTATAGGTTGAGATTATACAGATTATGACTTTTTAAATTTTTATTTTTTGTAATTAAATATTTCTGTCCTACAAGATAGTATCAAGAACATTAATCAATACCTACACTTACATATCTAACACTTAGCTTAAGAAATATAACGTTACTTCAATTGACATCTCCAATATACTCTTCCTCAATCCCCAAAGTTAACTACCATCAGCAATTTGGTGTTTATCATTCTCACAAACATATTAGTATTTCTACTATATACATTTATATCCATAAACAATATATAGCATTTTCTGCAAGTTTTAACACTTTATTTTTTTT